>VZZY01025286.1:0-17655 GCA_013400335.1 Eurystomus gularis | reverse complement strand
AGAAGGATTTTTAAATTATTATTTTTTAAGTGCATGTACACCTAGTGGCAATGCAGTTTTTCTACACTTGCTGATCCAGAAGCATTTTCAGAAAATTCATTTTTACAAATCTTTCTTGACCTTCCAGTCACTTTCTCTTGCTCAGTTTTTCATGTTTATCTTCCACTATATTTTTCCTCTCTATTTGCCCTTTAGAAGGAGTTTATTTTATTAGACCTCGTATAAAGTGAGGGCAGTACTGATTTCAATAAATAGCAATTCGTTGAGGCAACAGGGGCACTTGATACATCTGGGCTAGTACTGCTGATTCCGTATGCCTGGTGCCTTGCCACTCGCAGTTTCAGGTAGAATACATATAATCTGTGCCTCTGGAAGATTATTCTTCATAATCTCAAAGATTACAGAAATAGACTGAAAAGTTCCTTTGTGTGAACATAAGAAAGCCTTCACAGGTCCATTCGTGATCAGAGAACACAGAAATGAGGTAATATTTTGCAGATTACTTTCTGTAGAAGTGCTGATTTGGATTCTGTTTTACAGGTGAGGGAGATACAGTTGGACTGCTCGGCACATGGCAAATGTGCTTTCCCTCCACATGGAAAATGTACATTGCCAAATTCTTCTAGTAGATCAGGTCATAGAAACAAATGATCGTGTGAATGAATGTAAAGCAGACAGGCTTATCTGTGATGGCTTTACCATGGAGAATTCAGGTAAATACACAAGTTCACAAGTATGAGTTGTCCTAGAGAAGATAGCCTGACTCAGTGTGTACTCTGGTTGCTACTGGTGCTTGCATTATATAGATTAGAATTACCTCAAATATTTTTACCTTTGTTGTATTTACATTTTCACTTAAATGTGCAGACTTATCTTACTGCTCAGCAACAGGTTGTGCAACTTCTTCTGTGGTTCCATACAGCATTTCTAATGGATATCTCCCAAAATATATAGCTGGAAGTGAAATAAGGAGCTAGGTATGAATACATTTCCCAGTACAGCAGGCTTTTCAGGGTAACTTCTCTTTAGTGCTGCCTTGTGATTGCTTTGCAGGAATGAGCAGTTATTCACACAGATTCTCTGATGTGCTTCCTTTCTGTGAGATGCTACTGACCAGTATGAGGGAGAGCTCATAATCTGCACTCAAGATTTGGTGTCACCATTGCACTGAGACAATATGGATTTTCACTCCTTGCCAGCTCTCTTTAAGTTGGTTTCCTTCTTCAGTTTTCTGAATTGCACACTGTTTTTTCCACATATAAAATCCCATTTCTGCACAATCCTTTTTCTCTCTACATATAGTTAAGTATGAAAAGATAAATCAAATGCGTAAGGCTTGGAAAACTCTAACCCATATTCTGAAGTATTTATTTAGTATAAGTAAAATATTTAGGTTCACTGCCTAGCTGTCAGATTTATTAATTCCTCTCCTAAAGCTGTTTCAGTAGACGGTAATTCCTATAAAGATCTTTTGGAAATTACTATCTTGTACTTGAAGCAAAGGAAATGCAAAGAAATGTGTCCTTCAAAAATTTTTTTAGAGGACGTAAAATAATAATTGTGTATTTTAAATGTTATTAAGGAAGTTAATTGTTAAAGAACTTAAAGTTTCCATTGGGTTTTGTGTAACCTTATATAGTATTACTGCTCACTATTTTACTTCATTATGGTACACTTCAACTATACGTATTATATTTGACAATTAAAAGCATGTATCTTCAAAGAATAATGCAAATGAAAGTGTAAAATAATTATTTTGTTAAGGAAATTCCAGGAGAGTGTTCTCAAGAATGAGAGGTGCAGCTTTTGGCTTTCCTTCACTTGATTGACATATTTTAGACCTAATTCAGTAGTCATTGACATCTGTGGATCAGGCTTTTATTATATGCCATGGCATTCAATGAACATGCTGTACATGCCTCTCTTCTTTTAACACACCACTAGCCCCATAATATGATACATTTGCTTTTCTTCTTCCTCTAGAACTATTCTATTCTATTCTATTCTATTCTATTCTATTCTATTCTATTCTATTCTATTCTATTCTATTCTATTCTATTCTATTCTGTTCTATTCTGTTCTACTCTATTCTACTCTATTCTATTCTATTCAAGTGACAGAATATCTTTCTTTGGGAGTATTCTAGCTTATTTCTCTAAACCTATTTAAAGTGAAAGGCTTTACTCAAGAATAGAATAAAGAATTTGGGAAGTTATTTAAGTTCCCAGAGTTAAATTATACTATTGGCTGTTACGCAAACAGTTCAAAAAACTTCTGAGGAAACTTCTATTTAAAAAGAGTATTGCTGCTGATTTCTAAAAGGAATATTACTAATCTTGGAAATTTATTACAATATAAACATTTCTAGCAGCTGGCTCTGCACCTGCATTCTCTATCAGAGAAAGTTTGGTTATGCAGCTAACACAGGTTTGCATTCAGACTGTGTCTTAAGATGACGTAAAAATCTATAGATGTTTTATTTTTCATTTCTCAGTATGATGAGCCAGCTGGCACAACTGATAGGCTGTTCATGTGGAGTTGTGAGTCTTCCAGAAGATTTCCTGTAAAAATAATCAGTGAGTGTTGAGATGTACTCAACCAAGAGTGTGTCACAAACCACTTTCAGTATATGGTATTAAAAGCTTATCTGGTATTTTCAACTTGCTAAACTTTGAATTTTTTTTTAAATGACATTCAACCTAGCACTTGTGGCTCTGGCAAATAATCAGCTGTGAGAGTAACCTCTTTTCCTAGAGACCTTGTAAAGCACTTAAAAGCCAATGGAGTGCACTGTTCTACTGGGTTTTTAAAATAATTAATCAGAGTAGCAGATGTTCAACAAGTTACAAGCTATCATATTGTTATGCATTATAGCTGCATGTGCAAGCCTAAAGACGTGTGGACCATATTATGCTGCTGAGCCTCTTGTGAACATATTTTCGACAATAAAATGAAATGAAACAAAATGGAAAGAACAAAACTAAAAGGAATTCCTTTCAGCAGTCCTTCCTTTAGGGCAATGCCATTGGGAAGAGGTATGCTGCTTCTGATCCGCAAGTGGCATGTAAAAGCCTCTATATTGCACTGTCATGTGCTATAGACATGTTAAGTTTTGCTACTGTTAAGCTGGGCACCGTAATCAAAAATCTAGGTACAAGAACAAGCTGGCTAATCCTAGGACTGCCTAGATTTCTGTCAATAAAGTCCTCGTGTCACGTACATTTTTATTTCTGGCTATGCCTAGAAATGTCAAATTCTGACAAGATTGGGCATTTTGTTACTTGAATCTTGCCTCCATTCATAAAGTGAGAGCTTCTCTGGCTTCTTCACATGGAGGCCAACATTCATTGATGCCTGTCTTCAACATAGAGAGGCACATGGGCACCCTGTTTACCGACGATTTAGTGATCAGGCAATTTGCCTGTGGTATGGGAGACTGCAGTTTAAAATATCTGTCTGCTCTGGAGTTAGATCAGAGCAGTTCCACTTTGCATTAAATATTCATTAGGCCCCTGAGTGAAAAAGAGAGAGAGAATAACTGATTCTATTTCAGTAGACAAGAGGCTGGGACATTTAACTGTGATATAAGAAAGTTATGTATAGGTTCTTATTCCAGTGACAGAATTTAAGGTAAGATCATCTTACAGTTTCTATGATTTCTTTGTCTGTGTTCTCTCTCTGCTAAGCTTGAAATTTGTGTTTGATTTACATGTACATGACCTGTTCTTGCACTTGGTTGTGGGAGCCTGCATCAGATGCTGTGACAGACTATGAAGTTTATTTTCATGCTTTGGATGTAGACTTGTCTTTTAACACCCATCAAACAAAAGAAAGCCATTTAGATTTTTTTCTTGATTTTTAATTAGATGCTGCTATTCTATATATCATGCAACAGTTCAGTGGGATAAAAGCTCCATGAAACTGGATTTCTGGAGTTCTATTAAAATGTGAGCCACCTTTTTTTTTTAATTTTTATTTTTCCCCCAGACTGATGTCAATGCCTGTGAATGTGTTAAACGAAGTGAGAGTTCTGCTGAAAAACTTTAAGGATATAAGAGCGTACTAAATTGGCAGCTTTCCTAGTAAGGTGAGTTCAGTTCAAGGTTGTAGGTCAGTATTTAATATCCTTCAAGGAAATAATTCCATCTATATGAACCATTGCTATTCCCTGGGTACCCTTGGCCTTGAAAAAATAGATAAACAGTTGACTAAACCAAAAAGTCTTAACAATACTTTCGACAGACCCAGGAACTTAGAATAGGAAGCTGTGTTACAGCCCAAGAACAGTAAATGGGGGCTAAAACTCATAAAACCAAGGACTTTCCATGCCAAGTGCTTCAGGAGAGAGGGCAAAAAGAGAAAAAGCATAGTTTCTGGCAACTTCTGAAAGTTCTCAACAACCTCAATGATGTGGGACTGTGGACAGTTTAGAACCAGACTGGTGAACAAATGTCAACTCTGGCATCTTTCAGGTTTGATCTCATAAGCATTTGCTGTGTTACAAATTTGTATTCTGCAAATCCTGTCTTCTATCCATATGTAAAAAATGCACTGAAGTAGATGGGGCTAGGGAGGGGAGAGAGGGTTCCTGAGTCCAAAGACTGCAATTATGAAGTTGTCTACAGTGCTGTAACCTAAACACTGCACTTGGGATGCTTGGTGAAACTTCAGACTATCAGAAGGTGGCAGCATTGACGAAGAAAACAAGTAAAAAGATAAATTAAAATAAATATTGATACGCATGCTGGCTTTCTACTTTGAATAAAGCAGTATTGTAGTAAGATAATGGCAATGCAATAATTGAATGCAAAAGAAACCTTAACGTGTCTCTTGACAGGCAAATCACTGTGTTGAACAGTGTGTTATTGTTAAGTGAGGCAGGATTTTCTGAGGTGGCCATCTAAACACCGTGTGCGTGTAGCACTTGCACCAAGTTCAAAGTTTATTCCTGATGAATACAGTTATTAAAGTCACATGTCTATGGTAAACAGACTTTTTGCTTTTTGCCCCCACCTTTTTCTTTTTAAGATTAAAGTTAACATCTCCCAAATGTAGGCTATGTTTAGACCTACAAGTCCGACAGGAGGCTTATTTAGATGTGATTTTGTTTGTATCATTGGCTCTCAGATTCAGTGTAGGCAGGAAGCTCTGTGTTTGACGTTACCGACAGTGGCCTGGATTGGGATATGTTTGGCCTTATTGATGCCTGACTTGTCAATGCTAAATGTGTGCTGAGACTATGGAAGGGTCCCCTTGCACATTTGCTCCATAGTTAAGCCCAAACCTACTCAACATAGATTTGTAGGGGAACAACATGGGATTAAATGGAATTTACATTGTTCTTCTAGGGAAGCATGCTCTTCATCTAATTTTCACTGCAGCATCTTGAAACAACAAAGCTGTGACATTTATGACTAAGATAAATGGTTGGTGAGTGTGGGCTTAAGGGCATATGTATGTAGAGCATAACTTTTCTCTTAAAGAAACAAACAGCAATTTAACATTCCCTGTCCTGGAAGTGACTTCCTAATTGGGAGCCAGCTGTAACAGGCAATACATTCAGTTCCAAAATTTGCAGACAGGTAACCCAAATGCTTTTAATTTGCAGACAGCTAACTCAGATGCCTTACCATTGTGTTACTCTTTTCAAGCTCCTCCTTAGTGACATGAAAACACAATGAGACTGCTTGTTTGGGTCAATGGAATCAAGCATGTGGCAAATTCATTTAAAAAGTGTCAGTACCCATACATTTATGGCAATTTACAAGAAATACATATACACTCAAGTTTATAATGCAGTATACTCCCTCTGTCTGCAATGCTACAAAATAAGTGGCTGTTATGATGAGCTGCCCTAGTGGTAGCTGTCTTGTGCTCTTCCTGCTTTTTTTTTATGCCAGCATAGTTGGGAAAGCATAAGTTGTGAGCCATGGCACTTCATCCTTATGTACAAGAGAGATTATATGGAGAAAGTTCCTTACTTTCTCAATTGCATCACCACTATATTCTCCTATTTTCAAGGTTCAGAGCATGTGTTTTATGATATGACTTCTTAAAATGTTTCAATGAAGGAAAGATGCGAGAAAACTTCTCTGCAAAAGTTCGCCTGAAAATTCACTGTTTTGTGGACTTCTAGGGTTCGTCCCTTGGAAAAGAGAAACCAAAGAGGTGAAATTCAAGAAATTATGAAATGAATGCATACAGCTTTTTAATACTTTCATTAATATTTTTGTATGCCTGCTTTATTTGCTGTCCTTGCATGGTATAGAAATATATACTACTATCTTCTCTTCCCTTCTCTGACTTGTGACTTCTTCAGTAAAATGGCTCTAACACCCGAAGTGAACAGTCCCATATTTTCTGTTATTCACAGTAACTCTTGGAGAAAAGAATTTTTCTGTCCCCTTTTGCTTTTCTTTTCTATTTTGCTTTCTTCCTTCTTGTCAAAAGAGCAATAAGCAGAGTTCCTCTTTTCTTTTCACCTTTGTCCTGCTTTCTTTTCTCTCTGCAGAATTTCAGTATTGGGTATCACAGGCTACAGGATACAATCTTCACCAGTTTTGTTCTTGCAATATCACGGGTTCACAATAGTGTAATTAAAAGGAGAAATAGATTTAATTTCTGTGTGACAGCTAGTTCCTCATCTTCTTACCTACTTTGTGATAGCTCTGATGAGTTTATTTTGACTCTTCATGTTGCTTGTGTAATATATGCAAATTCCCTAGTGCTAGAATCGTGTTGAAATATCTCTCTTCATTATATTTTATATATACAATTGTGTGATAATAAGCGATAATAGGGTGATAGGCGAAAAGAACAGAGAACCTAGTATGACAGAGGGACTCCAGTACTTAAAATAAAGCCTAACTCTTTGGTAAATAATAATAAATTAATAATAAAAAATAAATAAATAATTTCTTCATTCTTTTATCTTTCTTCAAATCTTCAGAGTACTGTGACAGGGATGCAGATTTTGTTTGCACTTGTAGCATGATCATTGGTTGTTCCTCTCTTGATTATTCCTGTTTTTAATAGACTTCCTAAACAATGGTTCTTAAAAATTAAGAATACTATGGCAAGATTTTGTACATATAATCCATCAGTTTCACTGAATCTTTTTTCCTGTTTGAAACCTCCTCCAGCACTACACCCTGAGTTATCAGCCTTTGCAGAGAACTTAACTTCACCTTCTCTCTGTCTGTTTCCATTTTCTGCTCAAATTTTGGCATCCTCTCTTGAGATTTCCATGTCTTTGCAATTTTTGTTATCATCAGGATGTGTACAAATATCTATATATCCTGGTTACATATATATATATGTATTTGAGGTCTTGATGTTTACCATAGAGAACAAAGAACTGGATTTCCTCCATTTGTGTACTATTGAGGTTTTAGCACTCGGTCATCTTGCCAATTAAAATCTTGTCACTAACTTTGATAGGTTTGACTCATTTGAGGTTAAAAACTTAACAAACCTGCC
The DNA here is from genome assembly GCA_013400335.1 of Eurystomus gularis. Taxonomy (NCBI): domain Eukaryota; kingdom Metazoa; phylum Chordata; class Aves; order Coraciiformes; family Coraciidae; genus Eurystomus; species Eurystomus gularis. The sequence goes on along the minus strand of VZZY01025286.1, from coordinate 10,176 downwards.
TCTTGGCAAGTATGTTTTCCCTCTCCTGTGCTAGCCTCTTCTTGTTGCTGATAGGAAGGTGAAAAGTATCCAAATAAATTTTTCATATCATCCATATACTACAATGTTGTTCTCTTTCTCCAGTTTACTCCTGTAGCAGCTGAGCAGATGAAGACATATAGGGATGGTTTGCCTATTTAAAGCTTTATTTAATGATCTGTGTTCTGCATTACTTTTAGCTTGTCATCCAGACACTTTACCATTACTCATGTGAGGTTATGGTCCTGATAGAGAAGTGAAACTCCTGTATCATCTTACTGGCAGTTAGAAAAATCTATGCATCAGGTCTTTCATGTTAATAGGGGCCCAAGTAGGTGACTGTGGCAATCTGGACAGAGCACTTGAGTTTTGTGGTTATGTCAGCACGAGTAATGAGCTAATTCCTTTCTACAGTTCAGATTGTGCACTGATTTTTGTACTTCCTTCTTTCCAGCTTTTCAAAGGTGGTAGTTGAAAAGACTCTTGCAGACTGACTTATAGCAGTTCATTACACATAATTTTCAATCACAAAGCTCTTAAACATCTGATTTCCCTACCTCTACTAACCTAAGCCGGGTTTGTATTAAGCATCTGTATTAAATTAAAAGCAGTACTAAAAGCCTGTTGGCTTTGCAGCTCTATTCTAATAAGTATGTAGTAGTAAAATTTTAAAATTAAATTCCTGTAGGAATTAAGTCTACCAGCAGTGTTATATGTTTAAAATTAATTATAATTTCAAACCTTCCGTCCGAATGCCTCAGCTAGCTTTTCACGCTGTAACTTTTGTGTGCATAATTAGATTTTTATGGATTTTCTTCTGATATTGTGTTTATAATCTTATCAGAGCAATACATTGTGTCATTGTAAGTACTTATTATGTACTATAAGGCAGGAACAATGCCTCTTTGTAATAGGCTACTTGTCTGGTAGTCAATGTGGTTCTAGGTTATAAAAGATGGATGGATTTTTTGAAGATTCCTGGAACATCAATTTATTTTTGAATGAACATTTTCTTGTAGATTAATCTATTCATGCCGCATGTCATTTTGAAAACATTACTATGGTAGAGAAATAGGAATGAGCATTTCACAATGAGAGTCTTACAGTTTTCAGGTTATCAATATATGTTCACCCGTGGAAGCTAAAGGTACAAGACTTTGCTGTTAGGAAAACCAATACACATGGTGCTAAATACACCAACCTCCAGATAGTGCCAGCAGAACAATACATGCTGCAAATAATGCTAGAGCAACAGTGATCATATCTCTTTATAAAGTAGGGATTGTAGTTGCTCGTGTATAATAAATAATCATGGTTGTACCATGGTATAGAAATAAGGTGGTTTTAATATGGTACAACTTGGGTATTTTTCTTCTGTAGATGTGGCATGTGATCATGAAAATTATTTCTTTGAATATTTAGGTGACTTACAGTTCATTATTAACTCTGAGCTTCTTTGTGATTTCTGTCCTTTTTCAGAGTTAAAGGGTGAAGAGGAAGGTACGTGGCTTTTCTGGTCAAGTGAGTCACAGCTACAATATTTAGTTTTTAAATTATGGCATCCTTATCACTTATATGCTTTTACTTTGAAGCAGCAAATCATCATGATGTTTTAACAGCAGCTCTCCTATTTTCTTCATTCAATTCAATTCAACATGATACATGAAATCCTTGTTTTCTTGTGATTTTTTTAATCCCACTGGTGTATATTAGCTGTCCCCTTTAAAGAAGGTTGGGTCCATTTTCTCTAACTGTTGCCTCCCATATAATGCTGTGGATTTTCCTAACATTGGTCCTCAATACTGGGTATCTGGGTAGCATTCAGTCAAGACCTGGACTTCTAGATCTCCTGGATCTAGAAGAATAACCATTATATGGTTATTCTGTCAGACTTTGCCAGATCCAGATGTTATTAGAAACACATATTAGGGTTATGATTTTTCTGGCTGTTTCTTTTCCTTTCTTGCATTTCTCTCTTGGTCTCACACTGGCCGTTTGAGCTGTTCCCTGCTGCTGTGTTACTAACACTTCACTCTCTCACAGACAAGTGGGAGGGATGCCATGCCCAGACTGCTGCATTTCTCCTCTTTTAGAAAGGGTGCTGGCTGAAGTTGAACAGGTTAGCGCAATAGTCAGATCCTGACATCTTATAAGCCTTTTAGATGTTTTGTGTTTTTATTGAGGCAAAGTGACTAAATTCAAGACTTATGCTTGTGTTTCCTTTATTTACTGAAAGCTACATTTCAAGCTTTTCTGGTTTTGCAGAGAAAAGCCTGAAAATACTACTCAAGTCTCAAAGACTAGAAGGCAAATAAGAGGATCCCTCAGATTGTTCTCTAAAGCTCAGGACATAGGACTGTGACTCATGATTCTGAGTACCTGAGATAGACAAACTCAATAATGTCAGTCTTGCTTCTCTCAGCTGTTAGCTGCTTTGCACTGGATAGGACAGACTGGCTCAAAGCATGAATCCCTAAGCTTTTCCTAGTAGAGCAGGGTCTGCAGGCAGTGAACAGCAAACCTGAAAGGAGTACTGGAACAATAATTGGCATAGTCAGGTTTTGGAGGGAAATTCGTTACATACTGATACCTTGCCAAACTGTATTGCTATGACCATGAATTATAGTGACTGGTGGTAAATGCACTTCATTTTTGCCTCTGATTTCCCCCCTTCTGCCCTCAAATTCTACTCAGAAAGTACTTTGTTTTTTCTTAGGACACTTGGCAGTAGTAAACCCAGAGCACAATCAGTAATTCTCCTTTTGCTTAAATAAAATACAGCTTTTATTTTGCATAGAAATGGCAAATAAACTACAACAAAACTGTATCATAAAGCTGCTCATTGAATGTTATTCTACAAGATTGTCTGCAAAGGCTTCTTTTTAAACCTAACATTCAAGGGGAGGACTATGCTGATTCTGTTTACCTAATATACAATTGCCATTATTGTGAGTTCAGATCATGCTAGTAGAAAGGATGGCAGGTTATTCACAATCTGAGCATCTAAACCATAGCAAAACAGAAGAATTATGTGCAAAACTGGAAACAGAGGCCTAAATATTCAAACCTGTCTGCTAAAAAATAAGGTATGAATTCTCGGTTAGGCATGTAACTGTGAAGTCTGATATTGTGCTGCATGTAGCTGATTAATTCCAGCCACATTTGTCTACAAGTTCTTGTTAGCAGTTCTAGCTCCTACCAAGGCAGGCACTTGGCATGGATGCTTCAAGTTTACTCAACATGATTCCCTATATGTGTATATATGTGAAGGCAAAACCTTAAATTTTTGTAACCACACACCTAACAATTGCTCTGGAGAGCAACAATTGAGGTTACTTTTGGCTGTATGTTCTTATTATTTTGGAAGGGGAAGTGAAAAGAAATTTACTGAAAGCTAGGAGTTTCATTACTTTGCTGTTCTCTAACCTTGCTTGATTCATGTCAATTAATTAGTATCTTATTGACAAAATAGTTCAAGTTTCTTCATATCACGTAAGTTAAAACACCTTGGTTTTCATCATCTTAGCTGAATGGGTGAAAGAACAACCCATATTTTTTCATGCCTCTTTAATAATACTGTTATTATGGTGATGGGTGACAACTTGTCAAAAGTGCAAGGGTGCAACTGAATTTCTGGGATGTAGCTTCTTGAAGATCTGGTATATTTTATCTAATGAAGAGGAATGCAGTCTTCCTTAGTAACTTATTTTACATATATAGTCTATACATGCCTTTCAGAGTAATTTTAAGTTGGGACCATTATATTCTTTAGTATTTACTATGTATTACAATTATGATGCGTTACTATTATTTGCTATGTGTTACTCAGTGTTTAGTATTTATGTATTTATTAATCTACTTTTGTTCTGTTTCAGTTTAATCCACTTTGGTTCATATCAATGGCATATAGAGATGGGATTGTTTCCATAGAACTAGTTAGAGGATAAATTTTTTTTTTTCTCTGATGTATTTCATAGAAAGCACAGACTGTAAAAAAGGTCAGTTATAATCTACCAGAGGCATAAAAACAATGCCTGTACAGAATCTTCTTACTGTTCATTTTTTGGCCAGAATCATTAGCAGATATAACAATTACAGACAAATTTAACAGCCGTCATGTCTTCCCCCTTTCCCTCCCTATTACCTCCTTGAGCAAGCTACAAGGAAGTTGCTTAATGCTGCTGTTCACATCAGGTCTCTGCATAGGTTCCTGCCAAGATTATTTTATAAGAAAAATGTTTTTGTAAAATATGTTAAATTTGTTTTGGCTATACATCACTTCTTTTGATGAGGAAGTACCTCCTCATCAAAATGTCGGTGCAAGCCGACATCAACACACCTTTCTCATTGCAGGGGAAAAATTGCTGATCTCTTTTTGATGATTTGTTGCTTCCCAGAGCTGTCATTCTGTCTTGTGCATCCTTCTCTGTAGCAAGGAGCTGAATGAAGGCTCAATTTCTCTGTTTTTTTGCTTTAAAAATTGCAGAACTGCTTGCCATGTCTTATTGGTAGTAAATGCTTCATGGACAGCTAGATGTAGAACTGAATCTGGAAAGATGGAAAAAATGAAAAGCATTTAGAATACTGATAAGAAGGTTACAGAAAAGATTGGCCTCTGTCTTAAAAACAAAAAGATGGCGAGACTCAGGGAAGAGCATGTGAGAACAAGGGGAGATGATGAAATGTTTGGAGAATAATGAATATCAAGAACAACTTCTTAAAGATGACTTAATACTTTAAAATCAGTATTGACTTACAGATTATATGAAAAGGAATGAGAGCTGAATAAACGAACAAGGAGAGGAGATATGTGAATTTGGATATGTAAAATAATTTCTCTGGTTAAATGTTTTTTAAAATTTGGAAAATATGAAAATGTTAATTTCACACTGAAAAAAAACCCCTCACAGATTCCCCAGTTTGAACCTTTTGGTTTACTGTGCCTCACAGATTAGTGTATGGATAACTAAAATGCATGTGACAACAGCTCAGAGAATCTAATCAAAAATTTCCAGGAGAACTTGATGAGCTCACTAAGTCAGTAGAAGAATTACTTGGTCATTCTGTTTAACCAAGACCGTTGCTAAAAACCTTTCCAATAGCCAGCTTATTCCTTCCCCATGCCTATAAAGCCTTAGTTTTCATTCTCCATTGTCCTAAAAATAGAACCCTCATTGGTTTTTCAAGAGCTATTGCGCTAGAATACAGTCTTGTGCCCACAGCTAGGAGGGCTCCCTCTAGTATTTTGAGAACCAAGAGCGAAATATTAACTTTAAAAGAGATACACTGATAAGTTATTGAAATGTCTTTGTATTTTGTATTTGTCATTTATGTCTCTGTCCCTGTCATGGAAGCTGCTGTTGAAATCTTTCAACATCAACACTCTGCCATTTAAAACTTACCCTGCCAGCATGCCATCTGTTTTGATCAGGGAACCACTTTCTACGTGAGCTGACTCCTACACACATTGCACTTTGTAAAAGAAAAATGTATTTGCTGAAAAGTAAAAAATCTAACCCTCCCTTGAAAAGCAATGCTCCTTGACTCAGTTTAAAAAAACCAAAACTTAAAATTAGATAAGAACACTTTATTCCCTCTCTCTTATTGTTTTAGATTTGTAGACAATGGAAAAAAATAGAGGTAAAGTAAGTCAAGCCCTCTTTGTAAGCATATTCTGTCCCCCCAAAGCTGGTTGTACGTGTCGATATATTTCCAGGCAGAGCAGAGATACTGGGCTTTGAGTTTATTTCTACAGAAAGTTAACTTTACAAGTTAAAAAAAAAAAAAAAAAGGTGTTTTTTTCTATGTATGGCGTCTTCAAAGAGCAATGAAAATACATTTCCAACATTTTTCTAGCTTTCTGAAAGCAGTTGTTATCAATATCATTTACTAATGGTTATGTTATTTTTAATAACAGATACCGTTAGAGTAGGTACATCTGGATGGGATACTGTCCTTGATATTTAACCTCATTCTCCCTTGATAGGCCTTTTTGTTAGCAGTGTATCAATGTCTTTCATAGTCCTAACAGTGCTTGGTGCCTTGTGGGTGGAGGGAGTCAAGAGAAGGAGATGAGATGTACGTCCACACTCTATGCTGAGGCAACATGTTAGCAATCCCATAGCTGGCTCTCAGCATCTTGCTTTATACCCACAAAAAAAATAATTCCCAAACCTGAACCTATGGCTCAGGTCCCTAAAGTGATGTGGTGGGTTATATCAATTACTTGGTGGTTTTTCTTTTGGGTCATTTTGTTATGCTGACTGCAGATTCTGGGGACAGTTCTGTGACAATGTTCCTGTCTACAAATATCTCTTGGCATCAATGGATCATGAGAAGACAAGTAAGCACAGAGCAAGTGGTGGCTGTGATAGTTGCGACTTTGTATTGTGGAAAGCCTGATTGCGCACATTTTAAACTGATTTACCAAAAAGGAGAACAATCACCAAACTTACATTAGTAAAGACAAAGGACTCCTTTAACACTTAGTAGGGTCAAATAGCGTGCAAAGGAACTACGTTAGTCCCTTATCCCCTCTTTGAAGCTACATTAGAAACAACGCAAGGATCTCCAGATTCAGTTTCTTGCTTGTTCTGGAACTGCAAGGTGTACTCCTTTCCAGAAAGTTATCAGATTTCATCCTGTAACTGTTTAGGTCTCTTGTCAAGACCTATGGACTTCTGTTTCTAGTTCTGAGCCTGAAGTTTTTCTCATGGCCAGTTTATAACCAACTGTTCTGTGCTGACACCATCCACTAGCTTAATGGTTCTTCTTCCTGTCTGTAATTAACCCAATAAAGTAGCAATTAATGGCATATCCCGTCATTTTACCAATCTAAATAAAGCACATTCTTTTGGTCTCTCCTCACAGGAGTCACTCTTCTTCCAAGTTGGTCCCAGTAAGAATTACTAAGAGTCCAGTACTGGCAAGGTGCTTCTTCCTTACAAGCTCAGCAGCAATCCTACTCATTATCTGTTCTAGGGAGTAACAAATCAGAGAAGGAAATCTAACTCTGCTTGTTTTAAAGCCATATGAAATGCTGTGAAGAACATCAGATCAGCCCTCCAAAAGAAAAAGAATCAAACACAACAAAGCCCCCTGGTATTCCTCTGGCCCCTGTCCTGCAGATTCCCCTGGGCAGTTTCATAGAATATTATCCTGAAATATATTATTTTCTATAATTTATCTTAATACTGCACTAAAATCCCTAATAGAGTACTGATGACACAGATGAAACTCTCCATCCACAGAAATATAAACACTTTTTAGATAGCCTGTGAAAAGTGGCTCCATGTTAGGAAAATTGTGAGGCAAACTTTGTAACGGAAAAGTCTTNNGCAAGCTGTTAGTGAATTATTGTCAAGGTCAGAGAACGCACATTTATTTTTCTGGTAGTTGTATCATTATCAGGCTTTTATGATATATCCACTTGTACTGAAAATGTAGCTAACTTACCTTGGTGAATTTGATTTATAGCATTGCAACTGACAAGGTTGCCCGTTCGTTAGTGCTTATTTTATATTTTAATAGCTTTCAGCACATAAATTTGAGGAATTGCTTGAATACTTTAGCTGTTCTGTATTTCATGGAGAAAGCTGGAACAGAAGAGTGCTGCTGTTGATATTTCTATTTTGATAATTTCCACCTTTTCTTATAAATTAAAATGATGCCTGTATTTGTCCTTAGATGTGCCTAGTGAGCAGAATTTATTGCAAACAGTGAAACTTAAGTGTGAAAACTCATTAGTTTATCCTGAATAAACTGTGACATAACCTTGGAATACAGTTTATTCTACATTCAGAGTATATCATCAATGTATATTAGAAAAAAAAAAAAAAGACAAGGAATTCAAAAGATATTAACTAATTACATGGGTTCCTCAGATTAAGTTTAGGAATGGGTGGAGAAGGAATATATAAGTATATGGTGCAGGATGGAAGAAAAAGTTCTCAAATGGGTCAAAAAAAGGGGCTTATAAACTTTCTTATTGACTTCACTGGCGTTACATCAGGCAGAGGAGCACAGCTTACTTGCAGCCAGTATTAGCTCATCCTCTTCCCAGGAGGATACACTTTTAAGTAAACACAATTGTATAAAGAGCCAAATAAAGAAAAACTGAAAGTAATTACTTGCTCCTAACATCTTGTAAAGCTTCTTAAACATGCCTCTATCCTTTCAGGTCTCCTCCTTTGCTGTGAGGAAGAAATGCTTCATTTAACTCACTTTATTCCCTGGTAGCACTGTGGGCCTTCACCTATGTACCTCCAATTCTATAGATCTCAGCTTGTCCTGATTTTCTTGAGATCAGGAGGGAAGGCAGTCAGAAGCACAACTTCTATAAACTCCCAGTGTGATGGGAAGAAGGGGTAGATTTCTTTAGGGCCTAATGTCATCATGTTGACACTCGGGATTTCTCAACTTCCAGACTTTCTCAATCGGTTCTTCTCTCACAAGTGACTGCATTTTTAATAACAGTGGAGAAGGAAGACAGGAAGCTGTCCTCCACTTTAATGAATGTATCTTTGCTACCCAGAAGGTGAACATGTTAGTTTAATGTCAACAACGGCAGTGAGACTGACAGTCACAAGTCTAAAAATGATTGCCCAGCCATGCAATGGCTTGGCTGTGATCAGCATGAGGAGCCTCTGGTTGAAGCTAATCATGGAAACTCTGAGTTGATGTTGTTCAATTATTCCAAGAAATTGCCATTTTGTAACACATTTACTGCTGAAGTAATATTCAGATTATTAACACCACCACTGATATCTGGACTCCTCATTCCTTCCAGCCAGTCAATACTAATAATTGGAAAAATGGCCTTTGGTGGGGCCAGGGGGGTGGGGGGTGAACCAGAAGTCTAGAAGTCTGTTGTATTTTAGTAGTATGGTCCAAGCAGATGTTACCTGCAAGCTTTATTGGGAATATCCATGTATCTACTGTAGAAATCAGATGATACACATATATGATGCTAAACTGAGTTGAGCATGAGAGCTCAATGCTTTTTCACAACAATGAAGCCCAGCAAGAACATTTCATCTAACTGTTCTTTTCACTTAATCCACTGGGTCAAGTACAGGTGTTAGGTTTTCATACTTTCAAGCCTCTGCTATGTTAATTTACATAAACTGAAAAGCTACCTTTCTGAATAGCTTTCGCCTCCTGTAAGACCATATTCCCGTGGGACAACAGAATAGCCAATGTCACTAAAGAAGCCTATGTATATAGGAAGTAACCCCGAAAAGTTCAGAAAGCAAAGCAGAGATTCCCAAGTGAAATGCTGGGCATCACACATGCGGTTGCTTCAATATTGCTTGCTAGGAAAGGAACATGAAAAAATATTGTTTCTGAACCCATTAGTAGTGCTATGATTTGTTGTTGTTAAATTAGTCTATGTACAGAACTTTATGAAAATTAGAACTGAGCTATTTTAATTACAAAATATCCACTGCATAATTAGCACTAGTTAATACAAAATGTGTTCGATATATTTTATATGTAATTGAAATTCTGTAAAATTAAACTGTAATAATATAAATAATTTTTCAGGATGAAAAGTAGGCTAAGATAAGCAAATTTCATGCTTTAAAGATCAAGATAAATATTCCCTAGTGTGTTAAATATTGTGGTTTAGACTGTTAATATTTTCATTGAATAATAAATATGAGTTTCCCTTTTATGTAATTAATGCAACCCATATTTTTCAGTAGAGAAATGGAATATTGAATCATACATAAAAAGCAGCTATGAGTATTTCATTACCAAACTTAATTCAGTCATTTCCAGACTTATGGAAAATATTGTTCACCTCTTGGGGAAAACTTTTGGAAGTGAAATGTAGTTTTGCTTGGCATATAGTTTGAATTGCTTGAATCTCTGGTTAGCTAGTCCCTTCTGGGGGGCTATTATACACAGGCTGGTTCAGAACAATTGTTAGCTCTTAGCAGTATTTTATGTCTTCAAAGACTTATTGCTAACATTACATAAGGCATCTTTAATCACCATTTCTGAAAGGATATTGGGAGGTTAACCTGTATTTTCTAGTATTTTAGTTTTCACTTGGTGGTAAAATCTGCAGTCTAATGTTGCTGTGTGAAGTCTGTATGCAAGAATGAACGACAAGTTCCAAAGCGTTTCAGGGAACCATGGGTTTTATTTCTC
>VZZY01025276.1:67412-102417 GCA_013400335.1 Eurystomus gularis | reverse complement strand
CCGGGAGAGGGCGGCAGCGGCCGCTGCTCCGGCCCCGCCGAGCCGCTGCTGATGCTGCCCGGGACCGGGCGCTGGCAGCCCCGGGCTGCGCTTCCGAGCGTGAGCCCCTGAAAGCGCTGCACTCGTGGCTGCCGCTCGCTGCTGAAGTGAAACGTCCTCGAATCACAGACTGCCAGGTGGGAAGGGACCTCAAGGATCATCTGGCCCTGCCTCTTCAGACCTGTCCCAGCTGGCTTTTGCCTCCCCATCTGCTTCAGCAGCACCCCCTGATCTCAATTGCAATCTACTTTTCTTACCCTCCTTTTCTTTCACTGGTCTCCTGGTAATTAACCATCTCCACCTGCTCGCCACACGCACCTGCCTTGGTTTTGGGTGCCCTTGGGCTGCCTCCCTCACTGCCTGGACATCGCTAGGCACGCCTTGCTGCAGGCCTTCACAAGATGGTGGCTTCTATGGAGATGAAACTGTCACCAAAGTTCATAAGCTGCAGGCTTCAGACAGTTACGGGAAGTGGTAAATATATCCTCGGCACAAACAAGCTTCAAAAATGATCGGATGGGAAAAACCCCGAGTTGCTCATCCTAGCCAACAGCTCTTCTGAGAAAAGCAAAGATTAACTCTAACCTGGCAAAGAGCGCTGCACGCCATGGTGGCACCGACCTCACCAGGACAAGTCAGTGAGAAGCAACTCATAGAATACCAGGTTGGAAAGGACCTCAAGGATCATCTGGTCCAATCTTTCCTGGCAAAAGCCTGGTCTAAAGAAGCTGGCCCAGCTCCTCTCCAGCTGAATCTTAAAAGTGTCCAGCGTTGGGGACTCCACCACTTCCCTGGGGAGATCATCCCAATGGCTGATTGTCCTTGTTGAGAAAAATTTCCCTCTTGTGCCTAATCAGAATCTCCCCAGGAGCAACTTGTACCCGTTACCTCTCATCTTTTCCATGTGACTCCTCGTAAAAACGTAGTCTCCATCTTCTTTGTAGCCACCCCTTTAAATACTGGAACGTGGTGAGAAGGTCTGCCCTGAGCCTTTTTTTTCTCAAGAACATCAGATCTCTGCTTTTTGTTCTCAGTCTCCCTAAAAGAAAAGCAGTCAGTAAGCTTTTTTTCTTTTTTTTTTTTTTAATACCTTAACTCACAGCCCCTGTATGGACTCCACACACTATGCGAGACCACAAGCCGTCAAATTATATCTTCTAATACTACAGACAGCGAGGGGTTTGGGTTTTTTTTTTCCCAAACTCCTGAACATTTCACTTTGCTAAGAAGAGATAGCGCAGCCATGAAGCCTTCCTGTGGTAGAGCAACTTTTATTCTCTGGTGTAACAAAAGTTACTCTTTGTGAACTACCACGTGACAGATGAAGACCTAAACTTGCAGAATTACTGGCTTTAATCTTGCAAATAATCACGTATGAGAGTGTCTTTATGCCAGTTCATAACTCCCAGTGATTTCCTATGAAACCACCCTCCTGCAACGCCCAGGTCCTCAGCACACAATAAACGCTGGGCTGCCTCAGCTGACCTCGATGAGGCTCATTGCCCTGAAAGTACCAACAGCTGCTTACTGGGATTTTGTACCCAGAAGAATCGCTGGGGGCTTTCCAGAAGAGGAAGCGGGACTTGAGTCTCCCCTTAGGCTCTAATGCACCCGTGTCAGCTGGATCTGAGCAAATACTTCATGAGAGATCTGAGGCAATAAATGGCATGACTCACCTGAGTCACACATTTCTATGTCTGTAGGCTCTAGCAAATGCCAGGGGTTACAAGTGCACACCAAAACCACAGAAGCACCTTTCCACACATGCAGAGATCTTCTGCCTGCTCACCCTTCCTCCAGCACCTCAAAGGTTGGTGGGTAGCGTAGGTGACAGCAGTGAGAACCGAGGGAGCTGGGGTAGAAACATCACGGGGCAGTGTTCTGAAACTTCCCCATGACAGGAGTTCCCCACAATCAAGGAACATTTCTTTCAAGCCATTGAGTTTTAGGACATCCTTAAATGCTATAATCTGTGGAGGAGGTGAACTCAACACACTGGAGCTGGAGCTTGTTGGTTCCTGTGTTTAGTACACGTTTTAAAGCACCTTTTCATATTGCTTTCATAGAATCATAATCATTTAGGTTGGAGAAGACCTTTAAGATCATGAAGGCCAAGCTTTCACCCAGCACTGCCAAGTCCGCTACTAAACAACATCTCTCAGCACTACATCTACACGGCTTTCAAATCCCTTTAGCTGTTGATCAGCATTGATCAGATCCCCTCTCAGTCTTCTCCAGCTGAACAGCCCCAGGGCTCTCAGCCTTCCTCATCAGAGAGATGCTCCAGTCCCTTCAGCATCTTCCTCCACTGGACTCCTTCCAGTAGTTCCTGTCTCTCTTGAACTGGGGAGCCCAGAAACGGACACATTTTATCATAAGTAATTTCCTACAGAATGTTGCTCATAACCATTGAAGCACACCGGGATGCCGGCTGTGATATAGAAACAAAATACAGGATTATTATTATTAAAACATACCGGGATGCCGGCTGTGATATAGAAACAAAATACAGGATTATTATTGCATTCTGACTTTTTAGAAGCCACGGATAAATTTATCTTTATTTTGACTGTGCTGGCTGTCTCTTGTGTTTGAATGAGAACAGTTTCTCTGTGTATACACGTACATATGTAGTCTGTTAGATTTTTTTATATAGGTCCTGAAGACCTGACCTAAATTCACAATGACATCAAGAAAAATGGACTGGATCAGAAACTTCAAGCTCATTTTTCTAAGCTGCAGTTTGCTTGTGGAGCTCTATGCTCCGGTCCGTAAATTATAGTTGTCAATTTGCTTTTACAGGCATATATATATATATGAATCTTTTATTTGTATATACATATAAATGAACATTTGGTGTGGGACAATTAAACAAGGTCGCTATGATGAGGTAAGGGTTATTATGACTCAATTTTATTATACCTATGCAGACTGTAAATCTGCTGCTGCGTGTACATTTGTAGGTAGCATATGTGGAGAAGATGACGACCTTTGCAGACCGGCCCGCTTACTGAACAAATAAATAAATCTCCTGTAAGACATGCTTTAATTAACCTACAAACAACCCCATCCTAAAAGGTAGTCGAGGTCAGTTTATGGACTCATTTCCATCTTGTCTGCACACAGGTTTACAATAAAATAAATTGTTAAAAAGTTAAGGCTGTGAAATGATAGTATTTATGATCATCACAGCAATTATGAAATCCAAGCATGAAGAAGCAGGAAAATGAAGAGGTCAGGAATGGCTCTCAGAGTTTTCATGCCATTAACCTATTGTCATTAACCTATTAACCTTTCTACAAAGAAAAACACACCTCTACAAACTGTTTTCAGGGCCATTTACTCCTTCTGTATTTTAGCTTGCTTATAAAGGACCTCTTCAGAAGTTCATGAGCAATAAGAGCTAGAAGTGATTTCGTCACAGTCTGCTGCTGTTTGAAGGAGAATAACTTGGAAAGAGCTACAAAAAACCCCCAAGAAACTCGTTTAATGAAGCTCAGCAAGCTCTGAACTTGAGAGGAACTTCTCTCCTGTTGTGGTGATAACAATCACTGGAGCTTCCCGGTAGTGGTTGTAAGTAGGTCCAGACCACAATGTCCCACTCTGCACCCTGATAAGAAAAGATGGCCAACGCTGTCTGGCTGGGGCTTTGAGCAACCTGGTCTAGCGGGAGGTGTCCCTGCCCATGGCAGGGGGGTTGGAACAAGATGGTCTTTGAAGTCCCTTCCAACCCCAATCATTGTGTGACATGAAAGAGGACGGGTGCCCAGCCCCAGCAGACTGCCGGCTGTGTGATTGCTGGCAGGGTTTGCCCCCCTCGCTCCAACACCAGCGGTTTATCAATGATGGCTCTAAAGGGAGCTTAGCAGAGACAATAAGAGAACATTATTTCCTCGCAGCTCCAAGTTCAGATGCCTGGCTGAAAGAAGAGATGCTAAAAGAAGTCCTTGGAGAAGACACTAGAGGAATTTTAATCACCTTTCCAAGACATAACAGAGTTGTTTGCTGCATGCCATGTTTTCTTCTGCACCACGCAGTGACGTTCCTTATATCTGCTGTCAGATTAACAGTTCATGATAAAACCCCCTGCTTGTTTCAACCACATTTATGGATCAAAATCTTTCCTGCTCATTTCAGCCTTCATTTTGTTTCCCTCCTCTTGAAAGGATAGAGCTGGGCAGTGAGGGAATTGGAACTCCCGAGTTTTGACTCAACTGGGAGCCCTTAATCCACCATACGATGGGTGAACTGTGTCAGCTTTGGGAATTCATTTCCTACCCTGTCTCTTTCTTTTCTTCCCTTTTGTTTTGTTTTGGGGCATTTTTATTATTATTTATTTTTAACCTTGTCAGTTTACGCTGTAAACTCTGCAAGACAGTTTTTTTTTTTCTCTGTGTATTTGTAAATAGCCAGTAAATATCATTTCATCCAGATACAATGTGGCACAGTTGTTATTAATAGTCCTAGCGTTGTGAAGAAACTCACTGCATTTTACTGAGATTTCTACTTCTTTACCCAATCTTCTATCCTGTTTGATTTGTAGGTAATGTCATTACTGGCCAGTGCACAAACCAGAGAAAACTTAAACAAGGAAAGCCCCAAATTTAGGGGCTGCCCACTCCTTCAACAGGCTGCAAACCTTAATGTTCGCCCATTGTCTAGTCGCCTGGTGTTCTATACAGATTAATATTTGATAAAAGTGGCCTATTTTTATCAGTTTAGCAGCTGTGGTGGAGGTTTGGAGGGTGCTCAGCAGTGTCACGTACTACGACAGATCTTTAATATTAAAGACCAGTTTATCCTCTCCAGGCAGCAGCAGCGTTATTTATATTGCAATAGGCTACAGAGCAGTGCGAAAGCTGAATGCTGCCCAAACCTGTGGGAAATGCCATCCTTTCCCCAAAACACAGAGCAGGGAAAACAAGCAGCTACAGAGGAAGTCAGAGAAGTAGCTCAACATCTGTCTCCAGCAAGGGCACAGCACGATTCACTCCATATCAAGGTCACATCCTCCTATCCCAAACCGCAGCATGACAAGTCCTGCTGAACTAGCCAGCCCTCCCGAGGACTTACTCACAAGTCTTTTGACAGATTCCTGACGTTCTTGCTGGAAATAACAGACTGTTCTGTCTATCATCCATTTTAATCCTTTCATAATACTCATCGATCAGCAGTAACTGCTGGCAGGGGAGTAGCAATAGAGAGGACAAGCTCGCTGCTCGGAGGTCTGCTGGGTGCCCGCTGTCCTAATGAGCTGATTGACTTCAGATGCTTCGCTGGACAACTCCACCCGAGCAAGTGGCACTCCAGCAGCTGCGGAAGCAGCACAAATGCACTTGTGAATGCGTCTCAGCGTTTGCACTTGGCCTTTCTCCCCTTCTGTATTTATTATTCCATTATTATGGAAAATCGCTGTGGCTGGAAAATATTTTGCTCTGCTATCACGTTTTATTTTGCGTATTTCATGAGGAGTGTAATGCCCGTGGCTGAAAATGACTGTCCATGCCAAAAAAAATCCACGAGGCTTCAGAGCTGGTTGTAAAGAGCTCTTTGAAACATCCTAACCTTTGAACACACATTCCTTAGATAGCATGTCCCCCTAAATAACATTCATTTAGAAACAGACGTACACAAAAGCCAGGCTGCAGTTTTCGAAATGACCCATTTCAATGTGTATGACTCTTCTGAGAACCTGAAAGGCCTTAAATGCAGTTGTACACACATCATTACTGGACTATGTATTGATTTATGGGAACTCTGAAAAGCTGAGGCAATGGTCTTGAAAGTAACATCCTGTCTTGTTATAACCCTATGAAGGTGACTTGCCAGTCTCCCACCCACAGGTTTTAATGTGTTTCTCTTACCTACTTACAACATCCATTCATTTCATAATTCATTTTCAAACCTGGCCCAGGAGAGGTGGTAGAAGCCCCATCCCTGGAACCATTGCAGGTGAGGTTGGCCAAAGCTCTGAGCAACCTGATCTGCTAGAAGATGTCCCTGATCTCTGCAGGGAGGTTGGACTAGGTGACCTCGGAAGGTCCCTTCCAACCAAAAACATTTCATGATGTCCTAAGTTCAGTTCCCAAGCCTGAAGTTAAAGACAGAAGAATTCTTTATTTGCTGAAATGTGAAGTTCTGAGTCAACAAATACTGTTTATCTGTATCAAACTTGATGAATACTTTGGGTCAAAAAATGATTTCTGCTTGTAAAAAAAAGTAGAAGTTTTTAATCTGGCATTTCTAAATGGCAGAACAAAGGGAAGCTCTTGACCTTTCCAAGACTTAAGCTAGCTAAAGTTCTTATTCTTTAAAGCAATGCAGAAAATGAAATAAAACATTTTAGCACAAAATTTTTTTATGAAATTGTGGTAGCAGAAAGTCATTTTAGTTAAAAATAAAACATTTCTCAGACCAGCTGAAAAATATTTAGGCCATGGGGAAATATTTTCCAGTTCAGCTAACAAATCAATGGACACTTCACTTGTGTAGGTCTAATTCACACCCTTTTTAATGGCTTACTATTCCAAGGACCGAGCACCTGCAGCTCCCATTTAAATTGCACATTTAGTATTTATAAGTCAATAGGAGCGTCTGGACATGGGCAGTAGTGGAAGAAAAAAAAATAATCAAGCTTCAATTTGTCACGAGTGCATAAGCAGGGGTAGAAGTGCAATTCTCCTGCCTCGCAGGGAGTCTATATTCCTGCCCCAGGACACAAGATGCCCCTGCTGACTTTACCAGTCTAAATTGGGACAAAAATTGGTCCTCTTAGGTCCCAAGGACTAATTAGTGAGTGCCTCTGAAGGTGAGAAGTGAATCTATGCTTTACTGTGACAGATGGCTATGGCTTCATTTTAAAGGTTTTCTTTTAAAAAAAAAAAGCTGCTTTGTGGGAGCACTTAGTCTCTTCACTGTCCACTAGTGCAGATGATTCATTCTGAAGTGGTGTACAGATGGAGGAACAGGATGGCAAAACCTCTGCTCCGGCTGTGAGCATTCAAAGAGAAGAAACTTTTCTATTGATTGACTTTATGAACCAGAGTTCCCTGCTGCCTTGCGGTAGCGTGTAATAGCAGAAAACCACTGCCAATTCTGCTTTCTCTTCTCCTTTCCCTCTGTGATAGTATCACGGAATATCTTCCCACAAGTCAATGAAGTGCAAGACCTACGGAGGGTTGCACGGTCTGTGTGTCACTGGCCCACGCTGTGCTCCACACCTGCCCTCACACCCTTGGTGCAATTCGCATCTTGCACAGATCCTCTACCATATGTTTGCTTTGTCATCCTGTGGAATATTCCACCACACTGCACAAAGCAAGCTGTCAGAGGCTCTGCCGAAAGAAAGAGTGACTCATGATTTCTGATGAAATCAGCGCCGCGATCCTCGGCTGCAAGAAGCGGCGTGGGGTAAAAGCAGCGAGGAGACAGCTCGCAAGCTTTCGGTAGTCGGCTTATCAATTCCGATCCATTCCTCAGGAAGCAGTCTCACGCTTCTACACCATGTGTGCTTTATGGAAGAACCCAGAGGGAGGGCATACGATGAATAAAGGCAGGGTTTTGCAGGCTGAGCAAAGCCTGCCCACCACAACCGCTCAGAACAACAGCACTTTCAAAGGGACGATGTTGTAGAGTCCAGATTACTCCTACGGCCACCAGCACAGTACAGTCATTGATAGAGAGTAGGATAAACCTTCTAAAGGAAGTGATGAAGATGTTTCCTACCAACAGAGCTAATTATTTTTTTTTTCCAAGCTCATAAATAAGATAACTCACCCTTTTCCCTCAAACATGTTTTCAATAGTGCTGTTTTCTAGGAAATTTCCCCCTTCCTAGACTTTTAAGTTGGTTAAATTACAGGAGGCTTGATCATGCTAGACCTAATTTCAGTTTTGGTTTGGTTTTACTCCCTTCTCCACAGTTTTTGTCCCTTTATGTGCACGTTAGGTACATAGATATTGAGAACAGCTCTCAGTCATTGCTCTGCTGTTTAGATGCACTCCCTGGCATCTAGGGGGGTGGCAGTTGACCTGGTGTGGGTGTGATCTTTACTCCTTTACTGTTTTCTGCCCTTTCCACAGGAAAACAGAGCCTAAAGAGCTTTCTCCTTGGCAAAGGACAACTTTCAACAGAGCACTGCGGTCTCCCAGTGCATGAAATTCAATCCACTTTAGCAGTCCCTCAAACAGATGAGCCTTATTTCATTGCAGTAGATTGACCTGCTGCCTTGGTGGCATTATTCCTAGTTGAGCCAGCAGCAGGTTTCCCTTTCCCTCATGCACACACCCCTAAATATTGTTCCCCTCGCTAGTCTGTTCTCTGTGTTTATCTCACTGCTTTAGCCATCGGGTCATCTTACTCTTCCTTGGTAGCCACATTTGTTCAAGACTTTGTGTTTTTAGAACGATAGCGAGGTGGCTTATTTTATCTCAGAAAGGCAGCAGCTCTGTCATCTCCCTTCCCCTTCATCTTTTGTCACCTATCTCATCATCAAAGAGTTGTTTTGAAAAGAGCCAGGCAATTTTATTTCTTTTTCTCCCAGGCTCTTCCTTCCCATGACTCGCTACCATCCCATTACATCAGCTGGCGAATTCTGATGCTGACACTCATCAGTAAAACAGCAAGATGCAGGCATCACGACACAAAATCCAGCCGAGTCCCTTTTTACGCTGCTGATAAAATGCATCTTTGTGCTCTTCCTACGCTGCCATTTGGATATTCCCATCCAAATTTTCTTATATGGGAATCCAGCCATCCTTTCTGGTAGCTGCTTGGTTTTGCAGTGCTCTGGACCGTTCTTCCACAGGACATCAAACCAGTTACCCAAGTGGGAGATGCTTCCTGACACTTGGTGCTTTATGAAAGATCATTGTTTCTGACCAGCTTGCACACTCATAGGACTGCTGTGTCTACCTGGAGTAGTTGTCCTGGTTTGAGCTAGGACAGAACCAATTCTCCATTCAGTGATTTTACTTTTCAACTCAGTCTCTTCTAAGTGATGGCACTTTCTGAAGTTAACGGCAGATTTTCACAGACAGTCTCTGCTTCTAGCAGTGGTAATGCTCCATGTTTAGAGTTACTACCAAGGGTTGGGGTGTGCAGAAAGGCTCTTGCTTGTACTTGCTCCTGTAGAGACCAAGGTCACTGCTAAATCTTGTGTGCCACGTTGTGGGTGCAGTAAGTGAAAGGATCATAAGTAAAAAGGCTGCATCTGCAGGGAGGAGCAGACAGGAGAGGTGACCCTAAACTGACCAGCAATTCCATTCTGTGTACCTCATACGCAGCATAAAGCTGAGGGATCACAAGGGTTAAGTTCTCTTCTTCTATGGCCAGCATCCAAAGAGGACTGTCTGTTCTTCTGCCTTTGATCCTAATCTGTGAGTTCCTGAATCTGGTTCCCATCTCATTTGATATTTTGTATATTTGTATACATGTCATTATTTTGTTATTAATATTACCTTTTCTTTTTATTGTTACTGTTTCATTAAAGCTGTTTTAGGTCTCTCTCCCTTATTCTCTTCTTCTTCCCCTTTTGGGAAAGGAGAGGGGTTAATAGAGAGCATCTGTCATTCATTTGGTGGCCAGCCCGGGACTAACCCTTGACAGTAGTAGATAACACCCGTTAGAGAGCTGTTTTGCACCATCCATCGCTGCAAACGTGGCTTCCTGGCAGCAACCTGCATTTCACTGCTTGCATGTAGGGCTTTCCTACACTAGGTGAACTCCTCTGCCTTCCACTGGCTCAGACTCAGCCAGACCCCAGGCCATTCTGTACCTCTTCTTGAGCTATTCCCACAGCCAGCATTAAAAAAAATGGAATTCAGAGTACCTTGAGCTGCCTGTGCAGTGAGGAATCCCCCTGCAAATCCAAAGCCCACCTTGTGTCACTGTATCTCTGCTATCTGCAGCTCCCTGCAGCATCAATTCCCTTCTGTGTCGAGAAGCCCAGGGAGGGAGCAGAGCCCTGGGCAGAGGGAAGCACAAGCAGCTCCAGGGCAGCTTCTGTAGGTGCCTGCAGCCCTCAAGCCCTGCCTGCTTTCTCTCCAGGCTAGAACAGCTCCTTATCACCCTTATTGTGATGATACCATCAGCATGGGCACCATCTCCTCCCACCACCTCACCTTGACATCCTGCCCATGGCAGCTCTGGGGGAATCAGCTGCTCTAACCAAAACAGAAAAGCATCTTAGACTGGAGTGTATCCTCATACACACAGACACACAGCTTCAGCCACTCTCTCCGTTATTCTCAGCAGGGAATAAAACAATCTACTGCTTTGTTTCCAGAAAACACTAACAGTCCCTTCAGGGGCATCCACCCTACATACAGTTTAGAATAAGATCCCAGATACATGAGCAGAAGAAACCAGAAATACATTTGCAGAACACAGAAGAGGCCTTATATTGCGACTCCTCTCTCCCCAGTATGCCTTTAGCTTAAACCCACGAAAAAAGCCCATGTCTATGCTTCTCAGCACCAGCAGACAACCCTAAACACCAGCCCTGAGTTCAGTGCTTTCAAAAGCATTTTTTTTCCCTTTAAGCTGTCACTAAAGCCCATTACAAGCCATAGTTTGGAAGCAAGTTGCTCAAGCACTTCAAAAATATTTTCCCAGGGAATGGCTTTCTGGCTTTTCTTGCTTTCTATAATCACAATATCAAAATGAGAAGGTCACAATGTATGTTAAGAACACGGGCACCTCAAGAGAGAATCATAGAATGTTTTGGGTTGGAAGGAACCTTTAAAGCTCGTCTAGCCCAACACTCCTGCAGGGAGCAGGGCCATCTGCAACTAGAGCAGGTTGCTCAGAGCCCCGGCCAACCTCACCTGCAATGGTTCCAGGGATGGGGCTTCTACCACCTCCCTGGGACATCTGGACCAGGCTCTCACCACCCTCAGTATAAAAAAATTTCTTCCTTTTATCTAGTCTAAAACTCCGCTCTTTTAGTTTAAAACCATCACCCCTTGTCCTATCACAACAGGCCCTGCTAAAAAGATTGTCCTCATCTTTCCTATAGACCCCTTGAAGTCCTGAAAGGCCACAAAAAAGTCTTTTTGGAGCCTTCTCTTCTCCAGGCTGAACAAGCCCAACTCTCTCAGCCTGGCCTCCCAGCAGAGGGGTTCCAGCCCCCTGATCATTTCTGTGGCCTCCCCTGGCCCCGCTCCAACAGGTCCAGGTCTCTCCTTTGCTGGACCCAGTACTCCAGGTGGGAAGAAAGTGTCCATGTGGTGTGTATGACAGTTTGAGGTACCATGTACCACAGATTGCTTGTGAACCTGAATGCAGCCAGCCGTGATTAACACAGAGTGCCTGGCACAGAGAAGGCGGTCACTTGTTCTTGGAAATCATTGGGGATTTTTTTTTTTTCCTCCTAGCTAGAAATGAACTAAGCACTGGACTTTAGTTCTTTTCTGAAGTACCATTATTAGCATGCTTTGTTACGAGTTTTCCACTCATTGCAAGGTAGACCTTCATAAATAAAAAGAAGGACCCTGAAGGCTCCCTGTGAAACATGAAGGTGTTGAAAGATCTATTTTCTCTCTCTCTAACGAATTTACAAATAAAACCACAGGGATTTACTTTTTTTTTTAAGCCAGATGGTGAGACTGAAAATAGGAATGACTATTGCTTGGTAGGAACAGTATGGGGAAGGGGCTTCTGGATAGTTTTTGAGAGTGCAGACAGCCTGCTGTTGAAGGATTACTAAAAATAGATTACAGAATGGATCTGGTGAGGATAAGGAAACCTAATTATTTCTGTAATTAGTTGCATCCCAGGATGAGGGGGCCGGATGCTGGAGTGGTGTGGCTCAGCAGCCACCCATTAAAATCAAGAGGCCTCAATTGGTTTTCTCCAGCTGGGGGTCTGGTCCTTGGCTGCCTCCTGCAATCTGGGATCTTAAACAGACCTGCCTGATGTGGGGTATCGTACATGCTTGCAAGGAAAACAGAACAGCAGAACACTTCCACAGGATCAGAGAAACTCTGTTATTCCCAACCAAGCCTAGTGACTGAACAATCCCTTGGGACTTTTCATGGCATGAAAGAGTTATGGAGCACACTATTGACCTAAACCATGCAATATCTAATTTAAAGTATCACATTTCTGCAGCAGTTCATTGCTGGGATTTCTGAAAGCAGGATGTTTTCCCAAACCCAGTATCCTCACAGTACCTTCAGAGTGGTATTAGCTCTACAGTTCCCAGTTTCTCTCTACAGTTTGTTCTCGAGAGCCTTTTAGTACATTTTCCCTAGGTGATGAGCAGTTCAGAACTAGTTCCTTTTGAGGTGTTGCATTTAGTCATCTCTTTGTGAGAGACAGAAAGGAGACCTTAAATGAAAGAACAACCTTGAGGAGAGTTCTGGAAAAGGCAGGAAAAAAAAAAAATAATCAGGATCTGAAAGCAGAGGACCTAAAAGCCAGAAGTGTCTATGTAGTTTTAGCAAGGTTACTGGGGACAAAAGAGCCTAAGGAAGCCTGAGTTATTCTGTCAGGCAAATCACAAAAAACCCCAATGGATAAGGATCCTGGATTCAGGCTAAAAAACATACTCCATAATGGGACCAATTGATAAGCACAATGTGATTCATGAGAGAAAAATTCAGACTCTGTCTGCTTACCTGGGGTCATGAAGTATCTCCAAAACCTTTTCACCTCCCATCTGAGGCAGCTGTTCCCTCACTCTTGTTGCATTTGGTGTAAATTCCAAGTGATTTCATCATTGACTCAATCTCCTAATCATGCTTGTCACAGATGGGTGCTACTGAAAACAATTAGTAATTAATTTACAGAAGACCAGGAATAGTGGAAAAACATTATTCATTCAATTAAGACAACTGACTTTGCTGGCTCTGGAAGCATAACTGCCTATTAAGCAATAGAACGCATTTTTGCCCTGTCCTTTTCCCCATTTATTTCTTTAGGTAAGAGCATAACCCACAAACAGGAGCTACACTCAGCTTTTCTGCTAGCTAGAGGGGACTGGAATCAGTTAGACAGGCAAATTTAATCTTCCCCTGAAGTTCCTTTTTTTTTTATCCCCCAGAGAATGAGCCGTGATGCCGTTAAAATATGGATGAGGGGACCCAGGCTCCAACCAACCCAATAGAAATCCTGCCATTGATTTCAGCAGGGCCAGAATTTCCATCTTAATGAACACGCCTCTTTATTTAATAACCTCAGCAAGAATTCAGTAATCTCATTTGGAAGCCTGCATTTTTTCAGAGTTGCTTGTGATTTTTGAGGTCTGACTGGAGAAACCTCGAAGTGCCAATCGCACACCCTGAGAATGGAACAGCCTTTACAATAGCTTGGTTGGGGGCTGCTGCTCGGGCAGAACTTCATGCAGTTGTCTTTTGTGTCTAACAAAAGAGAACAAACCAGAACACAATGGGCTGAATTTGGTACCGATTTGCTCTCATGTGAATCCAGAGTCACTCCATTGGGAGAGGAGGGGATTTTTCTGGATGTCTCTCGCCTTCACACAGGAGCAGATTTTGGTCTGGTGTCGTCACACTTCTCCTATTAGCTGCAGAGAATTTATGATTACTGGAATTTTTTCTTTTGTTAATGCTTGGATGAGTGCACAGTGCATCACAATGTGCTGGATAGCACAACGAGAAGCCCTCCCTGAGAATTTTCTTGTTCTGTTCCAGCAAAACACAATGTCCCTGGGCAACTCTTGTTTTCATACCATCTTTCACTGTAGAACCAGCGCGATAATAAACCTGCTGGAATAATAAGTTTCTGGCTGCTGACCAGGAGGTTTGTCCTTAACATGAGTTAGGAGGAGTTTGCTCTGGGCATGGAGCTGGAGGACTATCTACTTTTCCGTTCTGCCCTCCTTTAACTTATTTTACATTAAAATTTTAAGTATTGGATTTTTTTTTTTCTTAAATGAACAAACACAGATGCATGCACTAACAAAACACAAGCTGGCATTATTCATCCATCATCCTGGGGAGAGGAACAGAAAGAAATGCATCTTCCCAACATTTATTCTCAGGTCTTGAGGCAATTGTATGAAATTCTCTATGGCTTATTTGATCCTGAAAAGATTAGTATGATATCTCTTGTCTAAACAAAGATCCGCAGAGAAATAGCAGGTTTCATATCACACAGAGCTGATAGGCTGGGAGAGACTAATCCATAGTTCTGCCTCAAAGATCATCTGTATCTTTTGGTTCGCAACGTTTTGAGGGGTTCCTTTATATCCAAGCACTAAGAGTCAGTCTACAAATAACAAAGGTTGTTTGCCTGCGTCCCAGCCTAAGGACTGCTGTTATAAATGACTATCAGCACCTCGTCCAGGTCTCCTATTATGCCAGTTTTGACCTCCAGGATGGTTTGGGAGGACCTGGGAAACCCTGACCCTGGAAAAATGGAGCTGTCTGGAAAAGGAAGAAAATAAAGCAGGCTGTATTTTGTCTTTGTTTACTTTCTCCCGAGGGAGAATCAACTGCAAAACAGCAGCACAGCATTAGACACCTAACACAGTTTCCTCCAGTCATGCCAAGTTTACCAAATGTGAATTATTTGTCAATTTGCGGTCACATTACAAAAAATAATATAGCATAGATAACCTTGGGGTTGATATTTCAGAAAAAGTGAGCTGCTGTAATAGATAAAACCCTTTCTGTATCCAGCATCTTCCCCTTAGCACTGACCAGTACCAATGTTTTAGAAGAAAATGACAAAACTACGTAACACAGAGTAGTGAGTGCTGCTTTACTACAGCGAGAAATTCCAGTTACACCTGCTACTAATCCCACACCTCCAAAAGTCCAGCTTTTGCTCACCTTTTAGTGATCATTTGCTATGGTCCTGGAGCTGTTCATCACTGGGGCGCCGCTCACCCAGCTCAGCAGCATACCTTGGGGCGTGGAGCATATTTAGAGAGAATTATTCATCTGAGGTAGGAAAGGCAAGAAATACATAGTGCTAGAGTGAAATTAAGGAGCTTTGTTCCTGGTTATCTGAGAACTTGGTGTTCCTATTGCAGGGCAGCTGAAACTGTAATGACTGCTCAATACTGGAACCGGCTTTGATGAATAACCAAAATGTTAACCTGTGTGTTAAATAAAGAAGCATCTAAATCTCTGCAGACTGCGACGTTGCCTAGAACAGCTCATTTCACCGAGAATCAAAAGGAGGGAGGGAAAGAGGAACAAGAGAAAGAAAGACTATAATTGGGAAAGATGCTCACTACAGCCTGAGGAGGCAACGAAGAGCAGTTCACACAGAGGGAAGGTGCAAGTATATTTAAGCCACTTTAAAATTACCTGTTAGGGAAAACCACAGCCATAAGCTTTTATTGCTTAGCTTAAGAAAAATAAAACCTTGCTGCTTAAAAAGATACATTTCCCCCAAATGTCATGCTGTACTTCACGTGCTCCTATACAGGCACAGTAACTACTTTTTAAATCAAATTTTATGTGATTCGCTGTCTTCACTAAGGATCTACTGAGCTCTTAGAGAAGTGAATACAAACCCTGTATCCCATTGATTTCTTGTGGGAATGCATCAGGCTCTGAATACTGATCCTTTCAGCAGGAAACAGTAATGAACTTAATAATAATGTAATTAGTTGTTTGTAATGACACAGCATCTTCCCCAGGACACATCTCCAAGTGCTGGCTGGCCACCACAGACCTCACTGCTGCCCTTATTCAGAGAAGCCCTTATTACAATGAGCAACTTCACTGAAATTAATGCAGCTTCTTGCTGAGGAAGGCACAAAGGAGAAAGGCAGAATCAGTGGCTGGCTTTAAGTGTCACAGAAAAGCTCATATGAGTGTGGGGGGGTATTTATTATACGAGTTTCAGGGCCAGGAAACAAGGTCCCAGTGTAATTACAGGACTTGCTCAAGGCCACATGATGAGGCAGTGGCGGAGGGTAGATGGCAGCTCCCACGGCTCGAGTCAGATGCTCACACTTCATTTTGCCAACAAATACTTCTAGAAACAGGAGCAGTGGTGGTGACAGTCACATCCCAGGGCATGCTTTTAAATTGTGACTTGGACTGTAGGAATGTAAACATGTTCATCTGTAAGTTCCAGTCCGGGAGAGGAGATCTGTTCCCCACAAAATACTGCTTTTGAGTTTCTCCTGCCAGAGGTACTCCTTGAATAGACATCTTGCTACACAAGCTGTCTCTAACTGAATAACTCTTATCCTAACAAGCAGCTTTGAGTCATTTATGCTGTGAACTTAACTGCATAATTAATTAACTGCATAAATTGTTTTGGCATATCGTCAATGAGGCCTTAAACATCATGAAAATATAGTGATTTTTAACGCAGGGTAAGCCAAGCTGGAGTAAAGCTTGGTAGGAACAGCCTCATAGCTTTGGAAGGAGCACCACTTCCAGGCTGTTTTCCCTCCCCACATACAGAAAGAGGATTTCAGCAGTTTCCTAAAGATTAGACCCCTGAAATTGTCCTACCAACCTGCTGGGGTGGCAGTGGCCCAGCATGACCCCCCCCATCCCCACTGACTGTCCCCTCCAGCTCCTGCTGCCTGGCACTCAGTGGGACAGGCTGTGAGCAGGCAGAGGTTCCAACCCACACCTTGGGCACCTTTTAGCTGAATATGGGCCACTAAACCATTTCTCAGACTGCATGCTTATCCCAAAATGCAAACACATAAAAAGCCAAATAAAGATCTCACGGGACAAGTGGATTATCCTGACAGCAAAATCATTTGCATAAAATCATACAAGGATAGAAGTTATGCAGAGATTTTTCTTACAGCTTGAGCATGAGAAAGTACAGGTTGTGTCTGCTGGACAACAAAGCCTCCTGCTTCACAGCCTGAGGCCAGTTAGGAAGCTTCCTCTTGCTTTTCAGCAGATGCTGCCCTGTGAATGCCATGCAAAAAGGGGCGAGATCACAGACCAGCAGCTTGGGGACAGGGCCAAAAAAAAAA
Organism: Eurystomus gularis; assembly: GCA_013400335.1. Taxonomy (NCBI): domain Eukaryota; kingdom Metazoa; phylum Chordata; class Aves; order Coraciiformes; family Coraciidae; genus Eurystomus; species Eurystomus gularis. The sequence continues at coordinate 85,451 of VZZY01025276.1, read as the reverse complement.
ATACTCCACAATGGGACCAAAAAAGCAAAAGGCTGGGTAAAAAAAAAAAAAAAAAAGATTAAAAGGTTGGGGTTGGACTTTTAAAGGTCCCTTCCTACCCAAAGTGTTCTATGGTTCTAGGACACAGAAAAGGCTAAATCCCTGTTGGAGGCACTACAATGGTTCTTCAGCGAGGCTGAACCCCAGCAGAAAAAGATGCTTACCCAGCAAACCATCCCATCCTCATGTGATTTTGAGACCTGTGCCAAAACCAGGAGAAAGCTCAAACTTAGGAACTGCCATGGTAAGGTTTGTTGCCACTTCATAGCAAGGATGTCTCAAAGTCTGTTTTTTAAGGACTGTTTAGCTACTGGGTGCTTCTGCCTCACCTTTCTGGGTTTGGAAGATCACAGCATGGTAGGGGTCAGCAGGGACATCTGGGGATCATCTTGTCCAACTCCCCTGCTAAAGCAGGGTCACCCAGAATCGCATCCAGGTGGGTTTGGAATCTTTCCAGAGAAGGAGACTCTACAACTTCTCTGGACAGCCTGGGCCAGGCTCCAGCAAAGGAGTTTTACAAATGCAACAAGACTTGAAGATGTGTATTGGGCTCTCTAAATGTTCCCTTCTTGCTTAATCATATGCAACTATTAAGTACATCTTAAAAACAAGATAATGGGTGAGCTTAATCTTGAAGGATGGGGCCAGTGTTGCTCCAAGGGGCGCATGTGTGTGGGTTGGTGGGTGCAGGCATACCAAGTAATACCCAGACAAAGCCCAAAGGATAAAATTTAGCTGCTTAGAGGGGTGGGAAATGCTAACTTCATTCTGGTAGTTGAGAAAAGCATGATATCAATGGCATAGAAAGGAAAAAAAAAGGTCTAGTTGGATTCAGGCAGATCAGTAGTTCCCAAACCATGTATGAATAACAACTATGTGGTCCACTGAGCTGAATCCCTTGGAGGGTTTCCAAGGAAAACTTTGATGCTATCGGTACGTGCTGGCCTGGGGCAGTTGTCCACGGAGAAATAGAGTTTGGGAAAAAGCATGAGACCTTGTGAACAAGCCTTTGTTTTAGTGAGTGGGAAGTGAGAAAAGAGCCTGTTTCCTTTCCTGTTCAGATGGCCCGACACGAGGCAAGTCGCTACACTCTCAGGGCTGGGTGAGCAGGACCATGCTTACCTCAGCTGTGGAGCAGAGGTGGATATAACAGCCTGCTCCCCTCTGCAAGCCCCTGGACCACAGCACACCCAGCTTCTACTGAAAAAACCAACCCCAAACCAGCTGAAATCAGAGGTGTGCTGTACACAGCAGGCCAGGCAGGGGATTCTGAGTAGCTCATGGAAGTGCAAGCCACCTTAACAGGTTCATTTCCCAAGAGGAAAATGCTGGGAAAATTCAATCTAGGATAATATCACCAGTACAAGCTTTACCTGAACCCAGAGAGCCGCAAACTGGCTCTCACACAGTCTCTGTGCTCACCCACCAGGAGAAGGTGCCAAGCGTGAGGTGGAAGAGGAAGCAGAAGCAGGTATTGGAGAGGAGACCAAGCATGTCATTTAGCTGAGCCACAGCCAGATAAATCCCCTGGCGTCTCACGGCAGGCTACTTCCCTCAGAGAGCAGAGCTGGAGTGTTCCGCAAGTCTGCTAGAAAATAAAGCCTGGTAAAGAGGCTGTTTGTTCTGGTTCACTTCCTATAACCGACTTGGTGACCTTTGGCGCTCCCCTGTTTGCAGTTTGAGTGGCAGGCTGTCAGCACGAGTGCCTGCCCTCCACATACCTATAAAGCACATAGCCCTTAGAATCATAGAATCGTTTCAGTTGGAAAACACCTTTAAGATCATCGAATCCAACTGTTAATCCAGTCCTATTGTTTGTTCCTTGGGAGAAGAAACTGATCCCCACCTCTCTCCAATCTCCTTTCAGGGAGTTGTCAAGAGTGAGAAGGTCTCCCCTGAGCCTGCTTTTCTTTAGACTCAACACTCCCAGCTCCCTCAGCTGCTCCTCTCCACACCTGTGCTCTAGACCCTTCCCCAGCTTCCTTGCCCTTCTCTGGACACGCTCCAGCCTCTCAAGGTCCTTCTTGGAGTGAGAGGCCCAAAACTGAATCCAGGATTCGAGGTGTGGCCTCACCAGTGCCCGGTACAAGGGGACAATCGCTGCCCTAGTCCTGATGGCCATGCTAGTGCTGATATAAGTTTCCCGTAGGAAAGGGAATATTAGCCCATGTGTTTATCTTATTACAAATGGTCGAGACAAGCTGCTCTGCTGGGCTGTGCTCCTCAGGAACTGCACTGAAAGGATATCCTTCAGTCCCTGGGGGCTCACTTTGGAAGGAAGTAGTAGTCCCTGAACAGAACAGCTTTGCTTGATCAACTTCACTGCAGCTGAAAGGCAGATGGGAGCTCCAGGTCTCAAACAAGACCCCAAACACAGCTGGAGAATCCTATCCCAGACAGCCCACGAATTGGCATGGCTTTTTAGTGAGGGGAAAGGCATCAATAGGATTTGTTATTTTCCTGCAAAAAGACTATTATCTTCAATAAAACATTGGTAGCAAAGAGAAGGCCACCTTCTGCCTAGCATGCAATCTCCTCCAGACCATAACAGCCCTCAGAGAGCAGGACACCCTTCCCTAGGAACACTCTGCCTGTTGGGATCACCATGAACTAACTCTGTCCTTACCAACAGCAAATCCTGCTCTTTTAATCATGAATCGCCAGGCTACGGGTTCTCACAGACCTTATAATTTCCCTTTTTGCAGGGGGAGTGGGTCTAGGTTCACATGTCAGCTGTTAGTAGCCCTAACTACTACTCATCTGGTATCTGCCCCTGGTCCCAGGATGATCAGCATCCCACTTGTACATTTGTGCCATGCAGCAAATCACACATACCCTTGTTTGCTAATTTCTTTTAAAATTATTGTTTATCTAAAAACAGGCAACTCATTGTTAGCAAACAGAAGCAGTGAAGAGAAACAGAGTGATTCTTACAACCCAGCTGCATTCTGAATTCCTTTCCTTTGAAAGGTCAACATATCCTCAGAAGCAACAAGCACAGTCTGTATGATGTCCTGAAGTGCTCCTTGGAGAAAGTGAGCAGCCCTTCCTGCCCTGTATATGAGGAGGATTCACAAATGAGTGATCCAGCAGGCTGTTGTCAAAGATGCTGAGATCTTCTGCCCAGTAAGGGGGCCTCAGATGGGAGGACTGAGAAGAAAGGTGCAGCAAAAATGCAATTCTGCAGATGTCTCTTGGTTTGCACAGGCTGCGGGTGCCATATGAAACCATCAGAAAAGCAGGTTACTTTTCTGCTCTGAACCTCTCTGGTGCTGGACATCCAGTCCATGCAATGAGACAGATTTGAGGCACTCAGTGAGTGCATCGAGGCCATGGCCTTGGGGATGCTGGAGCCTTAGCTAGACACAGCATTTCCCTTGTTGAGGTGGGAGTCTTAGTCCCTGAGGTGAAGAAGAGCTGTAAAGCTGCTCTTTGGACTGCTCCTGACAGAAAGGACCCTGTGGATGAAGCTGAGCATGGGGTGGAGGGGCACCAAAGAAGGAATTTGGCTAGAAAGACATGTCTCAAAAGTTCCTATAGCTCCTTTAGCATTTCAGTGATTCCCAATACAAGTCTCTGAACAGTGTTTCCAGAATTACTTCTCTCTCCCACTTGCTCATTCATATCACTTCAGAAAAGTCATACATTGCCTTTAAAGCCATAATAATAAACTATCAACATTTCTTGTCTCTTCTTTAATACCCTGCCTGCTTTCCGTAGCTTATGCGGAGCTGCCTGCCTTCTATTTGCATTTGTGCAAGACTGCAATTTTTTTGCCATAAACTAAGCAGTAATAAATTCCAGGGGCCTTTGCTGGCTGTCCCCACTGCTCAGCTTCCTCTGGACTCTACAACTTCTCTCCTTCCTTGTAGGGATACAGGAATGGCCATCGCTGGCTCAGACCCATCCATGCACTGTCCTGTATCCTGCCTCCGATGCTGGATTATCCTGGATTTGTAAGAAGCATCCCCAGGAGGAATACTTGTACTTCTTTTGATGTTACTCTGGTCATGGACTTAGTTGTTGCTTGAAATCTCAGCTCTAGGTGTAGTTCCTCTAAATATCCCCAGAAAGCCATTGCAGCAATTCTTCAAAGGCTGGACTCCCACCTTCGCTTTCAGTGCCCTTTGCTGCTTGTTGTCTGTCCTTCGGTCTACAAGAGCTCAGCTGCTGCCAAGGACTATGCCAACAGATGAGCAATGTCAACAGAAGTGGTCTTTGCTGATGCACCTGGCTTTTCCAAGGAAGTCAGCACGTCTCAGTCGGCAGGACCCAAGTGCAAAGCCCAGGTATCAACACTGGGTGACATACTGCTACCACATTAACACTGATATGAAGATGCCTCCAATTCTAGACAAGATCAAATTCCCCAAGTGCTGCCATGATAGCTTAGATACTAATCTTGTGCCCCTTTCCTCCCTGCCCTGCACAGCTCTGCACAGTGCAGCAAAGCCACAGCTGCACCATGTCCCATCTCCATCCTCCCATGAGCAAAGCCCTTGCAGGCTGTTTCCTCCTGCTGCTGCAGGACAAGGAAGAGCAGGGGCAGGTCCTAGAGGTCAGTGGGTGTTGGGGGAAGAACATCAAGCAGTTCTGCTCATCGCTAGTGTCTATATTAGTATATTCAGGCTAAATTTAAGTCTTTGGCAGCAAGAATAGTGTTATGTGGGTTTGGGGGTGTCCTATAACTTCACTGCTTATGTCAATATGTGACTTTGAAGCTCCAGCACTAGCACCTCGTCTCCTGCTACTCTCTTCCAGGTATTACTGTGTGCAGCTGCAGCTTTACCAAGATAAGAGAGCTAAGGAGAACACAAATGCCTGGGCTTGAGCACAAAGTGCAGAACTCTAACCCTCCCAGGACACTGCAAGCCCAGGACATTGTCAAGACATGGGGTTCATGCCCAGCAAACCAGCCTGACATCCACATGATGCATGGACAGGAGCTGTACCTCTCTTATTTTGCTCCTAAAGAAAATTCTTCTAACTCCCGAGCCACCATTCCCACCTAAACAGGCAGTACTCAACCTGGACACAGGATGCCTGGTGACTGCTGGTATCGTATTCACAGGCTGGGGGATTTCAGACACTTGCTCCCTTATTCCTCTATTCCTAAGCAAAAAATAATCCTTTTGCACCCAAACACTGGTCAATACAATATATAGAATAAAACCTGCAGCCTATTAATTTAAAAGAATAATTACAAAAGCAGCCCACATTCTCCACAACCGTGAATACAGAGGAAAGCAGTTTCAACCCCATCAGAGAGGATGCTGTCCAGAAACACGTCCTGCAGAGGGCTAAAAGGGCTCAGAGTATCTCAAGGGAAGTGGCAGCAGCTTCATCAGTGAAGTCATTCAGAGCAAGGCTCACTGAAGTCCCATTAGGGATACGCTGGCACCAGTCCCACACTGGTGGAGTGGGTTCAGTGCCCCATGCTAAGCAAGGGTGCTTGGGCAGTGCCTGCAACAACAGGAGTAAGTCATCAGCCCTTTGGGGCGGTCAACAGAGACCCACCTGTTGGTAAAACACCCTCTGGCAGAAGTCCTCTGGCTGCAGCCCAGCCAGGGAGCCACGACTGCTGCTGGCACCCAGCCCACCTTGGCCAGGGACACACTTCTCCTGCTGCTGTGTGTGGAGGAGCGAGGAGAAGAACGTGCCAAGTCATGACTCACCAAAGAACAAAACCCAGCAAATATCAACATTAGGGAAGCCTCTGACACCGGAGGGGACTTGGTCATGACGAGGTTGATTTATCACCCGATACGGTTGTTTTATAGCTGCTATTTCACCCACTCATTAGAATTTATATGAGCTGATGCTTCTTGTTATTTTCCTCTTTCCTACAATTCAGCATGTTTGAAGATCCTGTGATTTTGCAGCTTTTTCCTCCTGCTACAAGTGTTTATTTGTTACACGGTTTTTAGTGCTCCCCTTGAAGGAACTGTCATGACCTTGACTGCGATCCCATCCACATTTAAATATTTTAAAAAATATTTTTAAAACCCCAACAAACCACTGCTTTCCCCCCTAGCTTCTGTTTTCTGTGGAAGCGTGCTCATTTGGTTTTTTCCACTGAAAATAAGAAACACAGGGGTTCTTAGTCACTATCTCTCTTTTTTCCAGCCTGAGCTACCTCGGCCTATTTGCTGAAGTGCTTGGCAGCGACAGTTGCTTGAAAATTAGACAATTTGTAAAAGAAGCAATTACCTACGCTGCTCGCTATTCCACTGGGATTCAGAGCATTCCCTGCTCTTCAGGGGGTCATCAGGTAATCTCTTCGCACCAGAACTCCAAAAAACAAAGGAGGAAATGAAAGTGTTGCTTGCCAGGTCGTATCTGGCAGTGCTGGGCAAGAGAATCAACTGTCCTCAGAGCCAGACGAGAGCTGTGGAAGAGTCCTGAGTGTGGGGACCTGCCACACACACGTTAACTTCTGTCAAGAGCCACACAGGAGTGGTATTTTTATGGCCAAGAAGGAGCAGTCCTCTGAGCATTTCGCACTGCACACTTCAAAAATCAATTTGAAGTGCAGAGCGGTAGAACCAGCCCCTTCCCAGGATTTCTGACCTCAGCAGATTCAGCTCTGCCTTTGTTCCTTGAACAGAAAGCTCTTGACTTCAAGCACACAGCAGTGGAAAGAGGACCTTTGAAATTCCAGTCCACAGCTCCCTTGAGCAGTACTGATGGAGCACGGCAAGCCTACAGCAAAACACCTCTCTCCACATTCCCCTGCCCTTCAGGAGCACCTTTCCTCAGCAGAGCTGGGTGCTCTTCAAGGGCTAATTAGGGCTCAAGGCAGATGAAGGTCACTTGGCAAGAAGGTCAAGCTACTTGTTTACTTGTTGCAAATTGCTTTTTGTACAAAATTATTTGGTTACTGACTTGCAGAAGCGTCCTGATTCCTCGTGGTTTGTGGGGTTTTTTGTTGTTGTTTTGGGTTTTGTTTAATTGTCCTTCTCCCCTTTATTCTTTCCTTTTTACTCAGCAGCCATTTCCAATAATTGCCAGCTAGTGTCTGGGTTGTGCCCAGCTCCTGCCTCCCAAGGGAATCATACAGTGACAGGGAGCAAATAATACTGCTCTGCAACCTCAACTTTGAGTGGAAACTTGGTCCAGAAGAAGAAAGGAAATAATCAGACTTTAGGACCTTATCTCCACATGCTTGGGCTCCTGATTCTCAGAGGCTGCTGTCTGGTTTTGACTGCTGAGCATGCCATGCCCTTTCTGACCCATACCCAGCTGCTGGAAAATCCCATTCCCACATAGCTGCCCTAGCTCTGTGCACAAACACCTTGAGAGCCTCCACATCAGATATTACTTCAAAAAATATCTTTACCTTCATGTGGCCAGCCACACAGCAGGAAGGAGATTCATGTGGCCAGAGCTGAGTGAGGTCCCCTCAAGCCCAGGAATAGGTTTGAGGGGTGGGTTAATCTCACCTCTCATCCTTGCCTTACAGCAAAAGTGTCTCTACCCACAGCTGCTGTTTAAAAGCAGCATCCCAAGATGGCCTCACCTGGGAGGCACAGGCCAGTTCAATTGCTTAATTAAAATGGCTTCAACAGCCCAAATGCTTCATGGGCTTTTTTTCCCCTTTGTTGTAAAGAGTCATTTTGCACACAAGGCAAATGTTTTGAAAGGTCTCAAATCAACTCTCGTTGAAGCCATATGGGAAATGTTAAATGACATGTCAAAATATCACTCCTGCTCATTTAAGCGAAGTCAGATTGTGTTTTAATTTCCTTGATGCCTCAAACCCCTTTCGTGATCGGTTTTCCTCAGTGTCCAGTCCCTTCTACACTTTGCCTGCATTTCATCTGGACTGAGAAATACTGCGGGACAAGCTCCCGGGTCGCTCTCTGCTCTGTTGTCATTCAGCTCTCGGATAACCGACCATCCCTGAACCGCAAGCACTACATTTTAAAAACAGTTTGCAGAAAAACGTCAGTGACAGGACACAGCTGGCTGTAATTTAATGACTACAGAGTATTAAGAATAGAAACAATTTCAGAACGCACCAAAATAGCTAGAAATGTAAGACCCTTGGCTGACTTAACGCCCAGCAGTCTCTGTGTGAGGGGGATGAATAGAACAGCTCTATGGGCTCCTTTAGTTCCAACGAGCAATTGGCAACCACGCTTTAACCTGCTGATGCAAAGTCCTCTTGGCTTTGCCTTTTATCCTGGCTTTTAAGATAGATCTAACCAAGACCTGGCTCGCATATGCTCTACTCCGAGTTTATTTCCTGTAGGGTTTTATTACTCTCGGTTGCTGTTGCTGCTGCTTCAGAGACAAATTCAGATATTAAACGCAGTCGACACGAAGCTTTGAAGCTGAACAAAGCTCTGTGCAGATGTTTGACAGGAAACGAGAGCCTTGGATTCCTAACAGTTTTCAGAAATCGTCATTTCTGATAGCTAAGGAAGTTCGTGAACAAATATTGAATGGTGCAAATGGAATACACCAGGGACACCAAATCACGGGACAATCCCCTCGGTACTCAAGACAGATACATTTACATCTCTTTCTGGATTTGATTCCTTCTACTCATAAATGCATTGAATATTTCAAATTCCATAGAAAAAGCTCACGAAGGTAAGATTTGAATACTGAATTTATCTCAGGACTTCCCTTACTATTCACAAAATTTGTTTTTTCCAAAAGGAAAAAAAAAGAGCTAAAAAAAATCAACAAATCCGAAACACCAAAATCCTTTTCTAAGTAGTAATGAATTTTAGTCTTTCTAACCTTTAGCTATACATGGCCTGAGTATGGGCCTTGTAGGAAGGTATGGTGTGCCCTTCACAGCTTCCTGTTTAGCTCTCACCTCCTGACCTCCGGTCCATGGCTAGATCATCAGTAAGCCCTATGGAATCTTTATTGGTTTCAATGGTATTAATCTTTCTAGTTCAAAAAACATCAGACGTTGTCTTTCACCTGTATACTTCTGAAGAGTTTACTCTTTGGAATTAATGGATGAACTACTGGAAGAAACTCCTAAGGAAGGACTCCTGAGCTCCTAAAAAAGGTCTTCTGGACTTCTAATTTGTGCATGAGCTTTTGGAAAGAGTCACCAGCCATAGCTATGCATTTATCAGCAGGGCTTGGCATGGCACAGCTTTGGAGGCTTGGCTGATGAACCACCACAAGTGTGGGTTCTTGTCGTACAAAGTCATTGAACTACAGCCAGAGCAGGAGCAAGAGTTCAGAGGGATGTCAGTCTTTATACCTTCTCAGCTTTGCAAAGGTAGAACCTTTCTTCCAGAAAGCAATTGTCCTCTCCTCCGAGTTTCTGTTTATTCTCAGTGGTGAGCTTTCAAAGGGGTCTAAAGCTTAACTGAATTGAGCTTTCAAAACATACCAATGTGACTGGGCTAGTTATATATATACACGGGGCTTATATAGAATCATAGAATCATTTAGGTTGGAAAAGGCCTTTAAGATCATCAAGTCCAACCATAACATAGTTGACTATTGCCCCAAAAGTAGGGACCCTGGAGAACTAAGCAGTTTTCAGCTATATGATATTGTTCACGCTCTTAAGAACTTATGATCTCTGAAAGAAGACAAGTAAATTAAGCAAGGATCTTTTGGGTTTCAGGTTCCTCCTCCTGAAGACAAGAATAAACTCAGATTCAGCTCCCCGAGCCCTACAGGCTGCAATAGCAGTGCAGGCTCTACCAAATCCGGCTGTCCTCACTCTGATGGTTCTCTCGTGCACATCTCCAGTCCAACCCAAACACCCCAAAATAAGGCTACATTTTTCCCTGGGTGGAAGAAGAACCTGGGGGCACCACCAGATGTGGTGCAAGGCTTGTGAGAGTGCGGGCAAAGGCGTAGCACTAATATTTACTGGGCAGGGGTGTAAATGTGCAAGGGGGAGGCAAAGCCCTTGCAGAGGCCCGTGAAAGGTCCTCCCCCTTGGGCAATGATGGTCTTTGGCCTGCCAAGCCCAGGGAAGCGACGCCGAGGCTAATGCACGGTGCCAGCGTGGTGGGAAACAGCGTTACGGCAGGATGCTTCTGTAAGGAGCTGAGATAACAGGGTGGTAAAATAGTGCATAAAAAGACACATTATGCTGAAGGGGATGGAGTAAAGTGCTGCAATGAGGCAATGGCCCATAAAACTAATGTCATTTGCCAGTCCAGAGTCGTTTCCAGGGCTGTAAAATTGTTTGCTGGAACGAGTCAGAGCGGGCTGCTGGCTCAGAGCGGTTCCTGCGCTGTGCTGGCAACCAAGCCTCGGCTCTGACCGACGTGGCAAAGGCAACTGCTGTTAGCCCCTGCTTTGGCTGGAACTGCAGGGCTGGGAAACAAGCCTGGCAAACAGAAAGGAAAGCAATAGGAAGCCTCAGGGCATTTGACCTGCTCTTCATTTTTCAAGGTGAGATTTTTCCTTTCCTAGAAATCCCTTAAGATGCTGATTTCTCCAACTGGAAATAGCACAAGGCCCGTCGTACTATTTTTCTCCTTTTTTCAAGAGTGGAAAAGAAAATATTCTCGCTTGTTTTCCTCAATGAAACGGAAACAATACAGCCTTGTCTGCCTTTGTTTTGATAGCTCCCATGCTGATGCCCCAGCATCTCCACTTGTGCCAGCACAGCTGTGGGAATACACGTAATCCCTCTCTCTCCGCTGCTCGGTGTGTTCTTCAGAAGCAGAACTCAAAACAATGTAGGCCCTATATTAACAATGGTATTTGTGTGTGAATATAGGGCGAGGGGAAGAGCGGGATGATAAGGTTGTTTTTGCACAGTGATGGCTACGTGCTAATTTGAGAACTTGCCCCTCTCCTTCAAATAGCAGCACATAAATCCAGAACATAAATCATTTGTCAGTTTGTAAGTGTAAAAATCAAATATCTGAAGATGGATGGAGGAGAGGAAAATAAAAAAGAATCAGGATACGGATGCAATCATTCTTATTTATGTGGAAAAGTGCAGCTCGGTGGATTTCCCCCATCTGTTCTGTTATATAGAATCAAATTGGAGTTAAATGCGCTTTTAGAATAAATCATTATGGCCTAAATTGAACATGATTTGCAGGGAAAATAAAGCCATATGTGTTACATTAATTTCTCATTTTTGCTCCATCCCGCTTCCGCTTGGTCGGACACATGTCATGCTCTGTTCCTGACCGGTGTTGCTGATGCTGAAAGCAGAAGGTGACACTACATCTTCAAAAGTGGGCTCAGCCTCTTGGCTGCATTTCTAAGAGCAGTGGGAATGTCCCTTTACAAGGGACCATCTCCTTTAAACTGGTGCAAACTGGGAGGAAAATACGACCAAGTCAATCAAAGCACAGCAGCATAGCACTCAGAGCAGAGGGTGAGGAAAGGTGTAGGACTGAAGGAACTTAAGACCCTCTTACCCTGGCGTGGTCCATCAGGAGGTAAGCAGAGCAAAATGAGCGTTGCACCAAACCGTTGGTGTTTGTTTTAAGCCCACTGCTAACTACAGCTTAGACTTGCTGAAGGCACTGCTAAGAGCGAGCAATGTCTCCGGAGGAACAATTTCTGCTGGAATATTTCATAACAGAAGAACAACAAGCTTTCCAGGAAGAGAGAAAGAGCAGCAGGAAGAGTCACTGCAGACTCTGCTATCGCATGTGAGCTGGTGGTTTGGGTGGTCAATAAATGCGGTGGGGAAGCCTGTTAGAGCTCTTTTGCAGAGTCCTCGAGGGATTTTTAAGCCATGGTTATTTTCCAAAATGGGCAGGAAAAACGCTTGAGCTAAATTTCCCTGCTTTTTACATCCCAGCTCCCGCTGCATGTATATGCATCATGAAAGACACATAGTGAAGATACAGTTTTTCGATGTTTCTTGGAGAAATACTTCAGATTGTATCTCCCCTGGGACCTGATATACCCAAGTTTTATACCTATTCAAAGTTCACAGGCAGAAAAGAAGAAGTAGTCATGTTTATGGCATGCACAAAGACATTGCTTGGCGTTTTAATGAGCAGTGACAGCAAACAGCTCTCCCTGTTTTCTTCTAGCTGCACCGAGCTCTCAAATCTTATGTTGCTTTCAGTGGCATTGTCCTCTACATCCTTGAACTCCTTTCCTCTTATGTGTTGTAGAAAGACTGACAGAAACAGTGTCTCCGACTTCAAAGTTTGTCTCCACAGCTCTATCAACCACACTGTGGAGCGGAGATGACTCAACTGTCTTTGACCCAACTCGCTTCAGGACTGCCGGCAGTTTGCCTGCAGCAACCTCTGGAGATGTGGATGGCTACAGTGTGAAGATACCCACACCATTTCAACATACCTTTCCAGAATTGCTTCTGAATTCCAGGCTGAACCCACAAATGTGGCCCTTGCTCCTCCAAAACCAGTTGCTTCTATATAATACACCTGCCTGTTCCTCCTGCTCACCATTTAAGTCATCACCGCTGATGGACAGCCAGTGAGGGGTGAAGACTGGTGGAAAAGGAGCAATTTTACATGAAAGGTGCCTCAAGACAGAATGATGAATGGATGGAGGGAGGGATGGATGGATGGATGGATGGACGGATGGATGGACGGACGGACGGATGGATGGATGGATGGATGGACGGATGGATGGACGGACGGACGGATGGATGGATGGATGGATGGACGGATGGATGGACGGACGGACGGATGGATGGATGGATGGATGGACGGATGGATGGACGGACGGACGGATGGATGGATGGATGGATGGACGGACAGATGGATGGATGGATGGATGGATGGGTAGGCAGGCAAGTGGTCAAGGTAACGTATGCGGGAGAGCATGTGACGTTGTGCTGGGATTTTCTAACAAGCACCTTCCTGCTTTCTGTGCTTGTGCCCTGATGGCTGAGAGAAACTCCCTGTAAATTGTCCTTTGCTCAGGCTGTGGGTCTGTTCTGTGGGTCCTCATCCTTCATTTGGCCTCCTGCTCATCCACTAGTTTTACACGTCGCCAAGGATGCAGGGGAAACATTCTCCACCAAGTAACTTTATGAGACAGGTATTGTTTTCATGTCATCACATTTTTTAACTTGTTTGGCTGCTTTGGGCTGCATATTCAGCAATAAATGCAGTTGGTGCTAAGCATTTGCTTCTCAGCTCAAATTTCACTGAGCAAAATGTAATTATGGAAAAACACCACTGCATGAAAGGCCACCGTGCACTGGATTTATTTGCTCTTAAACAATTTCCCAAAGAGAAGGCTGGGAGAGCATCTGATCAACGCTGATCAGTATCTAAAGGGTGTCAAGGGAATGGGGCCAGACTCTTTTCAGCGGTGCCCAGTGACAGGACAAGTGGCAACAGTCACAAACTGGAACCCAGGAGGTTCCATCTGAACACGGGGAAAAACTTCTTTGCTGTGAGGGTGCCGGAGCCTGGCCCAGGCTGCCCAGAGAGGTTGTGGAGTCTCCTTATCTGGAGAGATTCCAAACCCACCTGGACATGATCCTGGGCACGCTGCTCTGGGAGACCCTGCTTTAGCAGGGGATTGGACCAGATGAATTCCAGGGGTCCCTTCCAACCCCTGCCATGCTGGGGTAATCCAAAATTGTACAAATACACAGAGTTCTACCAGTCAGCACAGACAGTACATGAGCTTAAAGCAATCACAAGCAGGCGGTGCAGCATCGGGCACTGATGGAGAACGGGAACTCTTTGGTCTGCTGGCTCCTGGCCTTTGTTCTGTCACTGCTCATGAGCAAATGAAGTGCACAAACTCTCTGATTGGGTTCATGTACCTGCCCTTGGCAGCATCAGCAATGCTGGCTTGCAGAGCTCATCTGTCTGGACGCAGATAATTCACAGCCTCCTAACCCCTTATGCTATTAAATGCCTCACCTTGGCTTCTACTGAGCACAGCGGGCAGGCAGCTGCCTCACACTGCTGATCATGCCTTCCCCATGGCATGGAAAGTATCTCCATGGTCTCGAGAAAAGCCCTTCTTTTGTTATATTGTCCAATGTAGTCATTCTGTCACACGCGATGAGACTGTGAAGTGGACAAGCCAGCACATTGCAGGTCTTCCTGCTGACCTGGGGTGGACAAAAGGCCATCAGAGCTGCAAGGATCCCACCTTATCCTCTGGCTCCAGCACAGACATTCAGCAAGTGGGGAGTTAGGGAGGGGGCAGCAGCATTTCTTCATCTCACATACACTTGGGCACGGCCATATGGCTAAATAGTCCCAATCTTCCTTGCCCTCCTCCTCAATTCATTTTGAGACTCTGGTCCAGAAATGCTGAAGGCAACCAATACAGAAATGCAACCACTTCATGGGTTGCTCTTTCTGGACTTCCTGTTTTTCTCATAAATGTCTGCTGTGGAATAGGAATTCCCCCAGCTGTGAGTAGCTGATGGCTGACAGAGAAGGGATGTGGATGCAGAGTAATGATACTCCTGAGAAGAAGGGGTGAGGAAGGACCCACGGAGCAGGTGCTACATCAGCGAAGGCCTGTCACCTTGTATAACAACGGTATGATTTGCTAGGACAGGCATAGGGGAGGACAAAGGAGTCATAAAATCCTCATTACAAGAAAGAATGTTCCCCTCTCTGTGGCTATGATAGTGTCCAGAGCAGAAACACAATAAAGATTATCTCCTAAAATATGGATGCAGCAATGCTTACTTCTGTAAGAAGAACACATAAATCGATTCACAGAAAAATAAAGTGAGGGCAGGTCAGGCCTTCTCTCCATCAGTATCCAGCAGAAATCATGATGTGGCAGGACTGGAAGGTGGGACACCCAGTCTTTATTCTCAGGTATCTTACTCTTCTGCTGCATATTATTTTCTGTGGCAATCGGGGCAGCACTGAAGCTTTGGCTACCTCAAATTAGGCACAAACATAGTAATGACCTACTTTCCAAAGACATCAAGTGCTTGCAGCTCCCAGTAGGTCTGTGTGAACTTGCTTCTTTTTGGAAACAAAAAAAAACCCCCAGACCTCTTTACAATCACATGTGAAAATACAACTGCGGCTGTTTAACTAGGGCATGATTTTTCATCCCCAGTGAAGTCCACAAAACCAGGCTTCCATCTTCAGTTTTACTAAACCTCTGCATTTTGGTTACTGCATGCGTAGAATTGGGGCTACTGCGAGTAACTCTTCCCCGCTGCTGTTTGGCTTGGTGGATGAAATGCAATATGTAAAACACCAGCCGTTCTGGTTAGCAAGATGAAGGATTGTATGGTAGCGATGGGAGATTTGCTGTCCTCTCCTATCGGTTGGAAACATGAGCTTTACTCACAAATCCCAGTTGCTTTTCAACATCTAAATTTCACAGCACATCTGCTGCGTCTCTGCTAATGAAGCCACATGGATATAGTTGCTTTTTTTTTTTTGAGGAACATGCTCGTGTCCGGGTCACTACTGTGGGTGCGTCTGTAATGTATAAAATAACTCATTGGAAGGGCTAAATTAAGATTTCTCAGGCTATTGCTATGCTTTCTTACAAGCAACTCTTTGTTTTCCCAATTCTACTTACTATTGGAGTTACAGTCAAGAGGAAAGGAGGGCTGGAGTAAGATGAAGCGTTTTACCACATGGTGAGAAACTATGGCATCCTGAATGCAGGACAGCAACACTTGCTTTGTCAGTGTTGGGGACATACTTCCCCCAGGCTTTATTGTTATGTATTTTTTCCAGGAGAAACCCCTAGAGGGAACACTTTGCTAAGCCATATTGTGAATTACAGTACCTGAAGAGTATTTCTGTATCAGCGTATGGACAACATCATGCTAGGGGGTGAAGAGTTCCAGAGGAAAACTGTTTGAAGGTGAACCGGTGATATGGTCAGACAGCAATGGAAAAAAAACAACAAAACGACTATGATTAGACTTAGCAAATAACTATCCTGCCTCTATTCTGAGCCATAATTCTCTGTGCCTTTCCACTTGTTGAGGTTAAGCATTTGGAGTGGAAACATCGATCCGCAAGACAGCAGCTCGTCAAGCGAGACAGCACATCATCAAGCTCCAAGAATTTTTAAGTAGGTACAGTCCTGTCTGTGCCTTCCCTACTGTGCATCTTCCACTATTAGTACCTGGCTACATGAGCAGAGATTTATGCGCCATTGATTTTTTCTTACAGCTGACAAGGCCAAAGAAAATGGCAACAGGGAGATTAAATGTAAGATGTTACCTTGACTGCATCTTTAAAGGAATCACTCTGCTAACAGCCACAAATTAACTCCTGCAAAAATCCTAACTCCAAGTCCCTTGGGCGTGTGTAACATTTTGTATCACAGTATGCGATGCTAACTTTTATGTCTTCTTAGATACATGGGCTGTGACTGAAATGGAGTTGCTGAGGGAACCATAACCTTGAATTATCCTGACTTACTTCAGCGTGCCAAACCTCAGTCCCAGGATTGCCAGTGCATGGGCTTGCCCATATTTAGTGACATGGAATATGTCCTGCTGCCTTTTGATGGCCAAGCCTTGTGCTTGTACCAGAGCCATCTTGTGGGGCAGCAGAAGAAGACAGCAGATTCAGTTTCAAGAATTCAGATCCACTGATTGCAGATATTTACTACATAACGTACCTATACTTTACATTTAGATGTATGATGGTTGGTTTACATGCTTGGTTTTAAATATCAGCATCCTGAATATGTTTTGCTTGGCAGATACAGCAAGAGAGTAGATTCTTGCTGTGAAATGTGCCAAACCTCTCGTAATAGATGCTGACGGACAGAAATCAGTTCAATTCTCTTTGCTCAGCTGGAGGATAACTAGCAATAATTACAGTAATAACTGTTATTATAATAAAAGACTATGTGGTCTCCTACTGTTTCTGTTACCTTGCTAACTGCAATAGCTTCAGCGAGTAAGACCTGGCCCCAGGCCAAGGGGAGTAGATGGGTCCTTCAGAGCAGGCAGCCCTGTCCACATGGGTAGTACTTGACCCAGCAACTCCTTTGGGCCCCATGTGATACCCCTGCAGCTCTGAGACACAATTATTCTGGATGTAGACTTTTCTTCCAGTTGAAGTGTCCATAAGACCATGAGGGCTGCTCTGTGATTTGCCAAAGGGGAGATTTCTATGGTCCAAAACACAGGTTAGCTATTGCTTACCTGTCAGAATTTTCTGGGGTAGCCTCAGCAGGGTGTAAAGTGCGGAGGGACAAACCTAGCACAAAGCCTCCCATGCTGCCTTGTAGGGGAGGTCCCCAGGGAGATGTATCCCCAGAAGAGCTCTATCAATTTTGAATGGAAACAATTGATTCACTCAAAGTGAGACATTGGGGGTGAGTTAGCAGTTGCACCGCATGGCAGATCAGAGGAGGAGGTCTCGGAGGTGGATGGAGGCCTTACTGGTTACGGTAGCCTAGGGCAGGAGAGGACCTGTGCTTGGGGTCAGAGAAGGAAGCAGGTCTTATGGCTTTTCCTCATGAAACCTGTGGGCCACCCGGTTGGAAAGCAGCTTGGCAAAAAAGGATGAGTGCCTCAGAAGATGACCTCCAGAGGTCCCTCCCAACCCCAAACACTCTGTGATTTTGTGACCCTGATATTTCTGCACAATGCTGGGGCAGTAGCCGAAGATCACCGTAGCATGTGCCTCAGGGGAAAGTAAAGCTGCGTGCCACCTGTATGGTCCTGAGGATCATCCCCCACCTACAGCTAAATGTCCTTGGGGAAATCATTTGCTGGAGAGACAGGTACAGGGGACACCATCTGAGGGCTTTGTGCTGTTGCTGCTGGAGGGGAGATGGTAACAGCCACGAGGAGAGATTGCTCCTGAATTTTCCCCTAGCCCTTCATTGTTGTTAACTGGCAAATTCTCACTTAAGTCACCCACGCCTCACAGTGTGCCAAAAAATAGATTCCCCCTGCTCCCTCCAAAACCAAACAACCCCTCCCCATCACATTAACCATAAACAAAAGCCAAAATACTATAGAAACCAAGTCTCTGTTTAGACACATGAACGTAACAGATCCTGTGCCTCCCAGACAAAACCAAGAACTAGAATTTAAAGCAGCTTTCTTCCCCTTTTTTGTTTTCTCCCTTATTTCCACCA
>VZZY01025276.1:0-62102 GCA_013400335.1 Eurystomus gularis | reverse complement strand
TGAGGGTGGTGAGACCCTGTCCCAGGTTGCCCAGAGAGGTGGTCGCTGCCCCATCCCTGGCACCATTGCAGGTGAGGTTGGCCGGGGCTCTGAGCAACCTGCTCTAGTTGCAGATGTCCCTGATCTCTGCAGGGGGCTTGGGCTAGATGACCTTGAAAGGTCCCTTCCAACCCAAACTGTTCCAGGACTCTATGATTTGCCCATGGCACTGGGCAGAGGTAGAAGAGACACTCGACATATTCCTCAGTGTCAAGTCAAAGCCCTAACCTAAATGCCATCTTTCCTTCAAATACACATTTGTAATATTTGCATTTAACATAACGTTTCCCATACCAGAGAGATAAAATACTCCTGGCCTTGGTCATATTGTTCTCTACTGTATGCAAAACGCTCCGCAGATACTAGGCAGTAGTGTCAATGCTTTCCCAGCAGCATTCAGCTTTCCCTGCTCTGCTGGTGACAGGCAGCAAAAATTGTTCTCATCCCAGAAAAACGAAGCCTGTCTCTGTGGTTTTCCTTCTGAGCAGTCATATTGTATTTTTTTTCCAAACTGGAGTGGTTTTATTTCTCTTCTAAATCTTCACTGTAAGATGGTGTCACCAATGAAGCAAATGAAAACGTCAAGTCTGTGCCTTACGTTGATGCGTTTGTTATTTTATGAAGTGTTGCTGCATCTGGAGAAGTCAAGGAAGGTTTAACATTCCTTCATCAAGAAAGTCCTCTTAAAGGACATCAGCACATCTGTTTCTCCATGTTGTGAATTTTTACTGTGCTGTACTGAAATACCACTGCAGCAACTCCCTTGAAGCGAAAACAATGATCCCAATCCCCTTCTGTGTTTCTGACACTGTAATAAAGGCTACAGTGGGCTATGGAAAGCCCTTTTTTTTTTTCTCAGGGATCCCATATGGAAAGAGAACTGAAGGAATTTGGTTTCTGCTGGAGAGATGGTTGTGCAGAACTTGTCTGTCTTCTTGCAACTGAATTGCTTTCCATAGAACCACAGTAATCTGTGAGTGGCCCTGCTCCGATACGTCTCTGTGGGCACGAATTCTGCAGGTTTTGTGTAAACAGCCATGAGCAATGCCCAGCAGACCCGCACTAGGAAAAGATCTCATGGCAGTGATGTCTCATGCTTTGGACAGAAACCTAGATGGTAGCTCTGCACGGCTCAAGGAAGGGGGAAACATTAACCAAACCCATCGCTGCGGTGAGGTCTTTGCAGAAAGGAATGAGTGAGGGAAGAGGTTTAATGGAAGTACAAGTTGCACAGCGCTGGTGATGTTTTCAGAGCAAAAATCAGACCGCTGGACCTTTGTTAAGTTTTGTTTCTTTGTAGATTGAGAAGTTTTCTGCAGTCAGAAAAGCAGCACTGCAGTCAGATGGCCTAGAGGCAAGAAGGTGAAGCAATTTCTTCTCACTAAAGTTAATATCTATGCTAAGACAGAGAGAGATGCCCACTAGGGATCCACACCTAAAGACCAACACATCTAATAAGGTCTTTGCAAAAAAAAATTGCTCTTTAAAGTGCTTTTCAAGTTATTTAGCATGAAAAACGTCTTACCCAAGGAGTTTCACTCAAGTGAAGAACCATGTAGTTCAAAAACACAGAGCCCATACAAGGGCTGCTCAAAGCCATTTTTATCAGCAGATAAGGGCTTTACCTTATCACCACAATTTCTCTGTACATGGGAGTTTGGAAACAGAAGAGTGAATTGACATGACAATGGTCCTTGCTGACGGGAAACAGGCAGTAAAGTGACACAAAGAACATCCTTAGGACCAATTCAATTCCCTACATGTCACGATTTAGGAGAATGAATACGCATTAAGGTGAATAATTTTTCCGACAAGGCGAAATGTGCAGTTGCCAGTCCAGCCGAAATGATGTTCGGAATCACACAGCTAGATGAAGAAAGAAGGCAAATAAATGGCTTATGCACATAAATTCAGTGTGAGGAAATCTAAGGTAATGAGGCTAGGAAAAATAAAAAAGGAGACAGAAGAGAAGGGGAAAAGAAATATGCTCTCTCTGGCCATATGCTTAGGGCACTGAGCAGGGGGAGAACCAGATGGTGTGGCTCAGGCTTTAAAGTATAGTTTTCTGAGTTTTAACCAATTACATTAATGCGCACTGGAGGTATCACATATTTTAGAAGGCATCAGGCAATTTTTCCCTCAAAGTGACAGAAATTATTTCATCTTCTCCTTTTTCTGAATACAGACGTTTCTTGCTTGCTTGAGGTTGACCATCTATAGATACAAGTTATGAACCTCATCCCAGACCCAGATTTCTGCTTAACAAATTATCGAGGCTTCTTAAGAAGATTAAGCTGTTACTCTTTCTGATCTCTGGCAGAATGAAAAAAAAAGCACCCAAAACACTCAGAGAGGGAAATGTCTGTTCTGATACTATTCAGAAAGTCCCTTTGATATGGAAATCCTTGGCGTTAACTCCTGTAGCCTCAAGCATCTCCCCAGTAATTCAGATAACACATGCAAATGCCTGGACGTGAAGCCCACTGAAATCACAGAGAAACATGCATCCTGTTTAGACCTTTTGGACTAGTTCTTTCCCTCTTCTCTTCAGTGATAGCTGAGTATCTCTATCTGCCAGCAAGGCCTGATAAATCACTGCTGCTCATTTTCCCAGGAAAGATTGGTTGCAGGAACCGTTACAGACAGTGTACATGAATATCTCAACTGGAGGCCATCAGCATATCTGTTTAGACACACCAGAATAAATGAAAATGCTGCATTGCCACCAGATTACCTGTCAGCAGGCTCATTTGCTGACTAATGTGCTGTCCTGAGGGCCACCCTGACTTGTTTGTCATCACTAATGCTCCAAGATCTAGCAAAAGGAGCTGCAGCAGGACTATCACTGCTTACACTTGTACCCCTGGCAGTGTGCGTGCACCATCCCCAGAGGTGGGGAAAGACATGGACCTGGTGGAGCGGGGCCAGAGGAGGCCCCAGCAATGATGGGAGGGCTGGAAGCCCTCTGCTGGGAGGCCAGGCTGGGAGAGTTGGGCTTGTTCAGCCTGGAGAGGAGAAGGCTCCAGGGAGACCTTATTTTCTGTCTGATTCCTCAGTTGCTTTGGCAAGTAATTATAATAGAGGATCTGTAGTGACCCTCCGGTGTGGGGATAGCCCTGCTATTGCAGAGAGCAAATTTCCTCCAAAATTCTCATTATTTTAAACTTCATATTATACTTCAGCCTCACAAGTACAGTGCTGAGACCCACGTGTGCTAGGCTTGGCCCTTAGATGTGTTTTGAAATCCAGAGATTCTATGGAACCTCATTAGCTGAAGGAAACTACGGTCCAGTAGTGAGGGCAGGGAGGGGGAAGCATGTTTTTAATGGCACTTGAATTCTGGCCAGCAAAAGAGCGCGCTTGCTCTGAAAATTCATCTGGCTGCAGCCTCTGCTGCTATTCAAGCTGTGGCTTTTGCTTGCTATTCTGCAAAGTAATAATGTGAACCTGGTGCACGTTATTAAGCAAGAGACTTGAAATTATTATCCAGGATATGCCCCACAACTTTGATCTTCTGAGGAAAAGACAAGAGCTACCCCTGGAATCTGTTACAAGTGAGATGAGACTTTACACATCTAAATTGCGTTTGCATATCTGTGGTTGGGTGATTACGTGATGGAAAAACAAGCTGTTCTACAGAAACAGGAGGAATTTATGATCAGTAGCACATGCTTCAGGTGTGGCTGATGTGGAAATATTATGGATATTATAAAACAAGAAACCCAGAATAGAGAGCACTGCTAATACTTACAGCCCAGTTCATTCACGGTGCTTCAGCAGCTCTTCTAACTGCCATACTTTGATCCACGGGTCCCTGAAACTCCAAAAGAAAAGCAAACAATCTTAACGTTAGTCCATCAGAGCCTGGTGTGCGATGAAAGTCACGTCAGAGCTTATCAGCATGAGATCAGCACCAGTGCTGCCTTTGCAGATCTTACGTGCTGCTCTCCCACATTGGATCTGATAGAAATCTACAGGAATCTGCCCTCCTGGTATTAGCTTTATATTGCAGTAATTTTCAGGATGACTTATGTTCCCAATAATAGAAGGTCACTCATTTTAAAGGGGTACTTGCTGGCTTGCAGACAACGGTCTGAAAAACTTCTAACTCTAAACTTTTCATTATTGCCTTATTTTTGTATTCCTGGGACTACTGGCAGACCTACTCCCCACACTCTTACCTGAATTCGATTTTACTCTCTCGCTTTGCTGTTTAACGCCCATGTAATTACCTTTGTAAAACCTATTATAAAATGGTGCTGCTCTAAACAAAGAAAGAGCATGTGCTGCGATATGTAATAGGATGACATACCTCTAAGTTTTTCTCCTTTTGTAGGACTAATAGTCTTCATGGCAATATTTCATTTTCATCCTAAAAATCAACAAGATCAAATACAACTTGTTAGGGGAAAAGTACGTCTGTTAAAACAGTAGTATTGGTTAAACTTGCTATGCAAAGAGATTAGTAAAAAGCTACAAAGCAGCATTTTCTATCCATCAAACACTTCTCAGCAGTGAGGATGATGCGATCGCACTGTGTATTTGACAGTCCCTCTAGCCCCTGAAATTGTGGCTGATATCAGCAGCGAAGGGGAAACTTACAGAAATGAAATTCCTATCTGTTTGGTAAAAATAGGCAGTGGGACAAAAGGCAGAAGCTGAAGCTGGTGCCCACACTGAGCTAAATGAGAAAATTAAAATAAAATATGTAATTAAAATTTGCATTATTAAGAAGAAACAGTACAGTAGGGAGTAGGGGGTTTCCCCATTTTCTTTAGACAAGGGTTTGTGATTCTTCAGACCTGTGTGTTTTGTTCAAGACTAGAAAAAGTGAGGCCTGGTTATGAAATAGACGGGCACAAAACCATAAAAATTTCTAAGGCTGTTTTTTTTGCAGGAGCAGCAGGTTCATTTATTGCCATGTTTAGGCCCAGACAGCAACAAAGCCCCGCGCGGCCGCTCCCTCTCTGCTCCCCTGAACCTCGGTGTCTGTTTTCACCCAGGGGCTGCTTCTTTTCATCAGGAAGTTTGGAACCCGTCTTGCTGAGATCTGCCGTAAGGTCACAGCTGAGCACGGTGTCTTCCTGCAGAAACACTGCACAGAACAATCTGTTGTTTCGCACTGAGCACTGTGTCATGTCCCAATCTCCTGCAGAGCTGGAATGAGACGTTCAGGTGGACTAGATCATTTGCTTTCCAAAATTCTTCATATCTGGCAGACCTCATGGTGGGTTGTCTCTTATATGTTTGTAATGCGGGATTTTTTCAGATTTTGAGACAGAAAACCAGTCCTCCTACCAAGCTCTAGCAGAGCAATACAATTTATTTCAGAGCAGCGACAGCCATAAAACCGCAAAAGGAAAACTTAAACCCCCTTGGCTCTTTTAAAGCCATAGTAAGTCTACTTCTAAGTTTAGCACCGTAACTGCTGTATCCCCATTTCTCCTTTTAGGCAGGACATTTGGGCACGAATGGGCTTGAGGCCATCAAACAGGGTATAAGAGGCTGGGACAGCAAGAGTGGTCCCCATCCAGGCTTTGGCTAGGACTACATACCCACGCCCTGAGGGATGCCAGGGTCCCTGAGGCATGCTGGCATTGTCCCTGCACGGTCTTTTACCCATGTTCATCACTGTGGATTAAGCAAGCAGAGAGACAAACCTAGCAAGAACTCAGAAAACCCCCTAGAAGTCTCTTCTACACCTTCAAACCATCCTGCCAGCCAGAGTTATTTATATGCCCCCCCAAAAGCTGGACCTCTGCTGGCCAAAGCTGTTTACACATCCCCCAAAAGATGAACCCCTGCCAGACAGACCTATTTACAAGCCCCTCCCCCCTCAAAGGGTGGATCCTGCACCCGAGCCAGAAACAAAACACAGCAAAAGAAGAAGGAAATGAAGAAAAAGATGATGTAGGAAGTAAAAGCTAAGGTCAGAGCACCACGCTCCCTGACTGCAGAAGATCAAGAACTCTTTTCCAAACATAGTTACAGATACATCTACCACATCCGATCCCCAAGGCCCTTGGGAACAGTGCGGTAGCTTAGAATAATAATTAGGATCTTGCCTTCGTAGCTCTCCAAGAAGACTCAGTTTTGATCTCAACTGAGAGCTTCAGCAGCTGCTCTTGCTCAATTCATTAATCTACTCATTTACAAATGGGTTTTCTTTCCTCAAAGGGGGATACAGATGCAGATAGGACCTTGAGAAAGCTCTCAACATTCAATAGTAAGATAGCAAAGACCAAAAATGTGTTGGCTTCCTCCATGCTAGCTCTTACCAACCAAAAAATGCCAGGTGGCCAGTACTTCAGGGACAACCAGTCAAATGCTTTAACGAACAAATGGACTACATATTAAAAGACAAACAAAGCGTTTTTCCCCTCCCTTCTGTGGATTAAGCTTGAATCTGAAAATTGTTTTTTGACATCATGTGATTTCTGAGATTTCTAGTATGTATCACGGTAGGTCCACCAAAAAGTACATCTGAGTGACAGGAGGATGAACTTTGCAGGGAACAGCAGGAAAGCTGGGATGCTCTCTGCAAGGTTATGGAGCTAGAGCTGAAGACAGTGATTAGAAGTGATACGTAGTTGTGAAGCCAGATGTATTCTCACATGGACATAGGCTACAAGCAGGCCTGTGAAACAATCCACCTTGGAGCTCTTGCTAGTCAGCAAACGGTATTGTGCTGTACAACTGTACTTAAGACTAACCACAGAGACATCCTAACCTAAATAAACTGATGAGTTTATCTATTTAACCACATGCTTCCACAGGAGAGGATTACGATGTCAAAACTTTCAATAAAAGTTGTGTGATGGACACCAACCGGGATGCAGCAGTGGTTGGAGTGGTTCACTCAGCAAGCTATCAGCTCACGACATCTCCGTTTGCCCTTCTGTTACTGAGGTCTGTGGGGAGCAGCCCAGCTAGGCCATCGTTTTTTAGAGACAGTCTCTGAGGAACTACAGATGCTAAAGGTAGAAGCGGGAGGTACTAATCTATGAGATTCAATAACCTGGACCAAATTATTGCTGCAGTCCATGTCTGTCCAGCTGGAGCTGGCATTTTGTCCACTAGTCCCAAAATAACTTCTGAGTTTAATATTAAACAGAAGAATGGTTTTGCGGTTCTTGCTGTTGCTGTTTTAGATTCATCGCATAGTTTGGTTTTGTGCCTCTTTGTATTTTAGAGATGTTCTTCTCCACATCAGCCTCTAGGGACAGGTTAGTGTAGTGTGGTGAAGTCTTCTTTGGGAGTTCACTGCCGTGAGTGCAAAATGGGAAGTAGAAAGCTGGCTGTTATGATAATGAATGTGCAGTTTTAGTTGTGTAAGTGTGTGATGTGTTAGCAGGGAGTGTTTATTTTTAGTTCAGGCATCTAAAACCTGTATCAACTGTGTTCGACGATGGACTATGGAAAACGTGTCTCCAAACCAAGATACTGCTGTGTTTGTGTGTGCACGTGTGCACGGATACATGTATGTAAAAAGATAGGAAGAAAAAAACACAATAGCTACCTGAGATTAGATGCTTCTGGCTTTGCATCCACTTCTGAGAAGACCTAGAGATGGGAACAGCAGCTTCTTCTAGGAAGAAGCCATATCTTGACTATAGAGGGAGGGGAAATAAATCTTTAAGACTTTTCCCAAAGGCAGGGTAGTACAGAGGGTCACTGACTGAAGCAGTAATGGTGTAAGAGGTGAGACTAGAGGCCTAGGTAGTTAGAAGGATATTGGCTTGGCTCGATTTAAAACAGTGAGTAGAAGAGATAGTGGATTGCTTTTAGTAGACACAGTGCTTAAAGTGCTTCAGCTTCTCTTCTATGTGGTTGGAAAGACTTGATTTTCCTGTATTTTTATTTTCTTTTAGCTAGATTTGGCAACCATGACAACCCCATGCCAGCATCAGAACTGGGATAAAAATAGGGATAATTTTATGTGTTACTTGGATTAGCTGTTCACCTCAGACAGTTCCCAGAGGCATGGCCCGTTGCTTAAGGCTGGGAACCCTCCCAGCAGACTGAGACTTCTGTGCTTGTTCCAGGAGAGGAGATGGACAAAAGGTCACTCCAACACAGGAAGTTTTAGAGTTCCTTCCATTTCCACTTTGCTTTGCAGAAGTAAGTCACACACTTTTTCAGCAAAGGAGCTGTCAGGCTGTAAAATTCTGGTATATCTCTCTTGCTCTGAGTGGTTTCACTGCTTCTAGTATCTAACCTACCTTACATGCATCTAAGCTGCTTCCTTCTCACTGACCAAAGACTTTAACCACATTTCACTGATAAACTGCACTGGAAAACCGAAATGGCAGAATATAGATGGTCGTCACCTCAAAACCAGTTCTGTCTGCCTGTAGGCAAACCTGTTCCCAAATATGGCCACCACAATAGCAGAAGCAAGGCATGCTTTCTACACCTTTCTCTGCACGGCATTGCACAACACACCCAACCAACTTTGTTCTTCAGATGTTGTTGCAGCAAAAAACATGTTGTCCTGGGCTACGGGAAAGAGTCCGTGTCCTGTATTACCCTAGGACTCTGCAAGTAGCTCAGCCTTTAAGAGCCGTGGATAAAGCTACATTCCTAGGGAAATCACAAATTTTACTTGTCTAAGAAGCAAAGCCTTCGGGGTATTTAATGCACCATATAAGTGGTGAGGGATGAGCAGCTCCTTAAAAATTTAGAGCTGCTTTTGGCTTGAGGTAATAGTGAGGCTACTGGATTTCACAGGTTCACGTGAAGAGCTGAGTTATGGAAGCCTTCCTTACTGCTACTGAAAGGCAAAATATGGCCTACAGGTTAAAAGCATAAGACATGACTTGAGGAGAAAAGTAGTCTAGCTCTGATCCAGTGGCAGGCTTGCTAAGTGGCTTTGAAGAAATCATCTGAACTCTTCTATGCCTTACCTTCAGAACACAGAATACATGACTAGTAGGCTGTGACACAGCCGAGACAAATTCAATGCTGTTTTTGATTTTTGCATTAGGTGCAATGGAAAATATTGCTGTAATTTTTACTCGATGAAAGGGATTACTACGTGTTTTTTACGTTGAACTGGTTGTAAGTTTTAAACTGCAGATCACTACAGTCTTACAAGAATATTTTCTAAGCTCAACCAGTAATTGGAGCAATAGTTTCCGTATTAAACCCTAAATATCCTAACTAGGGATAGTATATTTTCTGCAACTATTGCATTTTATCTTGAAGAATCTTAACACAGAGATAGAACAGAACATTTAATGAGCTTTTGGATTTAAAAGTCCCCAAGCATATTCCCTTAATTTGGAAGAAAGAACATCCTTATTCTGAACACTTCTATTATTCATATTGAAACCCCCGGGAACGTGCCTTCAACTTTTTGAAGAGAAATGAGTTTGGCCTGTTACTTCTTGCATGGCCAGGTTTTGCAGCCATGCTACTGACAGGCAAGAATATTCTGAAATTAAAAGGGGTGAAGGAATAGTGGTGGCTTTGCCTGTACCTCTGCTGCTCTGCCAGGTTTCTGCTAGGAGATACATAAATTAGGTACAATTAAGAATATATCCAACAGTGTGGAATGAAGAGGTTCATGATAATCTCACATCAAATCCCTGCCAAAATGTTCTGCTTTTCACATGCCTTACCCTCTTCATTTATGAAAAGACAGGGTCAATACTTCTCATTTATAAAAAGACTGTAGTGCCCAAAAAGCACATGCAGAGCTGATACTTGCAACTCTTTGGGCAATTGTTGTTTGATGATGGGATAGAAGCATTTCAGGAGTAGCAGAAAGCGTTCAGCCTTGCAGGTTGCCCTGCTTCAGGATTACTACATGTATTTTTACCACTGCAACATGAGGAAAATTCCTGTGAGGGCTCTCAGATCAATATATTCACCTCTCAGGTGTCATCTGAGCAACTGAGAAAATGCTGCTGAGAGGCTGAGTGGCCTTTGTACCAAAGGAGAGAAATACCTCTATCTACATATCCACATAGGTGAATATAAATGCGTAGGCCCACGTGTGCTTTTTCACTTTCAGTCCCATGAATCCTCTTTCTCTCTTGCACCTGTAACCGCTTAGAAGCAGATACAGTTTGCAATAACTGGAAATATTTAATATGTATTGAACAGAACAAGAATAAATAATAATCCTAACACATCAACATCAATAGACCTGATACGTGAGTGGGTAACTGTTGGTCCAACCCCATTTGTCAGCTCTTGGTGGTTTATGGGCAACAGGCAACATCTCAGGAAGCAGACGGAGCTGGATTGTGGTTGCAGTTCCTCAGCAGCACTTCTCTGAGAAGCCGGGGAGTTGTACAGAGCGAGGCGAGTCTCCTGCCGTGCTGCTGGAGAGTCCGCGGGTAAGTGCTGCAAAGCTACTCAGCAGAGGTAGACATGCAAGAGGGAGTATTTTACCCCTCACCTTGGAGAGTAGGAGGGGAATACTCAGATCTGGATGGAGCTTAATGGTTCCTGGTGGGAGGTAAGCTTAAAGCAAAGCTGGGAGGAAGTGTTATGGGATGGAGTTTAAAAGTCCTGTGGGTTTTCATTCCACTGCAGCAGGTGTGAACGTCAGATTTTGTGGAAGCAGAGTAGTTAAAAGTGTATTTTGGGAGTCAGTGTTGCAGGAAGGGCACCGGGGCTCCTTTTACAATAGCACCACACTTTCATAATCCTTTCTGAAAATTAATTAATTCATGAATAGAAGATGTAAACCAGAAAGACAAGGGTAGTGTTGTTGGTTTTGACGGTCAATCTTTAAACAAAGAATAGGAAGGACATTTCCATAGTGCTTCTACGAGCTTTCTCATAGGCTTTGATAGGCTTTCATGAAGAGTACATTTCTCAAAATCACCTCAGATGCTGAGGATCACAAGTCCTCTTGATATTCAGAGGGTTGCCAGCTCTGCCTTCACTTCAGTGCTTTTGGACACTTTCTCTGACACGCTCAGACTCTTGCACAGCTCAGCAAGGACCACTAGTGAGTGGTTTAGTGTCCACATCTTGAGGGGCTTTGGACAGCTGGCTTGGCCACTGGCTATCTGCTCTGATACTGAATTTTGATGGGTTTGATGGGACCCTGGATGGGTTTGATGGGACCCTGGATAACCCTGCCTAAGGCCCTACCTTCAACAGGAGGTTTGACTGTAAAATCTCCAGAGATCCCCACCGACCTGGATGGTTTTCTGATTCAACAGCCACAGTAGACACAAACTGTGATGTGCCCATGGCTTTCTGCAGTCATGCAGAGGCACCAAAACCAGCTCTGGAGGAGCTAACTGAAGCGCTGAAAATACTACAGCCTCTAAGCCTGGAAAACTGGGATAAATTTACCTAGAGGGAGTGTCACACCAACACAGATTTATTGCCAACCACCTATTTAAAGCCAGCTTAGATATTTCTGCATAGCATTACGTTCTGAATTGCACACATACCTCACAGGGTAACGTGTATTTTCTTTTGCCAAATTTTTGCCATGCAGAAAGGCCGGATGAATTTCCCCCTTTACCCCTAAACCCACCTGTGCGGGCTCCTTCTGAATCTGAAATAAAAAAAAGCCCAGGGAAAAAATACCTCAAAAAGAGCATAACAAAATATAATGCTGGAACCTCTCACCAGATTAATCGACTTCTTCCTAACCTAGAAGAGAGCTCCAGTACATAGCTGAAATTAAGTTCATGTGAGGATAATCTTACGCGTGGGAATGGAATGAGCTCAGATGCTCAGTAACCTGTCCAGGGGAAACTGGATCTGGAAATTAAGTGGAGATAGCTTTTGATACAGAATTCATTATTTTATTGTCAGTTCATTGAACAGAGGGAGATCTTTCTTCTTAAGTGAAATTAAGGGGAAAAGAGTTTTAGCCAAAGTAAGAGGCATAAGGAAAATCTGGAGTGGATATTCAATAGGCATTGACAAGGAGCTACCGGAGAGGGTCCAGCGGAGGCTACAAAGATGAGGAGAGGACTGGAGCATCTCTCTGAGTAGTGAAGTCATGTATTTCATTGTGCTTATGCTGAGGTAGAAAAGCATCTTCATGATCCATCTGGTACCAAGCTTTGCTTTCTGTACCCTTCCTAGGCAGACACTCTCAGACTAGTGCAGGGAGGTTTGTTCCTCTGCCAGCAGAGACAACACATTTTAGCATACTACCTTTCTTAAGTATCTGCATGTGTATATTCGGCAGGAAAGAAATTATTAGTAAAACGATTTTTTCCACACATCTGATGATGGAGTTTGTATTACCTCTGCAGCCAGAAAGCAGCTGGAGTCAACAATCTGAGAGTAAAACAATGTTAACAATTGCAGTTTTGAGGGTGAATAGACTTGTGCTGTAATCTTTTTTTTTTAAAAAATATTCTTCCTTACAACACGCTGCCTGCCTCAGCAGGCAATTACTGAGAGGCTAGTACAGAGTCCAAGGGAATTTTAGGGTGAGCACTGTCTTTTCGTGTGAAAAGAAGGGCTTTTTTCTCTCAGAAAGGCGTATATGCATATAGCGTGGTACCACATACATGATTTCATTCTCTGCAGTTTAATGTTGTCCTTGTGGTAGGTTTGATGCATCTCCATGTCAATCCATTTTTTAAATCCTGGTGAGAACAAGCCCTGATAACGAGTGAAATGCTGTGCTGGATTCCTGATGAAAGGCATGTCTCCTGAAAACCCTACTGGCACGCAAGAGATGTGAACTGGCACAATCCTGCTGAACGAGAGAATATTAAAGTTGGTGACAGGCTGCTGGAAATGTGCAGTCGTTAAAAATAAGTAAGACACCTTCTCAAAACGGTCCTGTTTAAACTGGAATCTGCACAGATGTCTCTTGTGCGTGGTTCTGGTGGTTCCTCCCACCTTCAGGGACAAACACTGAGGCCAAAGCAGAGTGCCAGTAGGAAACAGAAGGAGGTATGGGGAAAGTTGGGCAATTTATTGATGTTAGAACAGTTTTCTAGATTTGTGATCCCCTCCTGCCCCTGCCTTAAAGAAGAAGTACAGCAGATTTTGATGTCGATTATGTTTGGTACTTCTCTGTTGAAAGTTCTGGATTATGGTAAGAACTGAAGAGAAATTCGAGGTGCTTTTATTGCTAAGCTATTCTTCAACGTGGAATGAGGTGCAATTGTGGTGCTTCCAAAGGAGGGGAAGGTAGTGACATGATAGACTGAAGGGGAAACAGACTTTCTCCACACCACTCTGCCTCAGGTGCTTTTAGGCAAATTTCTTCCGAGTAATAAAGCCCAGGGACAGTAACCTGCAAAGTGGGTGTTTTTTCCCCTTAAATTAGAAAAGGGAACTAGGAGGAGGCCACCAGATGTATTTCCACTTTTTAGAGGAGCTTGAATTTCTATCTCTGCTGTGCAAAGACGTGAAAGGAGGAATCGCAAGTCACATTTTCCTCCCTGTGCTGTTCCAAACTGTTCTTTCAGATGTGTCGCAGGCAGAATTTCTCACTCATAGGAGGCCTTGCACTGCCTGGGTGACAGCCACAAATCACAACTGCTTCGGAACCCAGATAGAGACATTTTAAGGAACCTGTTATATACAAAGTGGTTTTGGCTGTTATTGATACTGAGCATTTTTCTTTTTGTAGGTAATTAATATCTTTCTATTCAGGTGCTTGACATAGTCAGACACATTAGAAATATGAGTTAAAAATCTAATTCTGTTGGTAGCAGCTAAAAGTTACTCACTCTAACTGTATACTGCCTTTCAGCTCTTCATATTAGCAACTGATCTTTTACTTAGTGATAAATTGCGATTAACCTGACACAATTAGAGCTCTGACCCATCCTAAGAAAAGGCCTGAGGAAAAGGCGACCAGCACTTGGTGTTGGCCAGGTACATCTACTAAACCATCTCTTTCACAGTCAAACATACCTAGTAATATGGGATTTTCTCCAGTTTAGGAAAGGATAGATTATATCAGATCAGTTGTCAAGAAACTGAACCTTGGCCAATAGGACCTGCTGGAGCAGGTCCAGAGGAGGCTCCAAAAATGATCTGAGGGCTGGAACCCCTCTGCTGGGAGGTCAGGCTGAGAGAGTTGGGCTTGTTCAGCCTGGAGAAGAGAAGGCTCCAGGGAGATCTTCTGGTGGCCTTTCAGTACTTAAAGGGGGCCTGTCAGAAAGATGGGGATAATCTTTTTTAGCGGGGCTTTTTGTGACAGGACAAGGGGTGATGGTTTTAAACTAAAAGAGGGGAGATTTGGACTAGAGTAAAGGAAAAAAATTTTTACACTGGAGGTGGTGAGCCCCTGGCCCAGGTTGCCCAGAGAGGTGCTAAATGCCCCATCCCTTAAATAGGGTGGATCTTATTTTTTGCTTTCTGCCACCTACATAAGTGAAGGAGAGGAGAAGTTTTCCAGAAGACCCAGCCACCACACCTGCATACCTCCTACCACCCTGTATGGTCCACTTCTGAATCAACACTCCAAATCCTTGAGTCCTGGCACAAGAAATGTAGAAAACCAAAACACCTGGGTTGCTATGGTTGTTCTGTGTACATGTCTGAGTTCAAAACAGCTGAAGAAGCTCTAACAGCTTGTATGATGCCTCAGCATAAAGGACACAGTTCTCTTTTCTCAAGGACCTTTCATGCAATCCAGAGTAAAGGAGCCTTGATGCTGCTCAGATCTCAGGACAAGTAGTCCTTGAAATCTGGGCCAGACTCTCAACTATGGTTAAATAGCTTTGGCCCAGGAAACTGTTGCTGTACTGCAAACTTGAACTAGGTGAAGGTCTGATCCAGGTGATCCAATGATACTGTGTAACCCACTATCATAATTCCTCTAGATTTTGGGGTGTTGCTAAGACCATCGGCAATTACTCAAAGCTTACACAGTACGTGCATTTCTAGCACCTCCATTTAAATTCAGCTGGTGTGTGATGTTCTAAAATAATCACATTCTGCTCAGTACATTACTGGTGAAAATCTCAAAATACCAGCCTGGAATCTATTCTTTGAGCTGTAGTGAGCTCAGTGTACCCCAGAGATTATACACGCTGTTGCTAAATCTTGGGCAAAATTGCATCAATTTAGGAGGGAAAATGAATTGCAATCATGTGTATTAAGCTCTCTATACCTATCTAGAGCTTGGCACTAACTACAGCTTAGAGACAAACAAAGATAATGAGGATGTCTGTCCCAGACCATACTCTAGCATTTCAGTATTTGTTTTAATCCTGGGCCAGTGGAAGGATTGAAGATTTGCAGAATGCAAACGTATGGAAAGAAGTCAACCTGGAAAGCCCCATTTGTTATTTATCAACAATATTATGTAACCCGTATGTTATGCAATTATTTATATGTATCAACAATATCTATATGTCAACAATATTATACGTATCGATCTATGTATTAACTTCTGTCTATAGACTTATTATACCTATCAACAGTATATAACTCCAAAAAAACCTCCCACATTCAGATGCTGCCTGCAGGTCTTTAAAATATCTTGGCTTTCTTCCCAATATTTATTGGGATCTCTTTATTCTAGGACAAGACCTACAAGAAGTCACACTAACATGGCTAACTTGAAAAGGTACAGGACTTGATTTAAGGATATCTTAGCTTTATATTCCAGCTTTGCTGCCCAGGTTTCAGCTTTTTCGCTGTAGCGTGGGGAGAATGATGTGTATGCCTTGAGATTAGCTGCAGAAAGGTACTAGGTAAGGGCTAAGCACTATGATTTTGATCCATTTTAGTATTATCTGAACAGCTCTTTGGCTATTAGCCACTGTTAAATTTGCAAAATGCCAAAAGACAATCTCCATCACATACCAGCCTGTTGTGA
Organism: Eurystomus gularis; assembly: GCA_013400335.1. Lineage (NCBI taxonomy): Eukaryota > Metazoa > Chordata > Aves > Coraciiformes > Coraciidae > Eurystomus > Eurystomus gularis. The sequence continues at coordinate 46,285 of VZZY01025276.1, read as the reverse complement.
AGTACCACAGAACAAGGCGTTCCTTCAGGTTTTTAACCAAATATGAAGCAACAGGATGTGGTCAGTTGAAATGTTTCTGTGTAAGATTGTGTGTAAATGTTGAATGGTAATACCATTGCTTTCAAAACCATTATACCCACTTCTGACTGTTCTGACAGAAATGAGTTAAACCTGCAGGAAGGCAAAACTGACCTCGCACAGACTCCTCGCAGAGGCAGCAAGACACCTTTTACCATACACCAGCCATCGCTACTGATGGATCTTCCACACTGATGTGGCTACTGTCTGTTGAATAAAATCCCCAAGTTTCATTTTGCCAGCACTGTGTGGGTTCAGCAATGGCACCGAGTCCCGAGATCCAAATGCTGAGCTGGTCTTGGCACAAAGCAGGGCTAGGAAACGATGCTGGGCTTTAGGGTGAGCTTTGCTTCATCCTTTCCACTTCGATGCCTGTACTTTAACTGTATCCAAACCCACACTTAATCAATGACAATGTAGATCATATTTGGCTCCTGTCCTACCCTATTTTCTCAAGACACTCTTTCAAATGATCCCCTCTGCTCTTGGGAATAACCTTTCCAAATGAGTGTCTTTGGGGTGACCTGTGAGGCTTACGTCTGTGTGTACACGTGATCATTTTAGGCAGTAGAAGAATGTAACTGTTCAGAAATGGGAGGCTTTGAAGACCTCTTAAGGCTAAGAAAAAGCTGCAAATTAGGGGATCCTGTGATGCAACTAAAATACTTCCTGAGGCTGTGTGCCTGTCACATAGCTGAGCCTCATGGTTCTTGCTTCTCATAGGCTCAAAGAAGGAAGGAAGGCAAGGACTCTTTAAAACATCAGGTGGTTTGCTTTTTTGTTCTTAGAGCTTACATAAAATGAAGAGCCAAGTAAACATCTCTTGAAGAGTGGAAAGAAACTGGAATTTGTAAGTATACACGAAATGAGCAAATGTGTTGGGTTTGCAATGTTTTTAAAGCAGTATTTGTAAATTCAGGGGGGGAAAAAGTATCCAATTATCTGGTTTTATTTTGAAAACATTTTAAGACTTTCTTGCAGGCCTGTCTTCGTTGTTGTTATTTGTAGTCTCCTAGTGCAGGAAAATGTTGCTTCATCCTTTTTCATCCTCCTAAAATTACGAGGCAATTCATTTTGGTTCCATGCATCTTTGTATGTGTGTGTTTGATATCACCCAATCTCTCTGAAATCCAGAAGGGTAAGTTTTTTCGCTTTGATAAGATACGGCTAGGATGATAAACAATGATTTTTAGGAAGGTTCCACGGTTTCCATTTTTGTGTAAAACCAGCAGAAGTCTCAGACAAAAGAGGACTTGCTCAATATGTTTTTCCATCCCATTTGTTCTTCAATAGACTGGATTTAAACCAAGAAGTATCAGTATAATGATGACATAGGCTGTGAGACATGAGTCAATGAGCTAGTGAATGAGTCAGAGGAATCACTAAAAGTTCTTTGAAAAACATCAAGACCCAAATCAAAACACACACTTGATAATTCATGGTTTTAATTTCTACTGTTTGCCTTTAAGCAGATGTTTATCCTTCAAACTTCAGGTGTGTGTGGTATATTTTGAGATGAGGAGAATTCTGCAGTTACCCCAGTGTCATAGCCTACGTTACCATAACACAGCAGGGAACTAGAGCAAATCGAAAAGCAATAGCGATGCCCTCAGCAGAAAGCATCTCCGAGACTAAATGAGGACATTTGTGAAACAAATGCACATTTTAAACAGACTTCTGTTAAAGAGTATTTGTATTTTGCACTGCCTCCAACCTAGTCTAGTTCAATGCAGAAATGTCAGCTCTGACCAACACTCGTCTTTCCATTTTATTAAGTCTGTCAAAAACAGAAATCTTTCGTTTGAATTGGACTGGTTTTCCCCTCTAAATTCAAATGAAACTCCTCAGCTGGGTGCATGCAGGCTGCAAACGCTTCTTCTGCAGAAACCAAGTGTCAGAACACATGAAGATCTGTGTGAAGCCTGCCAGTCCCTCAGCAGACGTATACGGGGTGATAAATTTTGCAAACACTTGTTATCCAGAGAGTAGAGCTCACTGTTTGGCAGGGATTGTAAGAGTGTCCTCATTTTGACAAATGAGTTTTGGGGTTTTTTTTTTAAAATAAGTTGATATAATGTTGGTGTAGCATAAAGATGATTGATGAACCTGGTTAGTTCTTGGTAAGCAGTGAAGGGGACAAGCTAGTGAGAGGCTGAGCTGGATTGCTAAGTCAGGTCCAAACTAGCAACATGCATCTTAGCACTGCCAAATGCAAAGCTGTTCATCTAAGAACAAAATTATGGCTGGACTCGATGATCTTAATCTTTTTTTTCAACCTAAATGATTTTATGAAAATAGCAGAGCACTGATGGAGGCAGTTTGGTGAGGAGACACAGGTATGGCTGGGGTGAAGAGAAAGTATCTTCTGTCTCTTACGTCTACTTATCTCCAGATATCTATAGGGAAAGCCAAAATTTGATAAAGTTTTTTTTAATCTGAGGGCAGAAACAGAAGCACACTATGCCTGGAAGCTGAGGTTGTAAAAATTCTGTCAGGAAATATAGTTCACCTTTTTAAAATTTTAAACAGTAGGATATTTAACAGTAAGATAAAAGAGAAACAAGTTCCTGTAGTTTGGAATGAATTTGATAAAGTTGGGACCAAATTGTTTTCATAATTGATATGCTCTGGCCTGAAGAGATCAGTCCAGGGAAGTCCTGTGGACTGTGATGTGCAGAAAGTCACAAGAAATTAATGTGATGGCCTTATTTGTGTGATAATTGATGAATCTGGAATGCACAAGAATCTTTTTACTGATCATATTTCTGAAAGAACCCAGCATCTGACCTCTTTGTCAAAACACAGCTATTTTGGCAATTGCCCCCAAGCCCTTGGCACAAGCAGATGTCTCTTTAACTGCTGTGGCATTCAAATGAAGTGGTTGCCCGTGGTTGCCCATGGTTGCCTCCTGGCTGTTCAAAGCACACATCCAGCAGAAGTTTAACCAAGTGATAAGAGGCTTAACACAGAGGAAGACTCTGAAACTTGAGCAATGTCACTGAGCTGGGCATAGCTAGAGGAGGGAGGAAGGCACAGAAACAAGAACACCTCCTTGAGGAGAAACTCTTGGCCTTTGGATGTGCAGTGAGGTAAGTCCTCTCTGTGCATCTTCTGTTCTTATAGAGGTCAAGAACTGACATTAGTTTGTATGAAGAGAAGCTGCCTGGGTGAGGCAAAGGTGCAAAATACTGTCCTGAAGGAGCTCCTTGGTGCTTCAGACATTGTTTGGGGCCAGGGGGTGTGTGGGGGAGGAGGTAGGAAGGGATGAGGCTGAACTTTACCTCTTTGACCAGGGTACAGCCACTATGTAAAATGCACAGTAATGATAAGAGTGTTTAAAAAGCTAGTTTTAAGCAAGCTGGATTCAGTAGTGAAGCAACGCTGTTAGAGCTGGGAAGAGCTTACCCCAGCTGACATTGGCAAGGAGCTGAGCACCACAGGGGAAGACCATTTCTCAGGCAGCTTGATACCACTCTCAGTGGTCTCTTCTGTTGTTCTTCCTGTGCTGTGAGATATTTTCCAGCTCTTGGAGGCACCTATGGCTCATGTTTCCAGTGGGGTTCGGTATAGAGCCTTATATCATATAATTAATCAGCCTCTTGTAAGACATTCCTTCTCAGGCCACGTGCCTCCTCTTCAACTCTGGCCAAAGGACTCGTTACTTGTGTTTGAGGTCAGTAAGTTATACCTTGAGTGATAGGAAACCTCATTTCACCAGAAAGCAGCATTTTGCCTGTGAAACGTACCTTGTGTCACACTACACTCTGTATTCACCGTGCTGTGATATTCCAGTGGGATGCCTGTAGTACTGGGGAGCTGATAATCTCATAGCATAGCTGCCAGTAGCTTTTTTTTGGAAGATTAATGAAAATGGGATTTCCTGCAGAAACTTACAATGAAGGGATTTAGCGATGACTGCAAAATTCTACAGAAACCTGTGTATCAGTGCCTCAGTTGCTTATTTGCAGACAGAAATAGGTCTCTCATTGTCCCCTTAATAGGAATATCTGAGGAAAAGATCAGTTATCTGACTTCTGCATATCTGCTCTTACTGTCTTCAGTTCAAGTGTCACTGCTGGGCTCTGAAGGGTGACCACGAGGGGACCTTCCTCTCCTTGCTGCTGGGGCTGCTCACATCAACCCGTGTTTCCAGCTTATTGCCTTTAGGGCTGTGGCAGTTGTGAAACTTGAAATATGCATTTAAAATTAAAACACTGCGATAGTGCCTCTTTGTAGAGACATCGTTTTGGCTTAGAGCTTAACGACTTGGAGAAACTGATGAGCAGCTATTGCTAATCTCTTCTGGCTTGCACAGTTGTGAGGCTGAAACACAACGTCTCAGAAACGAGAGCAGAACTGGAAGGAACTTGCATGGTTTCTGGTGCAAGAGCTGCAGTGTGCCAATGGGCTTCGCCTTTGGGAAAACCTCGTTCACTGCAACCCATTTTACTTCTTATAATGAGCTGGAATCAGTTGTCCCAGTAACTCCAAAACGCAGTTTCAAACAGAAAAGGTCAGTAAGTGCTGACACCCAACACATCCATTGGAGATACAGCAGTTATATTTATGTTGATTGCAATGAAATATCCAGAGTCTTAGATGCTAAATTGGCATCGCTAGAGAATAACTGACTTTACAATGCATAACGAGCTATTGATTACTGTAGAGGCGAATGCTTAGAAATATTGCTAAGAAACAAGAAAAAATACCTGAGATGCAGCACAGATACTCAATCCCCAGCATGAGAAAAACTGGTTTATAAAACTCTTAAAGGTATTTCGTCTTTTCCACAGAAGGGAGAACTGCTGAAGACCTTTTTTGCCCTCCCACCTTCTGCTAGTTTATGCTACCTGAAAATGAAAGTAAACTGAAACGCCACTCGTACGGAGAGAGAGAGGAATGACTTTGTGAAGTTAACAACATCGCGGTATTAAAAGAACCATTGCAAAAACTCATCCAGGAGAAAACCCCCTCTAGTGTTGTGGGAATTACTGGTGAAATGGATGATGTACCAGAGACAGTTTAACGTTATAGCTCAGGTAGCAGTAGCAGCGTAACTGGGATAGAAACAGAGGCCAGCACTGTTCAGTTTTCCTCACTTCTTTGCAATGAGTGTAGCGTGGACATCCCCTTAATACTGTCATAGATGAAAACATGTTTCAGGATAACACCCTACCTGAACTCATCCCCTCCAGCACCTTACCTGAATTCTTCCCCTCCCACACTTGTAGTATGAATTGTACTCACTTTGCAGCACTTAAATATCCTACCAGAAGTTACATTTAGAATTATAATAGTTGTATTTAATATCTCTTTGCAACAGTAATACATTAAAAATATATAGCATACTTATTAAATTAGCTAGTAACTTTTCTCCAGCCTCAGCTCGGGCCGGGCAGGCTTAGTTGCACTAACACAGGATGCCCTTTCCTAACATTTTCTAAGAGCCCATTTTGTAACACCCTGTTGCCACATATTAGATGTGAAATGGCCCTGAGCACCAGGACAGCACTGCCCACGCTACGTGGTCTGGCAGGATCTGAGCAGGATCTCCATGGAGGCTCGGTATCCATGGTGTTTAATCCCTTGCTCAGATAAACTGTCCATGGAGAAGAAGAAGTTGACTGTACTGTGTGCAGAACTCAGCTCTTGGTAACAAACAAAATTTGTAGCTTTGATAGAGCAACATATGGTTGTTATCTGGCTCTGGGAAGGGCTGATTTGTGTTGCAAATAAACAAGCTGATGAATGAGTAACAGAATTTGAACAATATCTCTCATCTTCACTGCAGATGCTCAGAAGAGAGGAGAACTAATAACACAGAGGACTCAAAACCACCACAATTATGTCATTTCTCTAAGGATCTCTTCTTCCCACAGATTACTAACTCCTGCTTGTCTTTAAGGGTATGGCTGACAATGTCTTAGGGGCTGGAGCAGCTTGTCCACCCAACCTTCTCAGCCATTTTTCTCTAGGCTGGAGGAGGTTTGGATAAAACTACTTGTTACAGCTTGTGCCAACTCTGAGATTCCAGGAGTATCCCTCAGGCAAGATCCAGGTGGAAAACTCTGCTGGATTTTCAGGTGGGCCCTCTCATCCCTACCTTATCTTAGTCTTTATTTATTCTTTCATTTCTAGAATATGTGCAAGGAAGATTTCAGGAACATGACTGAAGAGAATAGGAACAGCAGTGACTCCTCCTGTGCCTTCACTTACTCCAACACCATGAGCGCCATACTGATCACTGCCTACTCAACTGCCCTTGCTGGAGGGGGGATCGGGACCATCACAATGTCGTTTGTGCTGGTCAAGATGAACACTCTGTCTGTGACCACTACAGCCATCATTAACCTGGTCGTTGTGCACAGCCTCCTTCTCTTCACAGTGCCCTTCCGCCTACACTACTATGTCAAGAAGACATGGGTATTCAAGATGCCACTTTGCAAATTGGTGAGTGCAATGGTGCACATCCACATGTACTTGACCTTCCTATTCTATGTGATCACGCTGGTCATCCGGTGGCTCATCTTCTTTCAATGGAAGGACAAGGTGGAGTTTTACAGGAAGCTGCATGCCATTGCAGCAAGCGCTGCCGTGTGGGTCATTGTCATGGTCTTTGTGGTGCCAGTCTTGTACTTTGAGTATGGACGCTCAGGCTCATACAATGATACAACATGCTTTAAGTTCCACAAAGAACTACGGCAGGAGAGCGTGAAGGCCCTGAACTACACCATAATTGTAGCTGTCACCTGTATGACTTGTGTCCTCTTGGGCTTGCAGATTTTCATCCTGGTAAAAGCGGCAAGAAAATTTTCCACCTCTCTCTGGTCACACCAAGAGTTCTGGGCTCAGGTGAAAAACTTGATTTTCATCTGTGTCATCATAATCTGCTTTCTTCCCTATCACCTCTTTAGGGCTTACTACATCCAGCATGTGAGTAATTTTGAGCTGTTAGAAAGCTACAATGAAGTTTTTTTGAGTCTGACTGCCCTTAGCTGTCTGGACCTGCTGTCGTTTGTGCTGAGTGGAAGCCGTCTGTTCAAACAAAAGGTCTTGATGCTCCGCAGCAGGTTGTCTTGTTGCTAGCATCCCTGCTAGGGACCTGGACCTGACAGAGCACAGTGCTGGACAGGCACGGCAAACCCCCTCCTCAGCAAGTCAAGATGGATCCTGGAAATAGCCCAACACACTCATGCAGGGCTCTGTGCATCTGCTCCATGAAATTATGGGGTGAACCTCCTCTGGTGTCTCAGCTGGTAAATTGGAAGGTTACCTCTGGGATTCCTCACAGTGCTTTTCTGGCTTACTGGTTTTACGTCAAGGTTTGGGAAGTCAAGGGCACCAGGAGGAGACTCAAGAGAATTTGCAAAGATAGAAAAGCAGGGTTTTTATGGATTAAGGTACAGATTTTTGAAACGTAAAGATCTATATAATCTTCCATATAGTTTTCTTATTTATTCCTCACAAGCTCTCATAAACTATCAGGGAAGCAATTGTTCCTCCTGAGGAGGTCAGTTCCTTCACTGTAAAGACAAGAGTAACTTTCTAAGTAAATTGCACAATTAAACCAACCCTGTAAAAACAAACCAGCAAGAAATAGTTATTTCTTAAAATATTTTATCGAAATCACCTTTTGGAGACGGTATCACTGCAGCAGAAAAGAGTGGTGTTCTCCTTCCCACATTATGAGAATGTCTCTAACAACAAAATTTACACGTTGCTACTGAAATGAACATTGTAAGTTCAAACAAAAGCCTGTATTTTTATTTACAGGATTGTTCAATTAAGAAAAAAAAAAAAGTAACAATGCGGATAATTCTATTTACATCATTCTGACAGCGGTTGCCTTCTCTTAAAAAATCAAAATTTTAGGTCTCCAAGGTAACAATGATTTTTATTTTAATCTTATGTTGATTTTGTGCAATTCTGAAGTTTATAACTAATAACTCATAGTATCTTTAGTTTGAAATCAATTCCATAAATTTAGTAGCCTGTACTGGTAGAAGAGATTGAAATGTTACTGCGCGGTTTGGAAAGGATGGAAAAAGCTAATAAACCTGGTGTAAGAAAAAAAGCTTATCATATCCCAGAGAGGCATTGTCCATTGCTGTCTCTGCAGATAAAATTGAATTCCACTAAAAGAGAGGAAAATTTCAACAAAATAATTATGTGAAAGACATTCAGGCTTTCATAGCTCAGCTGTTTTACACCTATCCCAAAAAAAGAACATAAATCTCTGGCTGCTGTAACCCAAGACAGCAATGTCTAATACATCTTCCTTCTTCTCTCCATCTGCATAAGGTCACATTTTTTCATCTGGAGTCAATGGGGTAATATTTCAATCATTTGACAAATTAGAGGTTATTAGCTGGTCGACTTCCAGCAACACTCTCTCCTCATGATGTTGTTGAAGTCCACCTTTTCGTGCTTCTGAATCTTTTCATTCCTTTCTACTGCACCTTCAGCATGTCGTACACATCAGACAGCAATCAAGTAACGATTGGTTGATCTTGCTGTACCTGTACAGTCTTACTGCTGTACCTGTACAATATTACTCCTATGCTCGTTGCTTTTGGTCCCACCAAGATGGTTACTTCATAGGAATCCAACCCTTCTATAGTCTTCCTTCCCTGTCTCCCTTCTTGCTTCAAGCTCCTCTGTATCTCTTGGGAGGTCTGATCACGAGAAAATATTTCCAGGTCAGAGTTTCAGTAATTTCCAACACCAAAAGCTGGAAATCTCTGAAGTTCCTAACACAAGTGGCCCACCCTTGGCAAATATCCTGGATCACAACATCGGGTAAGACAGAAATGTGACAACTTGTGGTGCATTTGGGTCCAAGAAAAAAACTGAGAAAGTGTTTCCTCCAGAAGGATCGTGGTAAAGAGAAAGACAACTACTACCAGCCAAATTCAGCAGTGGTTGGAAACTATGGAGACTTTTATGGGAGAAGTCAACCTGAATGTGTAGTTCAGTACTAGTTAATGATGTGTCATTAAGAAAGCAATAAACGGCTCTGACCCAGATTTGTTTTAAAACTACATGAACAAATCCGTTTTTACTTGTGGTGAGAGAGAAGATGGAAAATGACATAACATTTTAGCTTCCTCCTATAAAAACATCGTTGGTCGAAGAAAATACCTTGCATGTGTTCTATAGGCACTGCGTACCCTTGTAACGCTGTAGAATAACCCTTCTCTCATCATACAGTTGGTAACAAACAAAATGGCTATGTGCTGGAGAAGTTAAGCAAGTCCTTCCTGCAAAAAAAAGTATTTTGTAGCTGGATTTGGCAAGACTTCAAAACAATAAAATACGTGTTTGCAAACAGTATCTCCTGACCATACAGCTTAACCAGTCTTGTTCGTGTGTGTGTTAAAATCACAAGTCTTGTAAAAATGTAGATGTTCACCACAGCTTCACAAAAAATATGGGGTGGGGTTTTCAGGATGGTAATGAGCAGAATGAGGGTGTTGTAATTCCATATTTTAAGTTGATGACCTTATTCAACACCAAGTGATGCTTTTTGTAGGACAGTCTACACCAGCTTCCTGTCTGCCACTCATCTTGCTTTGTGTTAGTGTCTGGCAGAGAAAGCTGAGAGAGCGAAGTCTTGGTTAACACTGGCAGGAACTGCCCTGCCAGGTGGTGACAGAGGTGATGCTGACAGGGTTTGAAGGGAGGACCATTTCCTTGTCCCTCCAGCCTCCCCTTGCTTTGCCTCCCACCATCCCAGGCACCCTCCATGCTCACTTTCCCCAGGAAGGCTGAGGAAGGGTGGAGATGCTACCAGGTAATGCCACAGAAGGAAAAGAGTCTGAGTAACTCCTGAAACGCAAGTGTAGACCAGGCTAGAGAGAAGATATTTTGCATTATACTTGCCTACTATTTTCTGTCATTTTACAAAATAACTTGAAGTCATGTTGAGAAATGGCTGAAGATTTTAGTAATTTTACAAAATGACTGTTTTCGCAATATGACTGTAGCATCATAGGTGAGAAATTGGTGCAAGAGCAGTGGTACATAAAAGGAGGGAGTTGAATCAGATTTCTCAGCTTGCTAAGTAATAATTCCTGAAGATGCCTCAGGTCTTTGAAGTTAAATTTAGAGAAGGACTGTACAAAAAGAATAAGAAATGCTCCAAGTACACTATCCCAAAGGCAAAGTATTGTGCAACTCTTGCTGAAATAAAGAAGATAAAACAGAATCCCAAGTCAAAGTCAAGACATGAATACTATCTGCTTACAAAGTAAGTATGGAGAACCTACTCTTTCTGATCTTTTAACTCTGTGTTTATACATCGCTACTTTCCCCATTCAGACACAGAGCATTTTTGCTAATAAATTGCTCGCTATTTCCCTCATTTCAGATAGGAAATTCTACAATGTGTGGAGACACTGATTAAGAGGAGGCAGACGAAAGAGGAATCTCTACCATGTAATATGTGGGCATTGAGGATACACATGATATCCTCAAAAAAAGCACATATGCCTTTGGTGGCCGTGATGGTGTCATGAAACACTTGTTTGAGTATGCAAACATCACCAGAGATGCTGCTGAGCACTTCAAATCCTTCTGTGGAGTGTGCCAAGAAAAAAGAAGGCACCACTTGGAAAGGTTTGCTGGCTGGTCTGAACGAGGAGCACTCAGCACAGGGGCAAATTGACTTTATCAATATGCAGCTCATGTGTCTGGGCAGCTTGAAGTGGGTAATGATGCACCAGGACTGCATCGCCACCCACTTATGTCAAAAAAAGCAGCTGAGGTGGCTATGCAGCTTCTCGACATGTCTCTCACTTTTGAAGTATTTCCTGTTGTATTGCAAGGTCATGATGGAACAGAACTCATTACTCAAGTCATGCAAGAACTAAAGTATTTGTGGCCTCAGCTCAGCTTGGTGTGTGGAAAATCAGCACAGGCTCAAAGCCAAACGGGAATGTTAAGGAGATGGTCATGGAGTGGATGGAAGACAACAATTGGTGGGACTGGTCTATAGGAATATGCTTTGTGCAGTTTGCTAAGAATTCAGCTCACTAGTCAGGAATAAACTGCGCAGCAAACTCAGCTCTGTTTGGAACAGATCCCAGGTGTGGGCTCACCTCAACCTCTTTTCCATTGGATATAATCAACAACATAATGACTGAGGAGGACCTGATCTCTGTGCTGACCACCCCTGCTGCATCACCAGTCCCTATAGCCCATGAAACTCCAGAGGACCCCACTGGTACTGCCAATACAGCGGAAGCTGCAACACAGCCTGCACCTGGGTCTCCATCAGGTGAAATTCACCCACAACCTCAGAAGCCCCCACCCACGCAGACTGTACAGACACATAGCCTTTTGCCACCAGAGTCCATGGCCAGTGGACAATCACGAGCTACTCCAGACTCCAAAGCTGACCTCTGTTTTCACCAGCAGGATGAAGGAGCATGGACAGACCAGGCTGGCCAGGTAGAACATTGGGGGTTGACATGGTCAACATCCAACTAGCAACAATGGGGATGAAGTGACTGTCCCCAAGACACACCAGCAAGCAAGTTGACTGAAATGTTATGAGCCAAAATGGAAGCGTCAACATCCCTTGTCACCATTGTCTCAATCATGAAAATAATTGTGAGCTCAGTGGGAAAAAAATGCTGCTTTATGTCTTCAACTCAAGCTTACATGTTGCTTTGAAGGAATTTACATGTGCAAATGAATGCATCAAGTTATTTTCCAAAATTAACTTAAAAAATGAGAAATAATAATTCACTAATTTACTAGTGTGTACGTCCAGAGTTGAGGAAGGGGTGAGGGAAGGAAGCTATTGTTTTCTATGTTGGAAACTGGAACAAGCTCGGCCTAACACTAAGTCCCTCTTCCCTCGAAGGATGATTACTGTTCCATGATAACACCTAATCAAGATACTAGTTATGTCACCATAGTGAAGGAATTAGAAACTGATACACTTTGGTTTTGTATTGACTTTGTTATAAATGTCTTTTGCCTCCTGAATTTAATTTCATTAGGGAGCAGAGTTAATTAGCGTAGCTGTTTCTCATTACTAATGTAACCATATATATGCACAGCCTCGTTAGCTCTGCTGTTATCTCCTCCGTATGCAATCTTGTAATATATAAAGAGGTAATTTACTGTAGCACTGCTCTGATAGTCAAGAATATGTTCCTTTCAGGGTTGCTGAGTGGATACTGCGTGCTCTCATACATTTTACTTTGTCTCAACAATAACCAACCTGGAAACTTGGTCACAAATAAAATAACAAAAAATCATCATGCACATAAGTGGCGTTCTCATTCTGTCCACCACTAAGAGCAGACTGCAAACCTAAGCTGATGCCTCCTTCAGTCAATGAAAGAATTTGAAAGGTTGAACCTTCTCGGGTGCTTTAGAAGGGATGGAGCTCTTGGTAAGGCAGCGGTGGGATGTGGAGGATAAATGAGCACAGCAAACACTACCGGCAGACTTTTTTTGTCCCAAGAAATGTGAAGCAAAATTCCAAGAACAGTTTAAAAACTTGACAAGGTAAATTAGACAGCAAGCAGTTAGTTCACAGACAAATAAGGAAAGCCAAGCTGGGAGACAAAAATGAATCTGCAAGAAAAATCTCAGGTGTTCCTCGGTTAAATGCTGGTCACGGGTGGGCATGTTTAACTATACAAGGGACACAAAAAAGGCGGAGACGGAGGCATATGGAAAAATACAGCGTGTGAAATACATCACCATAACAACACCTTTTACAAAAGGGCGTAGGAGTGTGAAACCACTGCAGTAACTGGTGAAGTGGAAAAAAAAAAAAGTAATTATGTTGGACCGAAGTCGTTTTACTTATTGTAATGTCAAGGGGTATTTTTGCTACGGCAGAAAACCCCTGAGATGATAAAATAATGGCAAGGAGAAAATCTTGTTCTGGAGGTCAAAATGTGTGTAGGAGCAGAAGGTAATTTAGATTTGTGGAGCAAATGGTAATTTAGATTTGTGTGACTAAATGTTCCACGTTAATAATTGCTGCAAGTTAGTTACTATATTTAGTAACCAGATTTAGTAACTTGAACCTTCACAAAGCTGTCAAAATGAAGTAAAAATGTGGAAGGGAGGTTCACCTCTGTGGTATTAAGGTGAGTTAAAAGCACAGAATCATAGGGAAAAATAGATCATAAAACATCTGTCAAGGTCATCTACTCCTATCCACTGCTCAAAGCATGGTTAACCTCAAAGTTAGATGAGGCTGCCCAGGACTGTGTCTATTTGTGTTTTGAAAATCTCTAAGGACGGAGAATCCAAACACCTTCTCTGGGCTTCTGACCTACAGCTGCATCACTCTCAAATTATTATTAATAACCTTGTGAGATTCCTGCAGGCCCATTCCCCTGGTTTGCTGAGGTCTGAACATCCTCACTGCCCTCCTGCATGTTACTGCTCCCTTCCGTTTGATGTTGTTCACAAAGCTCTGTCCTGTTACTTGGCTTTGAGAATACTCAACTATTTGCTTCAAAATTTTGGTCTAGATAGAAGGAAGAAAATTTTTATACTGAGGGTGGTGAGACCCTGACCCAGGTTGCCCAGAGAGGTGGTAGAAGTGCCATGCCTGGAATCACTCCAGGTGAGGTTGGCCGGGGCTCTGAGCAACCTGCTCTAGCTGCAGATGTCCCTGCTTCCTTCAGGGGGGTTGGATTAGATGACATTTAAAGGTCACTTCCAACCAAACCATTCTGTGATAACCCTGGGGAAACAGCCGCCTGCCTCGTCATCCTTCGAAGGCAGCTGTAGGATGGTAAGGCCAGAAGGCTTTTACATGAGCAGGAAATAGACCTCCAAGTGAGAAAGAAATAGTAGACAAGGCAGAGAAATGCCTGTGCTGGTTTTTTGGCTTCTATTTATCTCAAAGACATACAGGAAACATATCTAAAAGCATGGTGATTTATAAAACCCGAGTTGGCCTGAGCTATTCTGATGATCCTCTGTGAAGTGCAGCCACTATTTTTCTCACAGACATTTCAAATGGGAGCCGAGCAAGGACTTCAGGCCCTTTCAGTTATGTCACAGTCCAGATGACTGCATTTCCCCACAGAAGAGTTTGTACCCTCAGAGGTCCTGGAGGTCGGTATGAACAGCCGGCTGACAACACTGTCACTGCACAACAGGAGATTGGTCAGGCAGGTTTGCCAGGATGTTAGTAGCCCACCAGCTATGATTAAAGAAACATCAGCTTGTGCTTTTAACTCTTTCCAGAACGTATATTTACGCTGTGGATGAACCTCCATACAAGTAGTTCCACAGATCCCTTTCCAGCCTTCCAGCAGTCTAACATGGGCATTGTCAAACCCTACCTCCTGCTGCACGTGGTTAAGAAAGAGACAAAGTTCTCCTTTCCCTCACTTACTTCCCTAAGAAGCAGCAACTTTGCCCTCCTTAGCCCTGCTACTCAACTTCATTTTAACTTTTTTAAATTGTCAAGTGTTTCTCAGCTGTTTTATTTAAGAACCTTTCTAACCCCCTTTTTCTAGGCCTTGTCCCTGGGGCTGAGCATTCCTCGCCATCTAAATATCTTTAGGGATTTGATTCCTCCTATTGGGCTCAAGAGCTATGATGCTTCCAGCAGTTTGTCCTCTTCATCCATGAGCCTCTGCCTTTCCTTCTGCTCTTTGGGAAAGGAGTGCAGGAAAACGAGTGATATATGTCTGCTGTATTGCATGGATTTAAGGCTGGGCGTGTTCCCCTACTGAATTTTTGGATGAAGAGCAGCAGATTCTTAATCTCTGCTCCACCATATGTGCTCAGAGACTTTCAAGCTAGAAGCAGAGACAGGAGACATTTAAAGGTCACCAGGAACTTTGGAGCTCAGGAACTCTGGCTGCCCTGTGAGCCCTGCATGCTCCCATGGAAAGTGGAGTAAAAGCAGTAGAAGAGCTGCCTCTATCTCCAAAAGGAGGTAACTGCTGAATCCTAAAGATTGCCCTTCTGCTTTTAAAGGTAGCTCTCTCCTATCTCTCTGCAGCCAAGACTGATTGCCTAGAGTGGGACAATACCAGGAATAGAGGGATTTGGTCATTGCTCTTGACGCCTTCTCTCCATGGCTCTTTTCAGCTGGCAACTGATGCATTAAAATATTCAAGTTTCAAGCTCGTGACAGTTTGTACTCAGTCGAGTTTCAGTCATTCAAAAATGTTTGGTAGTTGAGTACAG
Organism: Eurystomus gularis; assembly: GCA_013400335.1. NCBI lineage: Eukaryota > Metazoa > Chordata > Aves > Coraciiformes > Coraciidae > Eurystomus > Eurystomus gularis. The sequence continues at coordinate 31,024 of VZZY01025276.1, read as the reverse complement.
GATTTTATAAAGTAACCTCGTGTCACACATACAGAAATAATTTCCTCACTGTCTCCTACATTAACAAAAGCTTCTCCCATCCTTCACTTCTCAGAACTGCTGGTGGTTGAAAGAAAAGCAATTCAGTTAATCACTTCATTTTAAATGTTCCTCTCTATCCCATTCTCTTGCTCCACAATCTATTTTTGTTGCAATGGAAAGATAAGTCCAACGGGCCTCTGCTAAACAGTTCATTTGGAACCTATCACATATTTCATTTTCATAGAGTCAGAGTAAAGTATGTTAATTAGCTATGCGGCCCATCTCTGCTTTAGGGTAGAAATGTTCTCACAATCACAGTAATTGCTCAAATCCTTGAACGGAGGAAACAAAGAAACAGCGAAATCTGTTGAATGAATTGATGTAGATGGTTTGATGGTACTTAGGATCATGATCGTTTTAGGATGAGAGCATTTTGATTGGTTCTTTGTATTCTCTGCCATGTGTTGAGGGTACGGGGGATAAACAGGCATACAGCATGGCATCCATTTGATTTCCTTCCTGCAAACAGCACTTCTAATGAAAGCATGGAGATTTCCCAATTAGCAAAAAGGCAGCAGGAATTACATTGTTATTTTTTCTTCCAAATGCTGAATCTGGCTGAATTATTTAGTAATATGCACTATATATATATAGAGAGAGAGTTTTAAAGATATGATGCGATATAGTGAGTAAAAAACTTTTCTGAGTTGCTTTGGGACGTGCTCACAAGTAACGGTTCCTCATGTTTCAGCAAACAGCAAACCTGGGTAAGATCTACATAAGCACTGGGTCTGTTTTATTCCTCTACGTGCCTTTCCTCTTAAAGGCTATTTTTGCTTCCTATAAAGAACTACTCTCCTGAAAGGAAGCTGTGGTCACTACCTATCACCACAGCAGTAGAAGAAGCACAAGCGCTGGCCTAGATGTAAGTCAGGGCAGCTGGGGTAGTCACTGTTGTCACTCAAGAAGTCTGCAACCTCCTCCTGAAAGAGGAAGAGCTCATAGATTGTCAGCGCAACGAGGATCGCTGCTTTCCATAAGTTAATTGGTTTATATGTTTATTTTTTCTAATTGCTTTTTAGCTTAATAAACATTAAGCCTTGCCCAACTCTGTGTCGAGCAATCTTTTGTTGCAAGGGGTGGAATTCCTGTAGAGTCTTGTTAGTTCTGCATATTATCATAGGTTCATTTAGGTTGGAAAAGGCCTTTAAGATCAGGAAAGAAGAATCTGGGGCTGTGTCTGTGACTGTGTTTATCAAGCAGAAGAACACGAGAAACAGGATAAAAGTAGCTTTGTGTGGGGCCGTCCCTAGAAACGCAGACCTCTGAGAAAGGCTGTGGGACTGAAAACAAAGGGAATTAAGTTTGACAAGGAGGATGGGTGGCAGCGTGTTCAAGCAGAAAGGAAAGCGTTTGGGACCAGGAGAAGATTATGATGTCAGTGTCAGATCCTTGGCTCTCATGTGGTTCTTTGCAGCTGTTCCTGAGTACAATGGTGCTTTAAAACCAGTGTTATCGATTTTCTGGAATAATCTAAAGCAGCAACAACTTTAATTGCCTCTACAGGTGTTGGAGGGTAAACAGACCAAAGAGTAGGACATGACTATTTCATAAATCTTCTAACTTACTACTAAACTGGTATGTACCAGCACAGGAGAATGGTGACAAGTTCCTGAACTTGTAATAATAAATCTCACCTCCTTGCACTGAAACCAAGAAATAACGGTTTTGTTTCAAAAGGCAAATCATAGCCTGCCTGTCATATACTCTGCAAATTCCTCCATGATATATTACTTATGTAAAGCATAACGTCTACTTTTGAGGCATATTAAACAGGTGTGACTGAGACAACCATATATTATTACTTCTAATAAACAGAGAAGCCAGATAACCTGTTCTCTCCTGGCAAACAAAGCCTGAGAAACCAGCAAAAAAAAAATAAAAAAAAAAATCAGCAAATCTGCAGCCAAATAAGTAGAAGATTAGTCCAAGCATCTCAAATCTCCTGCTAACCTTGTTGACCATTTACTGGCTGAAGTTATTAAATTCTCCATGCTGCATGGGTGGGTGGGACTGGCAAGTTAAAGGGATTGTCCAGCAAGTTCTCTAAGCACGGAGCATGATTTTGTCATTTTCCAGTACCTGTGACTCCTGTCTCACTGCTGGTTATGACGCTGTGTAGCTCAGTTCTTGTAAGTAACTAGCAACAGAGGGTTTAACATTAATAAATAATTGAAATTATCAGCAATTATGATCCTAGATTGGGAGCAGCTAAGACTGAAATCTCACCCAGTAACACAAGGTAGAACAGTTTTATGGTTGTTCCTAGACAAGAAGGAGCTTTCGAGCTCTTTTGTGAAACCTTGGTTGTTAATGAACAGACCAGTAAACGTAACACTTTCTTACGAAGTGACACAGAAGAGGAAACTGTGCAGATATGAAATGAAATCAAGAACTTAGGATTCTACTGCGGACCTACCCCCTGCTTAAAGGAACTCAGCTACACCAATGTGTAGGCACAGTCAGTGACACCTCCACAGAGAGTCATCCCATCTCTGAACATCCAACAGGCCTTATTCCTCTTCTTCTCAACTATTCATCAAGTACGTCTTCTTCTGTTTCATTTTCCCTTCTTAATAATTTAAACCTTCACCTTTCTTTTCCTCTGTTTCCCTCATGTTGGACTAAACATGCCCTGTTCTTTCCTTTCTTAAAATCTATTTTTGACGTTGGTCTTGACCTGGATCTCTGATGTCTACACATGCATTTCTCTTTCAACCTTTATTCTCACCACCAGTCAAGGCAAATAATGTGCTGACAAAGTTAGAAGCAAAAGCAAGAGCTGAAAGTTCATTTGAACAGGCTGAGGTGACTCCACTTCCTTTGGTACTGAAATGAGAAATCAAGCTAAAACTTAAGACCTAGATTATAGAGTTGAATTATTTCTGGTTTTTTCAACAGAAGAACATGAAGATGCAAGGTTAACACACTGAACAGCTTCAACATACAACCTTCAAGGAATATTTTGAGGAGAAAGCAACTCAGAGGTATGCAACATCAGTTGAGAAGTTCCGTTTCTGATCCAGCAGTTTTGGTGTCCATCAATGGCGCTTTCCCTACCGTGGCAAGAGAAGTAGCTATGCAACAGCTTTGAAGGGGTTTTGGCATCACTTTACATCCAAAGAGCTCAGCCTGAACTCAAGAAGGTAATAAAGTGCACAAAGCTCCTGATCTCATGGCCTGATTTGGATCTGTCTGGAGTGCCAGCTGTCACGTAGCAGCCATTTCAGGATTGCAATTTCTTCATGTCTCTTCTGCATTATTACTTGGTGGTTCAAGCTTTGTGGATCACTTCAGGTCCCGTGGACAGAGCACGAGGCTACAGGAATTTCCCTGTTTTACCCAGATGCTGCAAGTGTAGTTTCATGATCACTCTAACCATGGAAACCATCGGTGTCTGACACCCAGGCTGTTCCCTACCTTCCTCTGAGTTTCTGCAGAACCAGCTGATCGTTTTGCAATCCAAACACCATTGCTACCATGGCAGGCAGCAGCTTGTCCTTATATTAAGTGATGCTGGAACCACACCTGGTGAGTATTCACATAGCTCTTTTCCTTCTGTCTGCTGAAGCAATTGCACATTCCTCTTACCCTAAGCCCACAAGTATTTGTGGTCACCAAAATGGGCATCTCTCCTGTTCTGAATCCTGCTCTAGTTGAGATGGTAACTCCTCCATCAAAGCTTGCAGAGTTCATCCTGCGAATGTCACACTGACATTTGTCTCCACATTCTTGCTCACCCTCACAACCCTTTCTGTTCTCTCCCTGACTTTCAGCACCCTTGGGTTTTTTGAGTGTTTGTAATTATTTACTTCTACGAGTTCTCTTTCATATCTTGCTCTTCCTAATGACTGGACTTGATAATAGGAGAGAAGCATCTCAAAGGGAACCATCCTTTCATCGACAGCAGAGGATGGCTGCATGATGGCAGGAGCAATGCTAGTTCAGCCCTGCTGGAATATTGAGTTTATGTTATTTTCCTTTCATGTTTGAGTACTGATGATTCTGACTTGTCTAAAACTAATCAAAAAATCACACAAAAATCACAGAATGGTGGGGGTTGGAAGGAACCTCTGGAAATCTTCTTGTCCAACCCTCCTTCAAAAGCAGGGTCACCCAGAGCAGGGTGCCCAGGATCGCATCAGGTGGGTTTGGAATCTCTCCAGAGAAGGAAACTCCACAACCTCCTTGGGCAGCCTGGGCCAGGCGGTTTTAACATAAGTTTCCTTAAAATAAACTGGACTAACATTTTGCTGTTTAATTTCTAGCCAAGAAACTACTTTTTAATGTCTCTAGAAGAGCCCTGACTCAATGCTTTCCTCTTTTCAGTGAGCTACCTTGCTCTAATGATATGGTTTGGGGTCAGCATTCGTGCCTGCAGTTCAGGCGTAATCTTCAAGTGCGACTGGCCTCTGCGTGTCTATTTTTAACAGCAGGAACCCTTAAGCCACTTCTCATATATGTCTGAAGCTTATTTTAGTTATAATATTTAAACAGTGAGTAATCTCTGAATTCTTTAAGATTTAATAGCATGTTAGAGTGAAATCTTCTGTTAAATCGGCTAAATACTTCGTTATTTGGGCACACTTAGCTTAATTATTAAACATAAAACAAGTTCGGGGGAAAAGTGCACTTTTAATGAAAAATCCTCTGCTCAGCTGCATATTTCTTCACCTGAGCAGTGGCACTTCTTGCTTGTTTAGTAGCAAACCCCAGTAACTTGTGGTAGCTGTACAGCTCAGGGAATCACTGCCCACCTGAGCTTTAAGACTGACCAAACTGTGGGCAGAAGTGGTCCTGGTAGGTGGGTCTGTCCTGCATGTCTGAGCAAAATGATGGTCTCTGACAACTCAGCAGCTTTTCACCAGTTCTCTCTGCAGGAGCAAAATAGTATTAGATGTTGAACGGCTGCGATTGCTATCGCAGTGAAGCAAGAAAAAGGGCTTGTGCTTTCCTGTATGTGGGCTGAGAAAAGCCTCAGCTGCTCTCGGTCAAAGAGTGACACCAAAGGCTCTTTTTTTCTCACACTGGTTATACGTGCCATATGTGGTGGCTGCGTGAAATGCCAAAGGATAAGGGAGGAAGCACAAAAATAAGCAACTATAAGGTAAAATTTAAGTCTTTTATTTCTATAAGTAGTGAAAAGCCATAATCTGTTTCTAAGTCATGTAAAATATTGCCATCTAGGCTGTGATGATGCTGTTCATAACGACAAAAAAAGATTGTACCTTCTTAAAAGCTGCTTGAAATATTAATATATGTTGGAAAATGAATTTGGGTCAAGAGCAGAAAGTCATCTTCTTGAAGCTTGTAAAGCTCTAGTTCCAAGGACAGCAAATTTCTCATTCCTGTCTCAGGAATATTAGGTGGGTATTCAATTTTAAGCATTTAAACGCCTCTAGGATCATGCATTTTAAAAGGGAGTGAACAGTCTAGGACACAAGACTCCAATGGCCTTCTAAAGATGCTTTGCCTGGTGCTTCATAAATAAGAAATTTCTCTAAAAATGCAGTTGCAGTGTTATCATTCTGCAGGTGAGTGCAACAGAATAAAGAATTGTTGATTAGAACAAGTTTCCTGATTTCAAACTTCAAAGGAGTGAGAGAGAGAAGACATTGCTTTTTTAAGAGGCCATTTTTCAGCTCTTACTTTGTTCTTTTGAAACTCTTTGTATGGTAAGGTCAGAAATCTGTGTGCAAGCCCAAACAACTGAATAGTCCACATTTTGCCTGGAGTCTAAATAAGAATGCAGCTGTACGCGGCTGTGTTCAACAAGTGCCCATAGGATTATATCTTTCAGAAGATTGTTCCTAAATTAATTTTTAGCTTTTCCTCACTTTTCATTGTGAAGTAGCTCAGGTGAAATTCTGTAGCAAAAAGATTTGGAACTGAAGGAAGAAGAAATGGAATTATCGTCTGCAGATCTTTATTTTCAATATGTTCTGTGCATCTAGAAACTGAAACTGCTGCTGCCTTATGGGTGTCCTGCACCCATTTACCAAGATGCTAAGAAGATGGCTCAGGTGTCTTCATAAAGTATCCACAAATTAGAGGTACGACCTCTTCACATTTCAGTATTTTTCAATGTTAGCTTCGTAACAGAAGTGCAGATTAAACTTTTATAATTTACAGACAGTATCTTGGCCATTTCAAATGGATGAATCTAGAGGCAAATAATTGAAAAACAATCTCTAGAATGCAGTTTAGTAAATTAAAAATGCATTCAAAATTATATAAAATGCAGTTTTGACCCTGAGAGGAGTGGGTTATTGCTGTCATTTACAGTGTGGCAACAGTTATAAGGTTGTATACTACATGGGATAACGTAATTTCAAACACAGCTCAATAAAATGTCCCTTCATGAATCTACGACATTCCAGAGTTAATGAAGAAAGTGTGTTCTATTTTAAAAATACCCATTCTTCACTTTCAGTAACCTTCAAAAGGAAGCTTAGGAGGATGCTTAACAGCAGTGTAACCCAGCAGAATCATTCCTCCAACGAGACGCTGCCGTACACCTCAGAGAAGCTCCACACCATTCTCATAGCCCTGTACCTCATCGACCTGGCTGGCGGCACCCTCGGGGTCATCATGATGTCCCATCAGTTGTTTCGAAGGAGGTCGCAATCTGCGATGACCATTATCATCAGCAGCCTCCTGGTGCTGCACACCTTTATGCTCCTCAGCATCCCCTTCCGCCTCAGCTATTACATTTTACAGGAATGGAAATTTGGGAGATTCGCCTGCAAACTAACGAGCGCCATCATCTACCTCCACATGTACAGTACTTTTGCATTTTACGTGGCTATCATCTTAATACGCCTCTTCCGACTGGAATTTAGGAAGTGCTACACTACAGCCTGGGTGGCTGCTGTCTGGCTGGTGGGAGTGCTGGTGGTCACACCTGTTCTTCTCTCATACTATGGCAGCTCTAAGACATATCCCTCCTCTGAATGCTTTCAGTTCCACAAGGAGATGCAAGAGGTGTCCATGGTAGTCACAAACTACTGCCTGTCTGGGATTTTGATGGCAGTTTGTGCTGTGCTCACCATAATCCAGTTGACGGTGATCTGTAGACTGGCTGTGAAGTACTGGCCTGACGTCAACTCCCATGTGGAATTCAGGGCTCAGGCAAAGAGTTTCTTCTTCATCTTGGTAACAGTAGTGTGCTTTATCCCTCATCATGTATTCAGAATATATTACATCCAAAACTGCCACATGGATAAAGACCATAAACTACTCCCATATAATGAGATTTTTTTAGCTTTAACAAGCATGTGCTGCTTGGATATGTTGTGCTTCATAGCAGGAATAGCCCACTGAACTGTGAGCTACCAGGAAACCCAGCTGCTGCGTGTCAGTACTGGCTTTGGCAGAAATAAAACTGCCAGGACTTTGCTAAGCTAGGGAGACTGCGGGGTTTTCGGCATGGCTGTGTAGGTCTGTAGCATTGTTTGGCTTCTCCAGACGAGCAAGACCCCATCCTTCAGAAGCTGCTGGTTTTTATCTTCTCTCTTGGAGGCAGACACATGAGCCTTACTTTAGTTTTGACCTAAGAGTCACACCTTAAAGCTTCATTAAGATTTTCCTCAGCTATCCCTCTCTCATAATTACAACATGAGTGTCCATTTCTTTCAATGTTTCCCTCAAAGTGTCTCAGTGACGACAACCCACTGTGGGCAGTAAGTTGTCCACTCTGAAGGTCTAACAACTTCTCTGGCAATTGTGACACTGAAGGGAAGAGAGGGAAGAAAGAAATTCCTTTACAGGATTTTTGGACTGGTGAGTTTAGACAGCAGGGACATAAATTCTATTCAAATAAAAAGGATTCAAGCCATGAAACAGGGTATGAATGAAATATTGTAGTAGCATATTTCAGCAGAATCCTTGTTTCCTTCACTTACACAAAGTGTATGTTAAGTGATATAAAAACACTTATCGTTCTCACAACTTCACCTTTACTTGCTTCTTTTCCAAACCACAAGCAGCCCACTGAGTTGTGGTAGTTACACATTTAGAGTAAGTGTAAGCAGAACAGACCGTGGGTTTCAAAATCACTTTCAAAACTTCAAAACTGGGCTGGATGTGTGGCTGTTAGCCCTTGCAGCCAGAGAAATACAGGTTGCTGTGGTCCCATAACCAGGTCTGCAATTCAAACCAAGGAGTCTGCTCCTTTACTGAAGGATCAGATCCTTGCTAGGAGATTGAAATATTTTATCAGCCTTCAAAAAAACCTTTGATGTCTGGTCACTTTCAGTTTCCTGTTGATTTATTATCAGATGCCGTATTTTTTCCATTTGCACATGTAACAAAGTAAAACTAGAATAAACTAACTGAACTGTGTTTAATCTTTTCAATGTACGCTCGTGCTTGTGTATACAAACTTGTGCTGGAGTATAGATTTTCTCCCTCAGACAGATTATATTATTCGGGAACCACATCTGTCCTGGGAATCTCTGTTTTATATTCATCATATAAAAGGGTTATTTTCATGATTGCATCCTGCCTCTTCTGCTCAGTGCAGAAGGATTCTAATCCTGCTGCATCCCAACAGCTTGAGGCCAGATTTCTCCCACCCTAGACTCCTGGGAGTCACACAAGGGTAGACTTCCTCCTTCACAGCCCCATAAGTTGCCATCATTTTTTAGTCCGGCAATTTTGCTACAGTAGTGCTATAATCCTTGGATTGAAACAGGTCAAAACTTGCTTTGGGAAGGTAAAAAAGTTACACCTATGATGAAATGCTGGTGATGCCTCAGACTGATGGCGTTTCTTTGAACAAAAGAGCCTACATCTACTTTGTCAATCTTGAATAAATGTTTTTGCCTTTATGTTTCCATAGAAAAACTTTGTGGAAAATTCCCGAGGGTTCCAGGTTCTTTTAAAAAGTGAGAGGTGTCCAGGGGACCAGCAGCAAGTCCTAAAGTCTTCTGAAAATCCTGCCCTTACGGCTTCTTCAGCATTCCTTACCACTTGTGCAGCAGCAAAGCTCTTTCCCACTCTGCCCTGCAGCGAGTAGACTGGAGGTGGGCAAGATCTTGGGAGGGGACACAGGTGGGACAACTCGCCTGAACTGGCCAAAGGAATATCCCATACCATATGACGTTGTGCTCAGCAACTGAGGCCAAAGACAAACAAGAAGGGAGAGGATTGACTTTGGTGGTGGTTGCTCAGACACTGCCTGGACATTGATCTACAGTGTGGAGGTGATAAGTGATTTCCTGCTTGTGGCTTGCTTTTTTCTCTTTTCTTCACCTACTAAACTGTCTGTGTCTCGACTTGTGAATTTTGGTTTTGTTCTTTCTATTCTCTGCTGGGGGTTGAGGGTCTGAGAGAGCAGTTGTGTGGGTGCTGAGCTGGTGGCTGGGGTCAGCCCACCACATGCCCCTTATCAGTGAGACACTTGTGCCTCCCCTTGCTAGAAAATGTAATGTAGCTGAAATTTGCATCTGTGGTGCTTCTTCCTTGCAGCCACATCCAAACAGCCTTTACTGTTAAGCGTTGCAATGAGCGGAAGTATAGAAAGTGAAGAGGAGATTATGCTTCAGCTTCTTCTCACCATGATTAAAAACTACAACAGGTTTTATTGGCTTCATGTAGGACTTCATTCTAGTGCTTGCTGTACCACCCAGATGGTATGTGATCTCCATTCCTTCTTCTCCCCAGTAGTCATTTTCTTTAACCCTACCCATGAAACACTCCTCTCTGCCTCCTGGCCTTCATCATGGATTTATCTTTCCTGTGTTTTAATCCAAGCTCCTTTTCCTTTTCTTTCTTTTACGCTTGACCATTTTCTCTGTACCTTCTCTCACGGACTAGGGCTCAGTCATGGGAGGGTAAACCACTCTCTGATCTCAGCGTGGCCCTCTTAATCCAGAGGATAATGGATTGAGCATTGATCCCAGTGTTGCTGCATCTAAGAGTCACATTAAAGTGATAGAGATAAGCTGTATTCAATACCCGGTCTGGAAGCACTCTAAAAACTGGTTAAAATAGAAAGTTATCATTCTCCAGGAGGATAATCTGCGCAGTAAATTCTGAAAGGGCAATAATATTGAGCTCAGATGGCAGGGTACTATTCTTACTGTGAATTATGTCATAACACATCCCCTGGAAAACAGTTTAAAACAGTTGATTCGAATGCCATTTGCATGATTCAAGTAATTCTGGAGATAATTATACACATTAGTAATTGCTTTCACGTTAACTGAATATGCAAAATTGTAAACCATTTAGTCATCCCATTCATTTTTAATGCCATCAAATGAACACTGGGAACATCCCCAGACATTCTGAAGCAAAGAATATCGAAGTGCTAAATGTATCTTCCGTTGTTGTCCTCTGCGTGAAGTTCTGAGTAAAGAGAGCAGGCAAAGGAAACGAAGCCAAAATCCCTTTTGTGTGCTTGACTTCCTAAATTAGTATGATAACAGAAAGCTATAGCTGGAGCAAGAGGATTCTTAGCATCAAAAACTAGTGTGCTCGCTGCTGTCACAAGTATGGGGCTACTACAGGTGGCCTGTTTCCACCTAACTCAAAACTTATCCTTTTAAACAGTGCTGAGAGTGAGGTGAGCCCACTCACAGGCAAACTGCTCAAGGGGCTTGTCTTTTTTTTTTAATTCATATCTACTAATATCCAGAACAGCAAGACTTAAATGGGAAAAAAAGGTCTCAATTTCCTTCTGATGTATTTCTGAATCTTGAGACTCCCCAGTTTCTAGCCAGACTTTAAAAAGGGCTCATGTTTTGATCCATTCAGAGCGCTCGCTACCAGTCTGAGGAACTTCTCGCCAAAAGTTGGGCTCCAGATGATGCAATTTTCCATCTGCCAACAGAAGATGTGATGGTGGTTCTCAGTGCTCTGCCTTAGTGCTAACAAGGAAGTAGCTGCTTGCTTTTAGGTCCTAGCAAGCAAGGAGGGTGAGGAGGAATGCTTCAGAGGAAAGAAGGCTGCAGGGGACAGACTAGAAGATATTTGTGTTGCATGCATCATTTCATGAATGATTTCTCTGGAATTCTTGGGAAGGCTGATTTGTGTTACCCAAGACATGCTATCGTTACCTAAAACACAGTGTAAGTTCTAATACTCCGCGGTGATAAATTACATCAAACTATCGAATAAGAAAATAAAAACCCATGATGATAATAAGGTAGTGCCTTTATATGATATTAAACAAGAACATAAAAATACGGGCTGCTTTCATTTCGTACTCTGCTTGGCAGAAGTATGGTACACTAAGTAAACCCAGTGACACATCTTCTGTCAGTACACCGCCAATGTTTACTCAAAGATGTGATAATCCTCAGCCAGAATTTTAATAAAGCCTCTTCCTATAGCAATTCTTCCTCTTTCATCTTCATATCCTCTCTCTGTGGAAACCCCCTCTAAAATTTTGTAATGTGAAAATGAGTAGATTCGTGTGTAAAGGCTCCCCACTGGAAAAAAAAAAAATCCTCTCCCAAAAATTATAAAAGCAACTGGAAATAAAGGGGAATCTTCACAAGCTCCACGCTTTATCTTCTCCCTGGCATTGTCACACCAGCCTCCTTTCCCAAAGCTCAACCGAACCAGGTGACAGCCTGAGTATCGAGGATGGAGCAAATGAAGAAACTAATTCAGGAAGAGGTTTTTTCTGCAATGAGGAGCACCAAGATGTCTCATCTTGTGCTCCTGGTGTCTCTCTCCCTGTCCTCTGGCTCTTCTGTGAAAGCACAAGGTGTCAGTGCCCAGGTTGGTGGAACCTGTCCTGCTTTAGCTGTACTACCTTCTATGGTTACCCTAAAAACATTTTTATCTGTAAAAAAGGCGCTTTTCATAAATACTAATAATCTTTCCTTCTAACACCTAGAACTCTTCAAGGGAGAAATATATTTTCAGACAAATAGCTCTTGAAAAGTGCCAGTCTTTTTTATCTCCAATTTCCCCCTTCCCTTGAGATTTTATCCCCTGAGGGGATTTTATCCCCTCCCTGAGGGGAGTAACATCAGCAAAAGTTACTACAGGATTAGTTACAGCTTTCAAAATTCTAGGTAACACACAAGCTGATGACAAAATATCTCTGTACCATTTATGTCACACCTTTTGCATGACAACAGGTGGTCACAGCTTATGGCTTACCATGGATTTGGTGCCCAGCTCCTCAGCAACAGCTGAATCAAGAGCTCTTCCTAAGCTCTTACACCCCTTCAAGGAAGGAGTAGTTTGGTGCCATATGGCACATGGCTCAACTCCTCATTGTTTGTTTTATTTTCATCTGCACTGGTTTTATGTTTGTAGATGGGAAAACTAACTCACGGGGCACCAGAGAGTTCAGAGACATTTTTCTAGTTTCAAGACTTCTAGCAAGTCTCTAACTGATGACCCCAACGCTTGACTTATTTAACTTGTTGCCAGCCAAGTTCTGGCACAAGGAGGCTAGAGAGTATGTAAGGTGGGAGAATCACTGACTTAAACCACAGTTATGCTATGATTACAACCAGTTTCCAGAAGCTTTAAACAGCTTTAAAGCTTCTTTAGGTAACCAGAACTCTCACAAAGCCTGGTGTCTGCCCACAGATGGGGCATCTGCAGTTTAAGATGGTTCCCACCACGCAACTGCTTCACCTCAATACCCTCGAGAGCCTGGACACAGCCCTCTGGTTCCTGAGACAATCTTTGTGCCAAACCAGGGGGTTTTTGTGGAAATATCTCGGTGTTGATGGCGGCTTCCTCTGACAGCACGCTCTGTACAAATTTAAGAATCATTTCCAAAATAATCTCACAACAGCAGTATCTGTATGTGAGCATTAGAGCAAGATTAGAACCACATAGAGCAAATGAAGGAACTCCGAGGAGTCTGCAAAACTGAGAGAACAATAAAATCTTAGGTTTTATCAAAGAGAAACGGCGCAATTGTAAAACTCAGGCTGCTATAAGTAAAGACGAAACAATGCAAGGGAGAACGGGGGAAGAAGGAAACATGTAGCTCATGATGATTTGCTTATTTATTATTTAAAATGACAAAGAAGTTAAGAGAGTGTAAGAGAGAAATAGATAAAAAGACAAAGAAACAGAAGAGGCAGCTCCAAAAGATGTCTCTGAAGTAAGCTAACAAAATTTGATGGGTCAAAGAAAAACAACCATTGCTGGCTGATAAACAGAGGTGGCTGAAATAAGCAGAAACACAGAGTAATGGTGAAGATGAAATGCTGGGGAAAAATGAAAGGCGTATTTTAGGAGAGTCTTAGTAGATCAAAACCCCGGATTGCACTTGCAGACGTTGAATTGCTCTCTGAAGTCACCCCAAAGCAGAATATCTCTATTTTTAAGTGTAACCATATCCAATTCCATTCATTTTCTTCTAGAATTATTTTTTTTTACTACAGCTCACAGAGCTTGAAAAGGAATTCACTTACAAAGAAATGCTCGTCTGTCGTTATCAGATGGAATGAAATCTGTTTAATCAGATCCTGTCTGATCAGACAGAATAATAATCTAGTAAGAAAGCAATAAGTCCTCTACATCTATTTCTGCAGTGGCTAGCTCCTCATGAAATAGCTCCTGGGGGAAAGTTCTCAGCTCACCTCTGTTCCTACACACCCACACTGCAGGAGCCAGTGGGAGCCTGCTCAAAGCACCCTGGCTTTTCTGCCAGCAGGTAACAGGTTGTCACCCACCGGACTGTCTCCTCATGCTGACGTTTCCCAGGGCTGCTGCCATCAGAGAAGGCTACAGGTGAAGTGTCATGGAGGCACTTCCACCCCAGAGCTGTCACTTTGTAATCCAGCCACAGAGCACAGCGATGTGCCTGGGATACTTCTGCCTGGGGGATCGTGGTACAGGAACAACGTGAGGAGCCAGGGAGGCGTAACGGCTTTGAGTGTCAATTGGTCAAAACAAAAGCAATCATATTTAGACAAGATATAAGGAAGAATTTTTTTATGCTGAAGATGGTGAAATACTGGCCCAGGTTGCCCAGAGAGGTGGTCGATGCCCCATCCCTGGAACCATTGCAGGTGAGGTTGGCCAGAGCTCTGAGCAACCTGCTCTAGTTGCAGATGGCCCTGATCTCTGCAGGCGAGTTGGACTAGATGGCCCTTAATGGTCCCTTCCAACCCAAAACCATTCTGTGATTCTATTATTCTAATACTGGTTCTGCCAATCACCAGGCTGTAAAGCCATGATCCTTGGACTTCAGAAGCACTCTTCTAGCACATAGCCAGGTAAGCTGGAACTTGGTGTTTTCTGCTGAGTTTGTAAGTTAGAAGAGAGTCCACAGGACTTCCCACCTATAAAATCTACACAAAACTACAATCCAGCAATTTTGGATCATCAATTCTTCGTCCTCCTACAAAACCAGAAAAGAATATCCACCATTCCTTGCTGCTAAGGGGATATTTCATAAATGCTGCTAAGGCTGGTTTACCCCAGCCTTTGTTTTCTGGTGAGTAATGTCCTTGCAGTAGGAGTATTTCATGAGCTGCTGCCAGCTGGCCAGTAGAACATGGCTGGGCACCTGTTCCTGAGAAGGAGGGCGGTGGGAATAGGAGTTTATAAGCAGCTAGCAAAGCAACAAAATACACTTTTGGAGAGTTAAATGATATGGATGCCAGCCAATCAGAAAAATAATTATGTGAATGCACGTAAAAAATCTATAAGACTTCAAGCAGTTAAAATATGCCATTAATCCCTCTGGTAACCTGAGAAACTCTTTCTACACATATTTAGAAGAGACACTGGTAGAATATTTTGCACAGACCTGACGATGACGCAAGGACCCAGTTTTGCAATCGTTAAATAACTGTGTTAGTTGCTCTGGGGTATGTCTCTTGAAACCTATATAAGCTTTCAGAGGAAAGAACTCATTAACCTCTGAACTGAGGAGTAATTGTGTCACACCACAACACCATGAGACTGTCCTGTCACTCTGTGATTCATTACTCTTAGGTGGAGGATACTACTGTGTGTCCTCAGATAAACCAGTGGGCGTCACGGAAATGCACATAAAAAACAATCTTGAGGACACTCAATGGAATTAACGATACGGACTTGACAGGATTAACAACACTTGTCTCCATCCATCAGAGCTGTAGAGAACTTCCCCTCTTCTCTTGCCAAACTCCTTTATGTTGTGCATTAGCATTATGGTAATAGTTTGATTCTAAATGATATTGAGGAAAACAAATATTATTCAGCGTGGCTATTGCTGACATGTGCAGCACTAGAATCACACTGTTCTGCTTCGCATAGCTCATCACTGCCTCAGTATGAACCAAAGCATGAGGAGTTCTAGCTGCATGATCCTTCTGTTCCAGCAACAGGAAGAAGGGACCAGTAATGATCCATGTCCTATTCTAATGCTCTTAATTTTTCCTCTCTAATGCTTTGAGCTCCTCTTCTGGTCCATCAAAATGCGGTATGTGGTAGAAATCCTGTGCATGGGAAGCTGGTGGGTCTCAGAAAGGAGACCTATATCTTAAAGGAAGTAAAGCAGAATATGCTACCAATTTATTTTGCTAATACCTGTTCTGGAGTGGAGAAGTTTCACCCATGGTTTTCCAATGCACATACCTCTCCCCACTGATTGCTCCGGGGAGGGAGACATTTTGCAAGACTGTTTCTCTATGTCTGAAACTCAGGCGCAAGCTGGGTGGACTGGATTCCTTTAAATCAGGAAGGAAGCGATCAGCAGGTCTACCTGTTAAGTGTGCTGGTGTCAGCAATGAGTAAACGGCACAAAGTATTAACAGTGCTTATCTCAGGGACTCCCAAAACACTACTATAGTTTATCACCAAGAATAAAATCCCTATTTTCATCATGGAGAAAGAATAATTTCTAAACTTTCAGAGAGCTACACGTGAATCAAATACCCACCAGCAAATTCTCACTGGATATTGAAACCCCAGAGTTTCATGCAGCAACCCTATCAGTCTTTAACTTCAGTTTCTTTTCATGCCTTCATGTGTAGTGGCCAGCAGACTATGGACCTACTTGTGCCAGTGACTGTTGATTACGTATTTATTATAGGGAAAGAAATTATGCTGTTCAGGATGTGTGGAACTGCTGTGCACCCCAGGCAAGGTTCTTGAACATCCTGAACTGGTGTCGTTTACACAAGCAGACCACATCAACAGCCACCTCCAAAAGTACATGCAAGGTGCTTTTTTTTAGAAGAGTTTTTGGGTTATCTGTAGGTGAACCTCTTGCTTTGTGCTGATAGTGTTTCATGTTGTAATCTCTTCATGTGCCAATCACAACAGGACTTATATCAGCCCGAGGTGCCTGTATGTTTGAACACCAGGCAGTGGTAGGTGCGAGGCAACCATGTTGGTTAATATTGACCCACTGAGCCTGGAAAATGCAAGAAAGATGTCCTCACAGTTCTTTAAGATGTGGCTGGTGACAGCAGAGAGAACATCATGAGGCCTTCTGTGCTGTAGAAGATACTGGCTGTACCACAAGCCTTTAAGGTGTATGCTCACCTTGCACAATAAATGAAACGTGCTGTTGCAAAGGTCAAACTTGATCGGAAACAGAAGGCTGCACTGGGTCTCTAGCAGGACCATATCCTGTGTCTGGCTCTAAAACTGCCAATATCACGATGATACGTCAGAATCTCACTTTGCATCTCCTTTGAAGCAAGTTCAGATAACTAAAGAAAAAAAACCCAGCCTACTCACCAACTTTAGCTGAAGATTGATTGAATCAACCAGACACCGAAACAAACAAAGTTTGTGTAAGGAAAATACAGTCAGTTTGGTAACACTTGTCTTAAAACATTTAATGTTTTTAAAACATTTAATGTTTTAAAACATTTAAACTCTGTCAATATAAATTCAGCTGGAAGTAATGCAGAAGTGGTGCAAGCACAACTTGATTCACCGATGAGGAGGAAGCTAGCAACAAACTCTCCCCCATCACAATAATTTCAGTGGCAAAGAAATACCTGCCACCCTGCAGAAAATCTCCAGCGAGGAGTGTGTAACATTTCTGGATTTACCTGTAGCCCAGCATGCAGCTCTTTTTCTCTCAAGCACCTGATGACGCTTGTTCTTTCATTGGGAAGGTAGCAAGGTTGAGCCGAACCGCTGTAGCAACTGGAAACCCAGCCACATAACCGCTTCTTTTGACTTGACTTCTGTTTTATCGAGTAGGTTTTCCTGTAATGTCAAGAGAAAGAAAGCCTTCAGCCTTGTCTAAGCAACACATTGGTTTCATTGCGCGGAATGTTGTATGTGCATAGGCAAGAGCTGTGACAGCATGAAGAGCACCACATGACGAAGCTTTCATAACAATGCAATTATTAACTCAAGTCGTTCAGACACATTTTCCAATAACCACTTCGTGTGTTTGATACCATAATCTCTTATGTTAGATGACTCAAAATGTGCCACCATTAGAAGCCTTTTTGACATAATTATTTTGAAATCTGCTTGACTGAACTGTGATACTTGGTGATATTGTGACATTTTTTGTTGGTTTTGGTGCCATGAAAGACTCAAGCGGGATTACTCATCAGCACTGTCTTCCCTTCTTTCTTCACCATGCTCAGATGTGTCTGCCCACTTGTCAGCTTCTCAAAAAACCTCTTACACACTTTCATATGTGCTTCCTCCTCAACAGTAGCCTAACCACCAAGTAAACTTTGTCTGGATGGTTTCTGTGCTTCCTACATTGTAGTCTCTCTTAAAGAGCACCCAGGTCCATCAGGTTCCGCACTATGGGCTGAGCTGGCCTCCAAACAGAGACCTCTGTGCTTCCTCAGACAGACACACCATTACAAAATCACTTGGAATTGAGAATATCCCTCCTACCACTAGAGCAACTATGAACCAATTATGTCAGGTAATCTATTACTTGAAAAACAGTAGCGGTGCCTAACATTTGACAGCGTGTTTTTAAACAAGATTAGAGAAGGTTACACAATCTTTTTTCCGTTTGGCTGTGTGGTTCATATTATCTCTGCTTGTCTTTCCACTGTTTAAACTTCCCGTTCGTCACAAAGTCACTCACTGCTGCTGTGGCCACCCAAAAGATATCTGTGGAGTTGGAGCCGGTCATCTTGAAGAGATGGGCGCTTTCAGCAGGCAGTCCATCCCTTTCAAAAATAGGTGTCTGGGATGAATAGGAGAATGAACATCTGAACTCACCCATCTGTCACTCCTCAGAGTCCAGATAGCTGCCATATTCTGTCTAATTTCTGGAACTCAGTATGAGGAGAATGCATGTACCTCTGTCAATATAAGGGAAATATTTTGCCTGCCTGATCTCCATCCATACTTGACTCTAACAACCAAGCTGATATGTCACCCTTCTGGCACTCCCAGACCAAACACCCAAGCTTTCTGCACTTCCCATTACACATATTATTGTAAAATGCCTAACTGATCTCATTTCCAGTGCTTTACAATTTCGTTTTCATGGCCTCCCTGGACCTTTTTATATTCTTTTGGAAATACTTAATGTAAGTGAGCCACTCTGGGCAGTACAATGCTGGTAAATTTGTGGGGAATGATCTGATACCCACACTCTTTGAAAGCAGCTGTGCAGAATTCATCACCGGTATTAATCACGTAACAGTGAAGCGGGCAAAGAGATGTAATTTAGTCTCAGGTTCTCCATTACTAATCACTAATCACAACACATGACAAGTTGCACTGCAGGTAAAGGCAGGGTATACTTGAAACCAGTCTGCTACTAACTTAACTATATTTAAAACTGAAAGCAAACAACAAACCTAAGGAGATGAGAATCTCAGAGGTGAGTCGTAATGGAGCTGTTTCATGTTTCAGAAGTGAGTTGTAATTGAGCTGCTTCAAGGACTTCTTCCTTCCCTGCCCCACCTCTCTTTCAAAATGATAAGTTAATCAGCTAGAAAAGTACGCAGCGGATTCTCATGTCTGCATCAGGCTTTCTGTCCTTCCTCCTCGAAAGGCAGTCATCCATTCATAATTATAGGTTAATAAGTGCTGTGTTTAAAGCAGCAATCTTCACTTTACATAATCCTCTCCTGTAGATACTTTTGCTTTCACTCAGGAACAAATGCAAAGTTGATCTCACATAAGATACGTACAGAAATGCCGACTAACTCGTCTGTCTTTTTCCTCTGCTTTCCAAGCTTGCTGCTATAGATGATGTTTAAGTGCATCAGTGCTGACACTTGCCCTGTTAAAGCTCAGAAAATGCACATCAGTGCTACTGCAATATTATTATTCTTTACATTTTTCCCTTCTGGCTGAACAGACAATATGATTGACGGCAGAAAGCTTGGTTATGCAGAAAGTAGTTACTAGTAAAAGAAGCCTTTCAGTGAGTCATGAGTAAAGATTTAAATGCAAACCAGAACCTATAGTTAAAAGCAGGCTATAGCTAAATTTTCTTTTAAAAGCAAACCCTCCTTTCAGTTATAACTCATTCTTTGGCTAGAAACAAAACTTCAGAGGACAAGAAGGACATATACATGAGCTACAACTGCCCAGCGTGAAATCCAGGGAGGCAGCAGGGTTTCTAGAACCTGAAAGGATGCTAAAAACGCAATCCAAACTCAAAAGAGAAAGTGGGAAAATCTTTCAAACCAATTGAAAGAATCGAAAATTGAGAAAAGCAAAATTTAACATACATAGACAAAAAAAAAAAAAAAGGCAGAAAGGGAGAACAAATGTTTCCCCCACAAAACCAAAAGACTCTGCCACTCTGTGGCTTCTTTTTAAACAACATTTGAAAACAAGTCTGTGACAGAAAAAGGAAGGGTGAGAAATGGCTGGGTTTACACGGTAGCCACGCTGCGCTGTTTTATTTTGATTTTATAGTTTTCCTTGCAATTAATGTGCTAACATCTGAAAGAGAAATGTATAGATTTCCCTAGCATACAGAACAAAAAAGGAAGCTGATTACCAATTTCCTCAAATCTTACTATTAGGACTTTTACTTTTTGACATTAGGCATCTTATTTTTCAAAGAGTAATTGCAACCTCGCCGTAGAAGGGAGTGACATCCACGAAGTACGTATGAAACTGCTGTTGCACTATCACACGTCACCAATAGGTAAGTTTAGGAGAGGCAGCCGCTGCCTGTTCCCAGCCTGCAAGGACACTCTCCCAGTGCAGTTAATGCCACCTGCTGACGTTCTGCTTCCAGTGCAGGTTTCTCTACTGTGCTCGGCTCTGGGAAGAAGCTCAGGACATCCCACTCAGTTCAATCAATTCAGAAGTTAGGATTATGATGGAACTGAAGCTCGAAAGAGACATTAACATAAAAGTTACCAATTCTGGCAATGACAGCCTGACAATAAAGGTCATAGAATCCTAGAATGGTTTGGGTGGGAAGGGACATTTAAAGGTAATCTAGTTAAAAAATAAGATTAGAGAGGCACAGGAAGACCCTGGATGCAATTTTTCTCCAAGAACCTGCTCTGAGATGTATCTGAAGGATCCTCCTAGATGGTACGATGTTAAAAAAACCCACCAGTTTACTCCTTCGTTTTTCCAGTTGGTTCTTATTTTAAGGACAAAACATCTCTCAGGAAAGAATCTGAGCGCAGGAAGGGAGAAGCAGTGAGAACTGCACTGCTGCTCAGCTGTTTGTATGATAGCACATGTCTATCACTCCAGAGCAGTAGGAGAACGTTAAGTGTGAAGTTTTAGTACAAACTCGTTACTGTTCTGTCAGCTGTCACCATTTCCTCACTCCACTCCTCCACCATTCATCTTTCTCTGCAGGATCCAGTTCTGCTGAGGTACTACCACAATTTACAAGCTGCTCATGATAGGCTGGATCAATTGATTCATAACCACAAGACTCTGGTGTCAACCACATCACGTAACTCCCCAGTCTTACTGTTTCCTACTTTTACGGTAACAAGGGGGGGGAAAAAAAGAGTGCAAACACTGGCCAGGATGAACTGGGGCAGCAATAGGTGAAATATTTCCTTTTATCCTAGGATTTTGTTTTAATTGATCTTATTTTTGTTTAGAAATTGTTAACATTCTGGATGGCGTTTGTAGAAGAAGCCTCCTCACCATGGAAGAAGAACTCACAAAGCCAGGGTTGTCTGATGCTGGGCAAGGACTCACCAGGCTGGAAGTCACCATTTTAGTGAGATAGTGGTGGAAAGTTCACAGGTGCTGTTCCTGGCAGGAAATTTTGTTGGGATGTTTATGGGAGCCCTATGTTAACTCATTTGCACCAATCATTTCTTTCCAAAGGAAAGGAGATCTTTTCCAAGCAGGCCTTTATGGGGTTTTAATGGTGATATAGCCAAACTTTGTGAGGAACTTGCAGTGCTAATAAGAGCCATGCCCATAAAGATGCCCTCAAAAGACACCTTTGCACCATTTAAAAGGTGCGTCAATGTGATGCTTCAGGACACGGTTTGGTTAACAGTCGGACTTGATGATCTTCAAGGTCTTTTCCAGCCTAAACGATTCCATGGAATGGACCTATGGTTCACACGCTGTGCAGCCGGATTGCTGCAGGATGCTCCAGGCATCTCTAGCGATCCTGGCAACTATTGTGGCAGCAAACAATCAAAGCATTTCTACCCTCATTCTGAGACATAACGGGCTCGTGTAATTGGTTTAGTTGCTTCATCTGTTGAAAATGACATTGCTGAAAATCTCAATGATCCCAAAATGATTGATGGATTCAATAGAGGGAAAGCTTGCAAGTGGCACTAATCATAATGAATCTAACGGATTGCAAATGATTCATTTATATAATAGAGTGTTCAGGATAATTACTTTTGACAGATGATATTCATATAGTTTGAGACAAGAACACACGTTTTCCAGGATGTTTGTTCTTAAAAGTATACGCATTTTGATGCTACATTATGAAATTACAAATTATTCCTTTTCAGGCTCTGTTAGCATTTGTTGGCAAGCTTATCCTTTGTGTTTGCAAGAGAGGATGTTGTAGCAGCTATTTTGAAGTGTACACATTTGACTTCTCTAATCATTTCAAAGAACACACTGGGGAAACCTGCAGGATAAATGATTTCGCTAAAGCCATAATTTGTATTTCAACTCCAGCAAAGGACAAGGTGGCGGGAATGAAAGCTCGCAATCAGCAACAGGCAGGAAGAACATGACAGAGTTGAAAAATGTAGAAAATTCAAGTCTGAGCTCCTGAATCAATTTCAAGCGTTGAAAAATAATACAGCTTCCTTCTTGTGGGTTTACTTGCTGACTGTGTACACAAATTCCATACACAACCTGCCTCTGTTTTAATATTGGCAACACTGCATTTGTATTATGCTACAGCTTTTGCAAGATATCTTCACTCAGCTTTAACCACGGAGAAGCTGCTTGCCAGTGAACCAATCAGCCTTTTAAAAATGTGTGATACAGGGTTTATCTCGTTACTGCATCATATGAGAATTCAGTGTTGGATGCTTCCAGGTCCCCTTAAATTAAGCTGTAGCAGTACCTGCTGGCAAATTTAATCAAAAGCAGGGCAAAGATGCTGATGGTATAGCTGTCTATGCTACCAAAATTTACATTTGCTGTGTATGCAGAGTCAGGTAAAAAGGAGAGACTTGAAAAACTGGTGAATAATTCCTCCTCTGCTAAATCTTTTGAGTCTCATAGACAAAGCAGTTTAGTAAAAGCATGCAGCTTTCCATGAAAAAACAGGATTTGCCTCTTGTAGTGTGAAATCAAAGTGGTGCAGCATTCATTGGGCATTAGTGAGCATTTATTCGCCTTTCTTAATTGTTCTTCATCTCTAGGAGTTCTTGGCTTTGTCCAGACTTTAACACAAATGTTCGTAGGAAAAGAAGCATCAGTTTTGTAAGCAGGCCCAGTCCTGAGTGTTACTCGTGTTAAAGAGGGTTATACATTCATCTTTTATTTGTGCAAGAATAAGATGCGTATCATATGTATCTTCTATAATATCCTCATGTTCTTGTGAATTCTGTTCATTGTTAAATCAACCCTCTTGTTTTGTGAACTTTATTCCAAACTGAGGACTTGATTTCAAATAAATCAGTGAGCGCTTCTTAAGATCTCCTTTGGGATTCATGTTCTTTCCCTAGCAGCTATGCATGGGTTGAAATTAAGTTAATATATATTGCTATATATATTTCTATAGCGATTCTAGAGACAGAAACAACTGACCAGAAGAAAGCATAGAACAAATAGTCACCACAGATTCCTCCTTCCAAAATAAAGATAACCTTAATTCACCAAACTGGGAGTTTCAGCGTTTGTGATACTCAATTCTATATATTTTTAGAAGAGAACCCATTATTCCTAATGAACTTTAAAACCAAAAGCAGACAGCAAATTTACCTTGGGAATGTCTCAAAAGATCATTTAACAATTGCAACAATTGGCTATGCATCATTTTTTCCCATAGCCTGCTGCCCAAAGCATCAGCTTTTACCTTAATTTCTGAAATTGCAAACTCCACAAAAATGCCTCTATTTGGAAAAAAAAAAAATAATCCACAATAGCATTTTTTTGAAAAGTAAGAAAACTAATGAAACAGAAGCATACTTCTATGTGATTTTGCAAAACAAATCCTTAAGCCAAGACACGTGGCAAATCACAAACTAAAAATACAACGTACCCTTGAGTTACTTGAGTTTATAACCATGCGCATTTTAACAATTCATCAAAACAAACAAACAAACCCTTTATAACAAATTATGCTAATCAATTTAAGATGATGGCAAGCAGACCTCAAGACAAGAAATGAGTACTTCTGTTGTGATCTGTCCTCCGTCTGCTCATTCTTTTGTGGTTGAGAAGAGGTACAAATGACGTCCTTTGGATTGTTTTGAACGGCCAAATGAATCACCCGATTCTTTTTCAACACATTTAGTTGATGCGGTAAGTAAGACTCCAGCGGGCATGAAGGAAGTTAGTGCCTAAAACAACCTGGAACCCATCAGTGACTTCTCCAGATGGTGCACCAGTCTGATTTTTATACAACACCGCAAAAAAACTGCTCAAAGCCCTTATTTTTTTTTGCGAGGAAGATGGCACAGTGAACACACATTCATAACAAATTGCTAATGAAGAACTAAGAATTACAGAACGTCGAAAGAATTCATATTTTCATGCCGTGCAGAGGAAGGCAAAGTTCCCCAGTACAGTTTTGAATTTCAAGAGAAATGGGGTTTTTTTGTGCTGGCTGATTAGATAAGCTGCTCTGCTGCAGTTGCTAAGGTCTGTGCTGAGTGACAGCATTGCCAAGATCCGTTTCTTGCACACTGGTGAATCAGACAGTGAATGACTGGTTTGGAGCTACCTCCTGTTTCTGGTCATGGATGGAAATAAAAGACTGACATTACTCCAAGCTCTGCATTTAGTTTGCACATCCTGTCTTATCTAACTTTTTACCTGAAAAGGATTCAGGGAATACATAAAGCTTTTTGATATCATGTCAAAATCCAGCTGACTTACAGAAATAAAAAAAAAAAAAAAAAAAAAAAGGGTAAAATTGTTGGTTACCAGGTGAAGAAGAGACCCAGAAAAGTGGGGGGAGAGAGGAGAAGAAGAAAAGCCTTTAAGGCAAGCAGTACTGTTCCAGGAATGTATTCTTTTTCAGTTACTGAAATTATTTCATGCCTAAATCCAGCTGCTTAACAGACTTTCTGGTTTTTTGAAACAGAGTGCAGGTGAAGATGACTTCTCCAGTGAGTTCTGCATCTGTTCTACCAGCTAGAAGGGAAGAAAACAATCTCACTGACCCATAGCAGGTGGTTTATTTTTCTCATAGCAGATGCAGTTTCCAGAAGAGACTCAGCTGCTGTTTAGCAAACGTGACACAACTCCAATCTTCCTTTACTACTTGCTTATAAATTATGCAAACATCTTGATGGGTATGGGTGCAGTGAAAATCAACTTCTTCTTTAAGTCCAATATTTTAAAATAGCAAATTTATGAATGAGATGCCTTTGCATTAAATATTTTGTGATAATCCAAAGCACATACATCATCCGTTCTAGCAGAGCGGTTAAAGAACAGGCTGCGTCAGCCTTTTAACATTTGCTACATGAGCATTACCTCATTTTAGTGTTTCTCTTCAAAACTTTTTTTTTTTCTAATGTATAAAAAAGTGAGTGTTCATGAAGAAAATGCTCTGGATAAAGAAGTTAACGGTTGGCAAAGGAAAACCCCCAAAACATAGCCTATGTTTTGGGGCTTTAACTTCCACGTAGTGGGCGGGTTAAACATCTCATCTTCTGTAGTTCTTTCTAATTTTGTAAGCCTATTAAGGTTTCAAAAGTTGTTTTCCTACCTCATACAGGAAAACAAAGATTATTCAGGGGCACGCCCCTACTTCCAAGCAGGCCAGTGCAGAGTTTATACTAGTTCCAAACCTAGAAAACTCCAGTAAAAAATGTAGGAAATAATTTAGTATTGGCTATGTAAATGCATTACTTCTGAACGGAATGCAAAGTCTGTCTTGCCACCTAATCGATCTAGTGGAAGCTGTTAGGGCATAATACAACCTCAGCATTGAAAAGTTCTGCAGCTCCGTGGAAACGTTACCTCACTCACACTGCTGCAGAACAAACATCCCTCAACTTGGGATGATTTAACAGCCAGAAAGAACATCTTTCTGGCTCCTTTCTTGTAGCTCCTTTAAGTGCTGTTAGTGTGCTTTTTCCTTCATGGTAGTTTCAGGAAACAAAATTAACTATTCAGTAGGGGCTTTGCAAGTCATGCTTTGGTGAGCAGGCCCAGAAAGTTTACGGAAAGTGACAAGAAAGTAACAAATTAGATTTTCTTAAGATGCGGTGGATAAACATAACAGCACTTACTATGCCTCGGCAGGGCTTCAGAAGTAAATTGGAAGCACAGACAATTTATAAATTAATCAAATCCTATGTGAATAGCTTAGAGACACCTCAGTTTGATTCGCTATCACTCCTAAACCTGTAACTCCACAAAGAAATTCTCACCAGCATAGACACCTTTAAGACTTTACCTATATGTTAAAATAGCCACACCGTACTCCAGACCAATCATTCTTTCTACCTATATAAATGAATCTTACCTTTATCTTCTGTTGATTTTGGGGGGGCTGCTGAGATGCAAACTTATAACTGAAGAAAAGATAGTGTGTTCTGAACCAGCATGGCCACAGGCCTGCACTGAGGGCAGGTGAGCACGAGCAGTCGCCATTATGTGGCTTTCAAGATCCTCGTTTGGGCACCGTGACTTCCACAAGAAGTTTGCCTTTTTGTGCCCACCTTCTCACAATTTGCAATTAACAGAGTGAAGGCAAATTGCTAATTGGGTTCCAAGACTGGGTTTTGCCTATTTTGAAGGCTAAGGTTGGATGCAGCCTAGAAACAAAGGAGAAGCAGCGCAGAAAATGGCGCCGCTTCCGGTTCCCGCTCCCCTCAGCTCCCTCCCCGTTCCCGCCTCTGCGTGCCCACAGCTCGGCTCCCAGTACCGTGTCAACTCCAGACTGGAAAAAGAGGGTAATGAGGGGAAAATGGCCCTTGGACAATGAGCAGTGAAGGAGGATAACAGCAGTGAAGGAGGATAACAACCCAAGGAGGTGGTTAGAGCCGCTGAGGGGGTGGCAGTTGGGTGGTCACAGACTTTGCATGTGCTTGTGCGAGGAGGCCGGTGTGTGTGCAAGCTGAAGCGTTGCATACTTCCAGGAGTGTTTTCCATCCATGATTTTTCGTATTTTATCCAGTTTCGTAGAGTTCAAGGGTAGGGAGCAGATGGTCCATCAGAGTGCTAACCAGGGACCACCTGCGAACTGTGTGTCTGTGTGTACGTACAGGCAGGCGCACGTCTAAATCTGACAAATGTTTGGATATTTGCATATATCTGTGTGTATGAAGGTTTGTGCTAAGGTACTGAATGTCTTTCCGTAAAAAATGTGCTTATTTGAATGTCAGTTTGACAGTGTGTCTGAAGGTGCACCTAGAAATTTTCTCTTTTCTTTTTTTTTTTCCATCACTCATTTCTTTTCTCTGGGGACCACAGGTGTGTGAAAGAAAAGGAATGTCAGATCTGCGTGCTAGTCCAGCAACTTTCATTCCAAGGTAGGATTCTTTACTTCCAGGATTCATATTGTGAATTTTTGCTCTGTGAGAAGCAGAGAAAAGCCTGTGGTTTTGTTTAGTTGGTTTTCTTTCCCCTGTCTCCCGCAGCCAACAAATAGCATTAATTTCTGCTTTGAATTTAGACTAAATTAATCTTGGAAACAAAGTGTCTTGAGAACCATCCGGGTGGTGAGAAGCTTTTAAAAAACGCAAAATCAAAACCAAAACAATCCTTTTTCTTTAAAAATAAATTTTTACACGTGAATAGTCTCAGGAAGCAGTTTTGGTTGTAAAGCGTGGGGTAAGAGGTATAGTGTCTGCACACACTTGATGAAGTGTGGCCAGCAAAATGCCTGCTATCAAGGTTAGAGAAGCATGTTGCTGCGGAGAAAATGTGCTTGACTGCTCATGTTTTATCTGTACAACGCTGACTGCATTACAGGTTATGCAAAAATTATATTTAAAAGTGTAGATGTCCCACACATATTCCCGTGTCAGTCTCATGCAGCTGCTATGGCAGATTAATGTTTGTATTTGTATATTTGCATACAGTAGCATGTGTCTGTTCTGCAGCACTTTTATTTGCCACCTGAGAACACATTACTGCGCATTTTAAATTGGGGAGTATGTGTAGGTGGATTGGGAGTTATAGCCCACTGTCATGTATATGGTGTATGTTTTGTAGGTCTAGTCTTGCAGTGCTTTGTTATTTCTCAGTGAGAGCAGGTAACAGTGAAAGACGAGCTCTTTTGCTGAAGATTTCCTGCTAACGTGGCCTATTTTCAGTTTCCTGTAGTTTCAATAGTTAGCGTGACCTCCTCAGAGTCTTTAAAGGAATGAAATTGATGCCATGCTAATTAATCTGCTTCACTACCTGGTTTAAAAGATTTGAAGAAAGTCTGTATTTAAAATTTTATTCCCTAATAATATTTTTAGATAAAATGTGAAACAAGCATCAGGGCAAGATTTCTCACATTGGCCATTATGCCTCAATCTGGGATCTGAGGGAACCAGCTCCATGGGGAATGACAGGGTAGTTCAAATTCTGGGCATATTTACTGGTTGACTTGTCATATATCAGTGCCAGTGGAGGTCACGTTCGTGGTGGCACTTTCATTTTCCCCAAGACAAAGACTACCATCTCAGCTAAGAACTTCAGAAACCTCCACTCAAGCTGCTGAGGCAGTGATAACATTTATTGCTCAGTCAAGTTCCATTTCGAAGCTCAAGTTCAACTTCATCGATGTATGTAATGTAACTGAGATAGATTTCCTGCCCAGTTCATAGTTAAATTAGGAAAAAAAAAAAAAAAAAGAGCAGAAAAAAATATGAAGGACATTTTTTATTAATGACAGAATGATGAATGCTTCAGGATTCAGTTGGGGAGTTTAGTTAGGGAACACAGGTAAGTTATTGCTTCTCATGTATCCCAGAAGATAGGAAGCCTGCTTTGATGACATTAGAGTTGAAGTTCTTTAATCAATACTCTCCTGAAATGCTGTTACAGCAGCTGTCATCCCATCCAAGGTCCCTGGGGCCACTCTGAACGGAGTAATTATAAGCCTGAAAAAATTGTGTGGGTTTTGCAAATAAGTTGCATATTGCTCCAAAGAATCCTGACATGGGGTGTTAACTGCCATTGAGTTAATTTTTGAGGGAATCAAAAGGCAGTGCTGGGTTGAAAACAATGGAAATCAGTTCTGCATGTCACAGGTTGTTTTAAAAAACTGTTAAATATGTTTTGTATTTTGGTATGTTTCCTATAATCACAGGGAAATGGCAGGAAAGAAGAAAGAAATCCAACTCCAGGTATAAATCTTAATTACTTTAACAATTTTAGAGATGAACAGATTTTTTTTCTGCCTTTTAAAAATGTTAAAATGTCAATTCATTTTATTTCAGACCCTAATAACCAATCAAAACCAGTGGGATGAAATGTTGCTGACGAAAGGTGTAGTAGGTACTAACGGTTGCTATTTTCTGTTTAATCTCTCATGAAGGCATGTACATTTTTTCATACTTCTAGATCTTATCATCTTTAATAGATACAGGTCATAAACCTAGAAGACTAGTACCATGTTATCTTTTAAAGAAAGGTTATATTAATAGATGTATAAATGTATATATTGTGTTTATTAATATACGCTGTTTTGCCCAGAGAAGTTGTGGATGCCCCCACCCTGGAGGTGTTCAAGACCAGCTTGGATGGGGCTTTGAGCAACCTGCTCTAGTGGGAGGTGTCCCTGCCATGGCAGGGGGGTTGGAACTAGATGGTCTTTGAGGTCCCTTCCAACCCAAACCATTCTGTGATTCTATGATAAATAAATACTCTTCACAAATCATATTGTCCATTATTTTACCCACTGTTATACAATGATGTTTAGAAAATACCTTTCCAATACATAGGGGGTCTGGACACTTCTGTGGAAGTTTTTCCCTAAAATCTTGTAGAGATTAAATTAATACCGTACAGTTGTACTTGGCAGTTTATTGCTCAGTGTTCTTGAGAGTGCATGTTCTGTGATGGGCATTATCCCCAGTTTTCAGCTTGTTCAATCCAATAACAATGTCTCCTAGGTCTCCTAGGAATTGTAATTTGGGTAGAAGGAACAAATCTGTAATGGAGTCATATCTACAGAGTAATGAGAAAGAAACGATCTGCATGGGCTCAGGGAGGTAAAAATTCTGTAGAATAAAGATGTAGGTAAGAATGAAAACCATCAGTGGGTAAGGAAAAAGAACAATTAAAGGGAAAATGAATATGAGAGAACTGCAGCTGTTGGGATTAATCATCTCAACTAATATTGTGAAGGAGACTGTTGATGTCAAAAGTAATTGAAATAAAAGAGGAAACCGCAATGTATCCACTGAATATACTGATGTATTCACAATGCATTTATTGACTAGAAGAGGGCTGAAAGATGCATGTGAACATCTTCCCAGTACTGTTGCAGCACGCTCATGAATATGTTTTATTCTAAAAGTTCCACAAGTCAGCTGTTTGTAATTCTATTTTAGTAATAGATGTGTATCAAGCGTGGTGCGGTCCTTGCAAAGCTGTGCTGAATTTATTCAGAACACTGAAGAACGAGTTTAGTGAAGACGATGTGTTGCACTTTGCAGCAGTAAGAATGTTAATTCTGTATGGAACTTCATTTACATTTCATTTTTAATACATCTTTTGATCTGCCTGCATAGACAGAGATTTCATTTTACTGTCCTTATACCAAGTTGTCATAATTTTGGCCTGCTTGCCTCTTCTGCTTATCTCCTCATAAGATTTTTGTTTTGAGGTAAATTAGGAATGGTGATAAATATGGAAGGAGCTGCAATAGAAAGGTAGCTGATATCCCACAACTTTTGTTTTCCTTGATAAGACTGCAGAAACACTCAAAAGACAGACTATGTGATTTTTACTTTTAAGTCTCTACATTATGGATTATCCCATTTAAAATTCTGACGTCCCTGAAAAAGTTCTGTTACACCTTTTTCCCAAATATTCCCTCTTATTTCATTTTTAAAGGAACAAAAAGGGGGGATGGAAAAATGGATTATCATGAAACTGTAGTAGCAAAAATATTCCTTTACACTAGCAGTATAAAATAGGAGGAATATACCATATTTAAACTAGATACATTTGTTTCACAGATTCAGTTCCTCCCAGATGTTGACCAAGTCCATCCTTTTATGATTTTGTGCCAAGCTCATCATTCTGTGATTCTGTGATTTTCCACATTACCGAAAACTTTCCAATTGCCTGATCAAAGCATTTCTTGTGGAAAATACATGTCTTGTTTAT
The DNA here is from genome assembly GCA_013400335.1 of Eurystomus gularis. NCBI lineage: Eukaryota > Metazoa > Chordata > Aves > Coraciiformes > Coraciidae > Eurystomus > Eurystomus gularis. The sequence continues at coordinate 145 of VZZY01025276.1, read as the reverse complement.
GGACAAAAAAGCAGGCAGTGATGTTTGGAGGTCATCTCAAGTGCTTTCATAGAGCTGACCATGTTGCAAAGAACTTAATACACTGAAGTATATAAGACTGCAAATTTTCTTGTGGACAAAAAGATTTATATTTATATTTATATTT
>VZZY01025275.1:0-12607 GCA_013400335.1 Eurystomus gularis | reverse complement strand
CAGCCCGTGACCTGAACGGCGGCTTTCTAAAGCATAGTGGGTTTTACTAAAGCTTCCTCAGGCAACTACTGTATATTTCTATGATCTTGATTATTTAATTAATACTGCCTGTTGTGAATAAATTCTGTACCTATTAATCCATTTTTCAGAAGGTCTGTAGGCTTTCAGTCTTAATCTTCCCGAATCTCCCAAAATCTTACACTGTTTAGCGCCCTCTTGTGAAATAGTTGCCTCAATGCTCAGCTGAATGTTCCAAGGTCTTTATGGGTAGATGTCTGTCATGCAAAACTCAGTGTCACCTACTGGTACCGCCAAATATTTCAGCTAAGGAGATGGCCTTCTTTTGCTTTCTCATTCCTACTGTATTTCTTTCAGTTATGGACCACTAACTCAACAAGGTCTGACAACAGGACAAAGATTCCTCCAGTGATCTGAGAATCCACTCATACTGACTTATGTCACAAAAGTGGAAACTTTTTATGTGATTGTCCATAAAATGTCTCTGAATTTACTGTACTTGATCAGGTATGAGTTACTTTCTGCAACATTTGTTGTCCACTTTGCTTCTTTCCCACTGCAGGCAAAAAACATCACAGAATCCTGATTGTGCATCTCCTCTCCGCACCTATTTAAACCCTTTTTGAATATTAGTAATTAGAACTGTAGACAGAACTCTAGATGTCTGTCTTATGCTTTGCATACTGACATGCATGTTCTTCCACTCTACCAAAAGTAGTTTGGAAATATCTTAGTACCACATCTGACCTTTTCAGATGCACTTTATTGATGGTTCAAAGTAAATTTTAGAGTTTTCATACTAATCCCTAATTTTCCTTAAAGCACTTTCTTTGAAGTCCAGAGAGCTTAGACTCTCTGCATTTCCTTTTACAAAAAGTGAAATTTTGCCAAGGAGAGACATACAGCTGGCTTGGTATGACCTACTGTTGGAAAATGTGTATTGCACCTATTATCTTTTCACATTTACTGCCCTTTCTCTAATTAAATTAATTAAAAATCCCATACATTCTAAGAGATCTTTTATGTGCAAGTTTCTTTCTTCTGTATTACAGAAAAAAGACTATCAGGTTCCCCATACTTCCGTGTTTTGAATTGTTTTGATGCCACTGCGGATGAAATAATCATATCTTGTTTAATTAGAGCAATTAGGGCTTTGTGACAAACATAGCAATTTCTAATCTTCAGTCTTGATCTGAAGTGTTTGACTCTTTCGGCATTACCTTTACCTGTCTGGTCTAATTCCCATTCCATCATTTCTTTCTATTACTGTTCTCTCTTGAAAGTTTGTTGTAACAAAAAAAAAGACATAACATCTCCTTGGCTAGCCCAGGTATCAGTGGCATTCTGTTGCTTTTGTTCAATCTTAGGAAAAAAAGCTGCACTAACCATTATTGCCCTTTAGCCAATCTACATGTCAGTGACATAACTTTGGTTTTGACAGGGTTTTTTAAAACACTAAACTCTGATGCTCCACTATGTCAGGTGCTTTCTGAATATTTAAAAATTACCTGTTTTGTCAATGATGTTTTCCTTGCTTATTAGAAAGACAGAATTTCAGTTTTATAATAGTACTTCCTTTTTCTTCCTTTCTAAATATTTTTACTTTAATAATTCCTCTAAGATATCTATCTACTTGATCCCATGAAATATTTTAAAGATTTTTCTCCTCAACTAAGCAGTCTGTATTTTTTTCTGTACCTTCAGGCTCTTCCTCAACTAACGATACTATATGAGCCAGACTGCAGTCTCTCAAGGACTATCCAGAGACAAAAGGCTGAAAATTTCTGTAATTTAAAATCTCACTTCATATATAATTCCTCATTGTTGCTTTTGTACCCTCAAATGTTAAGCCTCTTAAAATATGTTTAACTTTACATGGTTATGGTGTGTTAATGTTTGACTTTTGACTTATACCATTTGGAAATGGAATAAATATTTATTTCTTTTTTCTTTTTCATTATTATGCTACATTTTTATAAATATATTTGCAAGATGATATTACAAACATCCCCTCCAAATTCATTATAAAACCACTATGAAACTTCAAAATGAATGCAGTCTATGCTGTATTTTCTGTAGTATTGTTTCAAAAAATCTGACTTTTTATTATTATCTAATATCTATATATTATTGCCACACAAAGCTTAACATCTGTGAACATAAACAAATAACAACCTATTGTAGAATGAGTGCCCTATTAATTTCCTGGCAATTTCTCACAAATTCAGAGTTTAAAATCAAGAGCATGCTGGGCCCATTTTTTTTGACTCATATTTTTCACAAGCAAACTTATACATCCCTTTAAAAACTTACGTGCACACAGACAATTTGAAACAACACAGCTGTGATTTCTGGGCTCTGCATCATATGTAGCGCATAGGTAGAGGTTCTCCATTTCTTTGAATATTTTTACCTGACTGTGCAGGAATCTGAAAACTAATGGATGACTGTGAAGGAAAATGGATGATAGTAAAACAAACTCCGAGGGACAAAAGACGCAGTATTCATTAACCTGTGCTCAGTTTGTCCAGCACCTAAGCCTTCACTACTGTGTAGTATTACATTGTGTGGGATAGGTAAAGGAATTCGTATGGAACTACACTGACTAGTTTATAGAGCATTGCATCCAGCAGTGAATGGATAACTCCAAGATGTACAGTTATTGCAGGCTATTCCCAGCAAAGGAATACTCTGATATTTCTTATTAGGTGAACGTATCTTTTTCAAGTGATCCTTACATATTTTCTCAAAAACAATTTTTCAGAGGGTACTTGAAAGCACAAGGTTGAAGCTCCCAAAGAAACCCTGTAAGCCTTTTCCTGACAAATGCTCTAGAACTTGTTCAAAAGAACATCCTAAATATGTCTTCTATAAACTGCCTCAAAACCAAGATGAATTTCCTATAGGTTTAGTCAATCTGTTCATGAAAATGAATTTTGAGGTTTAATGTTTTCAGTTCTTCAATCACGCTACCAATGAGATATCTAAAACACCCCAGGATTTTAGCAGATTTAGGAGGTTACGGCACATCACATAGTTTTTGAGGCCATTCATTTGATAGAATTCATTAAAAGACAGCAGGTTTTTGAAAGAAGGAGGACTTTAATGTTTGACAAGTATTGCATGATCATTACAGAGCAGTGCTGACTACTCACAACTTCCTAAACGGTAGTTCTATTACCCCAGTAGCCATAGCAGCCATACATTATCACTTTGTCCTTTTTCTGGCAAAGACATTTTCTTAAAAATATATAGTCTTTATTTTTAAAAATTACTTGAATTAGTAAGAGGAGAAGTGGTCTTTACTATCATGAAGATATTAGTCTCCTCCTGTGAATTGCCTTGCCAAAGGAATGAGGAACCTTCTTCCCTAATAGGTCCCATCCTCATAAGTTAAGTGCCTTTATCAAGACACAGCCTATCTGTGTTTATGTGTTCCTCAGCATGGAGGTTTCTAAGGATATAGTAAAATAATGAAGACCTGAATTCTCAACGAACTTGGGAAAAGTTATGCTGAATGACGGAAGGAAATATGGCTGTGTGCTTAAACAAAACACAATACGCTCAGCAAAGCTCAGGGTTTCTTAGAATGCTCTTGATTTCTTCAGACAGCAGGGGATGGCAGTATTCCTATCACTTAAAGAAAAACTTTGTAAAGTCTTGACTGGCTCACTGTTTTCAACAGAACTGTTAGGTATTGGTTTTCCCGTACTCTTCAAAGACATTATTTATTGTGAAGTTTTGCATACTGTTAGCCAAATGAACTTAGTCCAAAATCACAGCCTTGAATTACTAGCTCTGTAGTTCACAACTCATGTGCAGCTGATGTGACCTGATACAAACTCAGAGTAGAGTGTTAAATCTAATGAGGGAATAGCCCCTCAGAGAAGTTTTGAAGATAGTGGAACATTAACCAATCTTGTCCCCTGCTATCACTGATGGGCAACAGCCACTCCTAGATACTTGGGATTCTGCAAATATTTTGTTCTGCAGCTTCTAAACGAAGAAGGAACATAAAATACACATTCCTTTCTTGTGCCTCAGCTGCACATATATTCCACAGGCAGCCCAGTAAACTAGGAATGCAGCACTCCCACAAAAACAGCTGAAAGAAAACCAGAATAAAATTTTGCCCCTAGTAGCTGGCACTTAAAAGTCAAAATGAGCTGGAAGAAAGGAGTCTGCCTGTATGGTAGTTGGGAGAGTAGTTAGTTCAGGTTTGTTTTGCTTCAATTGATTGTGACTGACCTGGAAAAGGATGGTAAAAGATATTCCTGTCCGGTTAAAACTTAGGGTAATTGCTTATCTCAATTAGATTAAAACTTAATGTTTATATTGAGTTCAAGGCCTTGAACTCCTGAATCAAAGTATTTACTGAAAAATTGGCTCCTTTTCATTTGCGGAGCCTTTTATAAAACTTGCCTGTATTGTGAAATTATTCAAATAGTTGTGCCCTTGGATTCACTTTTGATCTGAGACAACTGACAATCTCCTAAGCAATTTATAACAAAGGTAAGGGCATGTATAGGTCAAGACCATAAATAATGGGTAGTTTGAATGTGACTGGACTCCTTCAGATCTTCAGATTTTAATGGTATAGAAAAGAGTATCCTGTACTTGTTGACTATAGTGCCAAGGAATGCTACCCGAAGCCTGCAATTTACTGCTGTAGATATATCCAGATGATTCCAGCTCCTGAATCTACAAGACTGTGTCCACGTGTGTTTTGGATCTCTCCAAGGATGGAGACTCCACAACCTCTCTGGGCAACCTGTGCCAGGGTTCAACCACCTCATAGTAAAATGTTTTTTCCTACACTTCAGTGGAATCTCCTGTATTTCAATGTGTGCCCATTGCCTCTTGTCCTGTCACTGGGTACCACTGAAATGAGCCTGGCTCCACCTTCTTTACACTCTCCATTTAGGTACTTATACACTCAGATAAGATCCCCCTGAGCCTTCTCCTCTCCAGGATTAAGCCCCAGCTCCCTCAGCCTGTTCTCATAGAAAAGAAGCTCAAGGCCCTGGATCATCTTTATGGCCCAGATCTGGACTCTCTCCACTATGTCCATGTCCTGCTTGTACTGGGAAGCCCAGAACTAGACACAGTACTCCTTCCAGGTGTGGCCTCACCAGTGCTGAGAAGAGGAGAAGGATCATCTCCCTCCATGTGCTTTCAATGCTCTTTCCCCTTCTGTCTTTGCTATCATGACAATCCATCCCCTATATCCATTGAGATGGCAGACTTAGGGACCTTGCTAGAACTCCATTCCACAAACATTGATGTGCCAGCCCCAGGCTTATCTCCAGCGAGCCAGGTTTTATTCCTCTCTCCCTTCAAACTGAGTTTAAAGCTATTTTGATGAGCTCTGCCAACTCCTGTGCAAAAACCCTTTTCCCTCATTGAGACAGCTGTCCCCCCATTTCTCACCAGCAGAGTTAGTGTTTTGTAAGCTGACACATAATGAAAAAACTTCAAGTCCTGCTGGTGACACCAGGGTCAAAGCCAAGTATTGATCTAGTGAGTCTTCCTGTTTCTTTCCTCATTATTCCCTGCAACTGGAGGGATAGAGGAGAATACTACTTGTGCTGCTGACCCCTTGACCAGTCATCCCAAGGCCCTGAAGTATCTCTTGATTGCCCTTGCATTTCTTGTTGCGAGTTCATCACTGCCCACCTGAAAAGTTAATAGTGGATACTAATTTGACATCTATACCTGGGTAGGAAGTTTTCTTGCCACATCTTCAACCTGGGTCCCAGACTTCCCTAAGAAGTGGGTCTGATCTGCATATTGGGCCTTCTGTTCCCTTCAGAAGAGAGTCACCTATAACAATAATCCATCATTTTTTTCTTTGTGGGTGTAGTTTCGATGCAGGGCATAGGCTGACTTAAACTTGGCAACACTTCTAAGCTAGAAGAACCATCGTTCTTGTTATTTTTAGGTTCCGCTTGCAAAGCCTTGTGCCTCTTTGCAAGGGCACCTGGGAAGGTGGAGTTGTTGAGGGGATGTCCCTGCTGCTCCGGGCAGAAACTTGTTGCCATTGCTCCCTCTCCTTCAGTTACAGTTTATCAAGTCTTTCTTATTGATAAGCTTGTTTAATCATGGCTACAGATGGTAGCTTTGCATACGGAAAAGGGATGTTCTTTTCCCAAGTGCTGCCCATACTAGCTACCGTGCTGTGCCTCTGCTATCTGTGTATTATTCGACGTGCCTGCGATTGTTTTAGAGTCCCTTTCTTGCTCCAGTTTCTTCCAAAGTCAAAACAGCAACAACGTGGGACTTCTGTGCCTATCACCAGTAATAAGAAGGCAAACCTTTGTGGATTTGTCTCCTCTGTGACTCTGACATGAAAACTGAAACTTGATCTCAAATTCTCCAACGCTTATAATATATACCAGTGTGGTTTCCAGATGTATCAAAAGGGTCCAGTTTGCAGGCAAATTCATTACTTGAGGTAGTCCTACCACCAATACAATCTTTATTACTTAGGAATGATTACCTGGATTCAAACACATGTGCACACACATTTCTGGTGTCTGTTTTATTTTATGCTGCAGTTTGTCCTGGGTGTATCCAGAATTAGTCTCTGGATAAGAGATCAAGTTACGCGTGCAGCACAGTCTGTAATGCTTTAGCATCTGAATATTTCAGATAATTTGAGTAATCTTGCCATCAGAATTAGATTTGAGGAATGCCTACTGCATGTAATTACCTTGATGGAATGGCTATGATGGCTTTTACAATCACTGATAATAACTCCACCAATTTTCCAGAAGTACAATCCGGTTTGTGACATTGTCTGTGCAATCCAGAAGTTTGTACGAAGACCCTGCAAACCGTGCAAGACTTATGATACTGTCTTTGAAGATACTTTGTTTTGATAACAACTAAAGAGGAAACTGCAGAAATTGCTTTGAGAAAAAGCAGACTCTGTGTGTTTTCAAGTCATAGTCAGTAATCGCTTGGTAACTGATGTCCCAGACAGTTTCACAGGAGTCAGTTTGTTTTCATTTTGGACTTGGCTATGTAAACAGTAATTCTTCATAATAGTATTTACTTGCTGGTGAGAAATACAGCCAGGTTAAACAGTACATGTCTATTGTTTAAAAAAAATAGTTTCCCTTTGTTTTATAATTTAGTTTTGCTGGGCAAAACTAATTTAAAAGCACAAATCAGATGCCAGGGAAGAAAATACCTCAAAGGTTCTGTACTTGGAAAATGTATATGACTTTATTATTAGCTCCCATAAAATTAACAACATGTATTTTTCAGTTTGGCTTCTCAGAAAAACAATTGTTCTTGATAGCTTAAAAACTAAGCTAAAATAGGGATATGGGAAAGAGAGTAAATGTTACCTTTTGTAACAGTATTTTTACAAAACCCGAGAAACTTGATTCAAAGAACTTAAATATTCACAGTCAGTGATGGAATCTCATAGATTTTGGTCAGGTTCTTATTTTAAATGTCAAGTTGTGATTCTGAAAAATGAAACTGGAGTGTGGTTTTGGACATTGTGTCTAACTATTGCTTCCAAAAAGGAAAGGGAAAACAGAGTGTCTTGATATCAGTTTAAATAGGAAAACAAGTTATAAACATTCCTTTCCTGATTACCATTCTTAACTTTGTACCACAGATAAAAAGTAATGCTTGAATAAGTTAAAAAAATAAGAATTGTTATCTGTGGTTGCAGATTGCAGTTTTTTTCCTTAATATAATTTCCAGATTAACTTTCTTCAAAGACCATTTGCATTCCAAAGTCAATATTTTCACTTGTATGTTTCTTTAATAGTTTGCAAAAATGTCTAGACTTATATTTCAAGTAAACTTCTTATGTCCCAGCTACATGAGTAAGCACTTTTTTTTTGCTTAAACCTAATATTTTCCAGCAGATTAGGCATGTAGAAATGTTAAATCTTCTACGTTGTCACTAAATATCTCATTCATAACTGCATAAAATTGTAATAACATTAATAAAGTAGAGCAATAATATCATATTAATTAAACAGCAAGTTATTCCAAAGAGGCAGAAAAGAAAGCCACAAGAGGCCTGATTGTTTCACACAGCAGCAGAGTATTCATGAGAACAGACCGTCTGCATCTGGAGTATGTGTTTAAACTAAGAACTACAACACCAGACATGGTACCTAGAAAGAGTTGTGTTTCTCCAGAGCCTGAATATCAGCTCTTGAGAAATCGTATGTGCTACTTTATGGCCTATATAATATGCCTAAATTTAGCTATCTGATATGCAATGTACAGATTAATGCTTGTATAACAATGATGGTAGACAGCCCAACTCACTAGGAGCACTGCTGAATACTTAGATTAGAGAGACACCTCTGCAGCACAGTCACAACTGAATGCCACATGTGGACGCAGCTCAGGAGTAGGCTCTGGTCTCCTTCTCCTGCTTCTGTTTTTTTTTCTCCCTTTTACTCAAAAAGAAGTATATGTCACTGGTTAGATTGTGAACTGGCTTGATCGTCAGATCCGTATAATCCTTATAATCCTATATATCCATAGGATGTGGCCTTCAAGAAGAAGCAGTTCTTCTAAAAATTTTCCCCTCCTATCCATCTCATTCTTATTCCTCACAGCACACTGTACAAATTGTTTTCCTGAGTCTAGTTTTCATTTATATTTTTCCTATCATAGGCTATAAGCACTTCAGGGCAAGGAATGTATCTTACTACATTTGTAAAATGTTGTGTACATTTACAGCTCCCTCTAAATGACTTTTTAATAAAAGAAGAAAAAAAACTTCAATTCCTAAACAGGCAGAAGTCTTTCTTCCCCACAAAGGTTTTACAAACAAAGTCACTAGTGTATTAGTAGTAGCAATAGTAACAGTTTAATGTACTGACAGTTTATTAAAACACAAATTCTGAGATCAGTCCTCTGAAGGCAAGAAACTGACAGCACTGCCTTACTTTATGCGATATGTAGTAATAGAAGGAAATTATTCTCAACAAACTACTCTAGTAGGTCAAAGTAAATTATTCCTCAGCTAGGATTTAAAGCTCTCAAACCCCAGGTCTCAGAGGAGTCACTCTGTAAGGAAAATACCAGTTTTCACCAAGATTGTCTTTCAATTAAAGTTTTACTCACATACCAGTATGGTAAGGGACACATAGTCTAGTAAAAAAACTTTACTTTAGGATCTTTCCAACATGACTATATGCACACACACCCCATTGTACCTCCACAGTTTGGGTTTTTTCCTAAACTTTATTCATAGAAATTCTAGACTTGCCATTTATTTTCTGAGGTTTCTGTGGTTATTGTTGTCAGAGGTACCAATACAGCAATGAAGTGTAAGAACACATATCTCATATTTTCTATGTGCAGTATAAAAAAATCCAGACTTCTGCAAATTTTTAAAGCATTGGTTACTTTATAATTTCCTTTCTTCTCTTCTGTTTCTCACCTTTGTCTAGATTGTATGCACGCCAGTCATAATCCTCAAAAAAGAAATACTGAAACAGGAAATAGTCCACAGTATGTTCTTGATGCTGAGTCTGCAAATTCTGCAGTGCAAGTCTTACACATGAAAGACCTTATTGCTCTCTACAACTACCTCAAAGGAGGTTGTAGTGAGGCTGGTGTTGGTCTCTTCTCCAAAATTACTAATGATAGGATGAGAGGAAATGGCCTCAAGTTGCATCAGGGGAAGTTTAGTTTAGATATTAGGAAGAAATTCTTTACTGAGAGAGTGGTTGGGCACTGGAACAGGCTGCCCAGAGAGGTGGTGGAGTCACCATCCCTGGAGGTGTTTAAAAAATGAGTAGATGTAGCACTTGAGGCTACAGTCTAGTGGTTAGGGTGATGTTGGGATGAAGGTTGGACTTGATGATCCTGGAGGTCCTTTCCAACTGTAATGATTCTATGATTCTATGCTTAAACAGTAGGAGTCATTAGGGAGAACAGACATACTGCAAACTGGAGGTAAAAACTACACCATTCACTTTTTGTATTAGGACCATCACTACCATACATGGAAAAAAGTGAACCTTGAAAACCGTAAGATACAAGAAGCCAATCCAAATGAGAAAAACAGTTGCCTAATGTTTGAAAACAGAACAAAGAAGGAACATAGAAGAAATTTTGGTAGTTCTTTGACAGAAGAACTTGGCAAATTCCGGCCGTCAGAAAAAGACTAATGATGTCTGAACCAAAAGAAAGATTAAAGGTCTAATTCCTTCTGACATAAAATCATGTACTGTCCTAGGTGATTTTTCATTGTTCCTGGGCTATGAGAGTTAGTCTGACTTTCATGGAGAGCCGTGGGAGTCAGATCAGGCTATATGCAAGAAACATCTTTCTTTGGGGATGTAAAAGGATGAATGAACACAGTCTCTGTGAAGCGAGAAAGGTGTGAAGAGAAACACTCCAGTGTCTCTTCTGCTTATAAAAGGTCATACTTATATCAATATGGATTTGCTGAGGATTACTCTTTTGTATGTTCATTCACTTTATCTTTTCATCATGTATTTTATGATAGAGTCCTATTGACACTCAGTTTAAAACACAATTACTGTGAGAAGTATAGCAACCTTGTTTTCATAGCTTGCTCTATGTCTAAGCCTTTGACACTGTCCCACATGACATCCTGGTCTCTGAACTAGAGAAATATGGATTTGATGGATGAACCATTCAGTGGATAAGTGTCGCGGTCGGGCCACTCAAAGAGTTGCAATCAACACCTCGATGTCCAAGTGGAGGCCAGTAATGAGTGGTGTTCCTCAGGGATTCGTACTGGGACTGGTCCTGTTGAACGTCTTTGTTGGTGACATGGACAGTGGGATTGAGCGCACCCTCACCAGGTTTGCCAATGACACCAAGCTGTGTGTTGTTGCTGACACACTGGAGGGAAGGAATGCTATCCAGAGGAACTTTGAGATGTAGGCCCATGCCACCCTCTTGAAGTTGAACAAGGACAAGTGCAAGGTCCTGCACATGGGTCAGGGCAAGCCCAAGCACAAATACAGGCTGGGCAATGAGTGGATTGAGAGCAGCCCTGAGGAGAAAGACTTGGAGGTGATGGTTGATGAAAAGCTCAACATGAGCCAGCAATGTGCAAGTGCTGGGGCTGTTCAGCCTGAAGAGGAGAAGGATCCAGGGAGACTTTATTGCACCCTTTCAGTATCTGAAGGGGGCCTACGAGAAAGCTGGAGAAGGATTTTTTTACAAAGACCTGTAGTGATAGAACAAGGGTAATGAGCTCAAACTGGAAGAGGGATGATTTAGGTTGGAAATTAGAAGGAAATTCTTCACCCTGAGGGTGTTGAGACACTGGAACAGGTCGCCCAGGGGGGTTGTGGATGCTCCACCCCTGGATGCTCCACCCCTGGAGGTGTTCAATACCAGGTTGGATGGGGCCTTGAGCAACCTGGTCTAGTGGGAGGTGTCGCTGCCCCTGGCAGGGGGGTTGGAACTAGATGATTTTTAAGGTCCCTTCCAACCCAAACCATCTATGATTCTAGGATTCTTTAATGACTGAGATTCTCTAGTAACCTTCCTGGTATCTGTGCATAATGGGCTGTGCAATCTGAGGTCTGGGGAATTTCTAGAAGCTAAAAAGCTGCTTGTGGGACATGTACAAGTGGGAACCTGACCATCACTCACAATTGTTTCTTGTCTAGTAACAAAATGAATGAAAAACAGGAATTTTTTTTCTGTTTTATAAAATGCCAAGTCTACGATACAAAATTATGAAAGACTGTAAAGGAAGCGTATGTTAATGTTTCACATCAAAAGTCCATATTAAAATGAAATGGCAAAGGGCTGAGTTATTTGTAGTTTGCAGGCCTAGAATTAGACTTTGGAAACTGTCTTGACATGAAATTAGGTTTTGGTGGTTGATGAGAGCTTTACAGTGCTAACATGATAAATAATATCTGACCTTAATGAGATCCTCCAAAATTCTACCTGTTAAATCTTTTAATTTTTCTTTTTACCAAAATGTTCTTAGAGAGAAAGATTTTCAACTTTCATTTGATATGAATCTGTTAAAATCCTTATTATCTCGAAATCAGGAATCCCTGGTTCTTATCTTTACAAATAGGAATTTACTCCACCTTAATTTCATCACATTTTTCATAGTTGTATTGCCCTGTGCCACCATAAATAATTTCTCTTCAACCTCGGGGTGAAATCTCAGCCCTTCAGAAATGATAACAGTTTTGCTGTTGTGAGACCAGAATTTCAACTTTAGTTTTGCATGCTTGAGATACTTTAGAATGTTGTAGTAAGTTATTTTTTGTGTAAGCCGTAAATATATATCTGTTTTAATCAGTCACTGGAGAGAGCTTATAAGAGATTTGAAGATTGAAATATGAAGTCAGAGCACCGCATTGGAAAAGCAAAATCATTAATCTAATAATCTGTCATACATGATTAAACAGGTTAAAAAAGAAAGACCACCCGGCAGGTAGATGCTAGAGAAAATGCTGAATGTTGGTTGAAAAATATACATAGCACAGAAGAATGATCTTTTAGAGCATGAAATCCTTCCCTTTGTGAAATGTCTTTGTCCTTCTATATGAGGCTTTTAAAGTAGGGGGGAAAAAGGAAATGTTGGGGAGGGGAA
>VZZY01025271.1:5935-24186 GCA_013400335.1 Eurystomus gularis | reverse complement strand
CCACCAGGCAAACAAAGTGGCCAATGTTGCAAACATACTCTATTCAAACTATAAATATATATATATAAAAAACCAGAAAAATTGCATCTAATGAATTAACACACTCTGATCAGATTCCATCCTTATCTCAACAAGGCTGTGGTGGTTTAGACCCTGCCAGGGCCTGAGCACCACGTGCTGCTGCCCCCCCGCCCCCGCCACCCCAGTCAGGAAGGAAAAAAGGGAAACCATCAACCCCAGGGTTGAGATAAGGAGAATTTATTATGGTAACACACAAGAAACAATCAGAACAACAACAGCAATAACAACAGCGAGAAAACAAGGTACAAAACAAGGGATACTGAGCGAATAAACAGGTGGAGCGGACCCAAGCGTGCGGGCCTGAGCGTGCACACCCTCACTGGTGGTCAAACTGAGTGGAACCTGCACTGAGGGGCATGACTGGGGTCAGAATGGTATGGAATAGCCAGGCTGTGGCTCCCTCCCAACTCCTACTGGAAATTAACCCCATCCTGGCCAAACCAGGACACAAGTACATCAATAGACTTTTTAAAAATGCATACTGATTTCCTTCAAGGGAAGCTTCAAGGGACCTTAGTGAAGGTCCTTAGTGAAGGTCCACCCCTGTAACCCTTTGTACAAGTAACTCTCAAGTGCCTAAATTGACTTACACACTGATAAAAGTGTGTTAAAAAATAACTTCTTTAAAGATAAGGTACATGGGATTGCCAAAGAGATTACATGTGTGGAAACCAATTCATTTTGAATTTGAGTGTTATTTACATGCTGCTGGCCTGTCAAATGCTTTGAACTGACTGCAGTCTGAAAATGCTCTGGCAGTTACCTTATTAGAAGAGATTTATTGATAAAAGAGTTTAAACACTTACATAAGTATTCCTTGATATACAGACAATGTCTCTCAAGTCAGATACTAATGGATAAATAGTTCAGCATCAAACATTAAAAACTGCTGAGTTTAAACACTTGCAAAAGTAAAATTGCGGAATATTGTCCTGTACTAAAAATCTTATTAACATTTTTTAGTCAACATTTTCTGCCAAATCACATGGTCTCTGAACGCCTCATACCTGAATCTATCCTTAAAATCAAACATAACTATGGAAGCATGGAGCTAGTCTTGCTTCTTTTTTTTTCAGAGTGCGGGAAGTGTTCTATCTTTACCATTTATTATGTTTATTTCTACAACATAATCAATATTACAATGCAAGGTAGCAAATTATTTTTTACAATTATATCTGCCTTGCAATTCTCCACAATTGTACCACCACTCAAAAGCAGAGTGGGCCAGGTAAAACTGTACTTAAAAGGTTCTCGAAGGCTACCAGGACTTCTGGTCCCCCTGGAGTCAGTGAGTAGGTCTATATTAGCAAGCAGGTGGGACCATTAGGAGTTGCTCTGTAGGGCATGACAGATGGTACTGAGTACAGGATGTCCAAACCATACCAATTACAGTTTTTTTTTTTTCACTGCCGATTGAGTTGGGGAGTATTTGGTGAGACACAGGAATGCCCTGGTTTATTTTAATCTGAAAATCATCTGCTTAAGACCCTTCTATAACATAAAGAACAGTAAAAGAGAATGATCATCATATTTACTTTAAAAACGCCTTCTGATGCAAACTGAGAACACTAATGTAGAGACACCCGATGACACTCAGGGACAACTATTTATGTAAAAGGTAACAGATACAGTCTCCAAGATACTTCCTGAAGACTGCAATTAGCATGTTTGAGCACTTCTTTGAGGTCTCTCAGTAAAGCCTACTGTACTTGAAAAAACAACAGCCCTTTTTTTAAAATACTGAAAGCAATGCCCTTTGATTTTCATCAGAGACTATGCATCTATCAAGAATGGAGAGAATGAGAAAAGATATCAACTCTTGCCTGGTATAATAGGCTGGGTTTAGCACTCATCAGGAAAGTATGACTGCAAATCTGATATTGGGACAATAGGTAGACCTGACCTGTTACTGTCATGCTTGGCTGTCATTATGAGGAACAAAGTTAGTAAATAACAGAGAAAAAGATGAAAAATGAGTAGCAGTGTGCATGTTATGTGAGACATGCTTGTATGTGAGACACGCATGTATATGAGACATGCAGTATGCCTGTACGTGAGGCAGGTTTGATGCAGAATATCCTCTAGGAAACAGCTACATATTTCTCAGGACAATGAAAACCAAAATCAAAGCAATGGAAGAAGGACATTTTAAATGTATTGTAATAAAGATTATCTTAACTAGAGAATCACGTTGGAAATAAAGATCACAAGAGAAGCTTGCAGAATGAAACTTTATAAAATAGTGCTCTTACCAACAGACTGAGCTTATCTACTCCACACTAATTACTGGTAGGAGGATCATGTCTACCTACATTTCATCTATTCACTTCACAATAGCCACCTTCTCATAGCCTCACTGGGTAGGCTGGAATGCACATATCTCCTCTGATATTGACATATTATTTTTAACACTTACTTAACAAATTATTTTGTGTATCTGAGAATCTGTATTAGAATTCCTTAGGTCCTACTGTGGTCCATTCAATATTAACTTAGCAGCTTCCAGAAGCCAAGGTCACTTTTGCTATTTATTTTCAGCAGAAAGGTAATTTTTTCTGATTATCATTGGTCTTCCAGATCATTTATTTACTGTCATCTACAATTAGTCATTCATGTGGCATTAGCATGTCACATTCATGACAACTTTCAAAATAACTTTGCTGAGTAAACCTTCTACTGACATCTTGGGACACCTTAGCCTTCAGGCTGTGCTTAACCACTTAGCATTCTCACAGAAAACCCAAATGGTGCTTCTCACAGCTCCTTTTCACCTCCTTCTTTTTCAAAGTGTTCAAGCTTCTGGGAAGTCATTTCAACCACTTCCCTTTTCACTGTGGCTTTTAAGCCACAGAAATGACTCACTGAGCTCTACCTGAGCTTCTTACTTATGCAACAAATTATGATCTCTGTATCTGCCCACCACCAGTCAGTAGTCCCTACTGCTTCAAGTATGTTGAGTTTTTCCAGACTGTTGTCTTCCTCCAGCTCTCACAACACCTTGGAAACACTGATCTGCAGCTTGGGTAGTTAGAAATACAATTGTGATAAATCACACCGTGGGAGAGAAAGAGAGTCGAGGCTACCTACTTATTAGCTACTAAGAATCACAAAGAAAATCCATAAATATAATTTTTTAAGTCATTTAAGCCCTTAGGAATACGTTTACATCAGAAAGAGTGCTGAACCTTTCACAGTAAATGGTTAGTCTCTGTTGCATAGTGACTCAAACACATCCATGCTTCAGAGTTACGGAAGTATCAGCTGACAGCATTCTAGCATAGTACACACCTTTCCTGAAAAGTGTTGCTCCCTCAACTCATGCACAAAACCATATTTAAGTGTCAAACCTATCTTCATTTTAAAAGAAGTCAGTTATAAATAATTTATTTAGAGATGTAGCAGAACTCCAGTAAAACAGACCTGGAGTACATTTTACAGACTAAAAAAGCTAACAGAAAAACTTCTGGAGAAAAGATTTTCCTTTCTAGAAAATCAGCTCCTTCCTGAGGTCTGGTGGAAAGAGATATATCTCTCAGTGAGGTGTTCCATGTCTACCTTATTTCTGTGACATACTTAGACAATATCATATTGCTGCAAAACACATAATGGGACAAAATACAGAATTCTATGCATTATAGAATCATCTCATTGTTTGGGTTGGGAGGCACCTTTACAGATCATCTAGTCCAACTCTGCCTGCCATGACAGTAGGGACATCTTCAACTAGATCAGGTTGCTCAAAGACGTAACACTTCCAGAGATGAGGCATCCACAAATTCTCTGGGCAACCTATTCCAGTGTCTCAGCACCATCATCAGAAAACATTTATTCCTTCTGTCTAATCTAAACCTACCTTTTTTCAGTTCAAAACCATTGCTCCTTGTTATTTCACTACAGACCTTGGTAAAAAGTCTCTCTCTGTCTTTCTCGTAAGTCCCCCTTAAGTACTGAAAGGATGCAATAGAGTGTCCCCAGAGCCTTCTCTTCCCCAGGCTGAACAATCTCAACTCTCTCAGCCTTTTTTCATAGAGGAGATGTTCCATAGAATCATAGAATGTATTGGGTTGGAAGGGACCTCTAAAGGCCATCTAGTCCAACCCCCCCCTACAACAAGCAGGGACATTTCTAACTAGGTCAGGTTGCTCAGAGCCCCATCAAGCCTGACCATCCCTCTGACTACTTTTGTAGCCCTCCTCTGGACCTGCTCCAACAGGTCCATGTCTTTCCTGTACTGAGCACCCCAGAGCTGGACACAGTACTCCAGCTGCATTCTTGCTAGAGCAGAGTAGAGCGGCAGAATCACCTTTCTCAACCTGCTGGTCATGCTTCTTCTCATGTAGCCTAGGATAAAATTGGCCTTCTGGGCTGTGAGCCTATGCAGCCAGCTCATATACAAAGCAGATATGTTAATGTTTCCCTCAGGTTACCAAATTCTGACCTGCTTAAAAAATTAATATTTTTTTTCAAGTTTGTGGCCATAAACTAGAACCCATCGATGATAAATAATAACATTGCATCAATTTCTTTTTGTTTTACTCCACCACCACTATAAATGTATGAACTAACTTCACACAAGATAAAAGTCAATGTGTCAGTCTGTATATTCAAATAAAACTATTTTTGATAATATAGACAGAACCTGCATCAAGTAAATTATTTTTATTATACATTGGTTAAAAGCTGGTGGTATTAATGGGAGCTTTTCTTCCTTAGACTTTCGGTAGCTAAGACAACTATTTTTCACATATTTTTTTCTTGCCCCATGGAACCATTTAAAGACATGGAAATATTAAGAGCTAAAATAAAACCCTAAAAAAAATGGAGAACTCTTGAACAGAGTGACCCTTAGGTGTAAAAATGGTGATAAAAATCCTGCATGTCAATTTTTGAGGACATGAAATGGAAAGCAGGAGTTGATGGTTTGTGAATAGTCAGCTCTAAGCTATTACAAAACAAATGTCTGTGGCAAAGTGCAGTAGCAATGAGAAAACAGCACAAAATAAAAGCGTGTGATTAACTAGGAACAAATACAGACCCAGTAAGTTGAATACCAAACCCAAGTAACTATTGCCATAATTTGATAATCTTCCTTTCTCCTTTGGGTCATTACGTCTGCATGAATTCACAGAAGAGAAACTATTTTTAAACTTTCCTATGTTGATAGCTGACCTACGGATGTTCCAATTCAAAACTTTTCCATGACTTGACAATGTACCAATTTACAAAGCTTTTTCTTTCTTCTCCTCAACTTTATTCTTGCTCCAAATGCTAACTCTGTAAAGACCAGGTTAGAGCAAAAGGTGTAATCTCAGTTATATGGAAGTTCATAGGTATATCTGACTTGTTTCTTTAGGGCTTGGGTTTCATCCACATATTCTTAGCAGGAATCTTCTTATGACACCTTTTCATTAAGGCTATACCCTCTGTTACACAAGTATCTCCCAACTTTCCACAACACAATTGGAAAAAAATACCTGGCTGGAACTTCATAAACAATTAGTTTGTGTATAATCTAGAAGACGATATAGCTCAATCCTGTCTACACTCTGCAGGTTTGTGTGAAAGTCCATGCTTTCTGGCTGTCTTTTGTGACCAAGGAGGAAGGTGTATAATACCCAGAAAAGCTTTTCTGAATGAGACAGTTTGTTTTCTGGAAGCATACTCCTGTTATGTAGTCTTACAGTCCTACACATAGCTAGGCATAATACAACAGTCCCCTGTCACTCATGTCTAGAAACAGCAGTACATTCAGAGATTTGAGTTAATGGTAATGCTCATGACCAGTGAATATGTTAAGCATAATGGCAGAAAGACACTGTGCTACTTTGCTTATGCAGCTGTGCTAATGTGCTTCAACTAGAATATGTATCTGCTGTTCCAGATGAACACACTTCTTCAGTGACTTTAAGTCATGCTGAGTTGTGCAGTTGTCTTTTCCAATTAAACACATATTATGGAATATGTAAACACCTCTAAAATGATTGTAATGGGTTAACCAAATCAGACTATTTAGACACTAAAGATTGGAGCAGATTGCCTCTGTTCCCCAATCAACCATTCAACACAAGCAAATAAGGCTTTCAAAAGTTAAGTATACTGACAGTGCACAAACAAAAAGCTTTGGCAGGAAAAGTAGTGTTGTATTTGCATTCTGGAAAGCACACAGGGCTCAATCCTAACAAAACACTTAAAAAAGTAAGCAAAAGAAGGCAACTGCATTTTAATTTATTTTTTTGTGGATGTTGTCCACCTGGACTTTTAGTAAAGCATTTGATACTGTTCCCTGCAGCATTCTGCTAGAGAACCTGGCAGCTTGTGGCTTAGAAAGGTGTACTCTCCACTGGGTTAAAAACTGTCTGGATTGCTAAGCCCAGAGAACTGTGGAGTTAAATCCGTTGGCAGCCAGTCACAAGTGGTGTTCCTCAGGGGTCAGTTTTGGGTCAGTCTTGTTCAATATCAATGATCTGGATGAGGGGATTGAATGTACCTTCAGTAAGTTTGCAATGACACCAAATTGGGTGGGAGTGTTGATCTGCTTGAGGGTAGAAAGGCTCTGCAGAGGGATCTGGAAAGGCTGGAGCAATGGGCTGAGAACAATTGTATGAGGTTTAACAAGGCCAAGTGCCAGGTTTGGCACTTTGGTCACAAGAACCCCAGGCATCACTACAGTCTTGGGAAAGAGTGGCTGGAAAGATGCCCGACAGAACGCCTGGGGGTGCTGGTGGACAGCCATCTGGACATGAGCTAGGAGTGTACTGAGGTGGCCAAGAAGGCCAACAGCATCTTGGCATGTATCAAAAATAGCGTGCCCAGCAGGAGTAGGGAAGTGATCATGCCCCTGTACTTGACACTGGTGAGGCTGCAGCTTCAATACTGTGTTCAGTTTTGAGTAAAAGACAATGAGGTGCTGGAGCAGGTGCAGAGGAGGGTAACAAAACTGGTGAGGGGTCTGGAGAACATGTCTTATGAGGAGCAGTTGACAGAACTGGGATTGTTTAGTCAGGAGAAGAGGAGGCTGAGAGGAGACCTTACTGCTCTCTACAGCTACTTGAAAGGAGGTGGGTGTTGTTCTCTTCTCTCAAGTAACTAAGAATAGGACAAGAGGAAATGGGCTCCTGTTGCGCCAGGGGAGGTTTACATTGGACATTAGGAAAAATTTCCTCACTGAAAGAGTGGTCAAGCATTGGAATAGGCTGCCCTGAGAAGTGGTGGTGGAGTCACCATCCCTGGAGGTGTTCAAGAAACGTGTAGACATGGCACTTCAGGATATAGTTTAGTGGTCATAGTAGTGTTGATGGTTGGACTTGATGATCTTAGAGGTCTTTTCCAATCTTAATGATTCTATGATTTAACTAAATGGAGCTAGAAATGTCAGTACTCTTTAGAAGGGGCGAGTTGCTTTTTTTCCTCTCATATACATTGTAAATATTGCTTATTTCCTTCTCTAAAAAGAGTATTTGCATGAGTTCAGATGAAACAGAAGTGATGAAGCAAAGGGATGAAAGGGAGGAAAAATCATAATCAGATTGGAGATATTATACTTTATTGAGTTTAAAGAAGGAACTACCTTTGCCTTCACAGCTAATTTTCTATTCAGTAAACTAAGACTACCTACCAAACTCCTTCACACAGAGAAACATACGTAGAAGTGGAGAAAATAAGGCAAAACAAAGACTAAAAGCATGGAAAAGTGACAAACAAATGAGAGTGTTCAATGTATAGAAAAAACAGGATTTCCTATTAGTAAAGTGAGAAGGCAGCCATGGAAGACAGGTATTCTACATCCCTGAGATTTTCAAGTATTTAGGACACATACTCTAAGCTTGGATCTTAACTGACAATCATGCTGTGTCTGTTCTTGAAGCAGAACTTCCTCCTCTGCTGAAGGAAAAGCTCTGCCCTAAGTGGCACTGCTGGAAAACCTTCCTTTCCTCTCCACTGATCTTTTGGGGCTCCCTTCCTATTCAGGAGTGGCACAAGAGAGAGCACCTCTGGCTCCCTGGACCTAGGTGTTGATCCAGACCAGCTGCAATGGCAGGCTAACTTGCTAGGCAGAAGTTTGTTCTGTAGCATCAGCAGAGTTCATACTGAGCCTCCAGTTGAAATGTGGAGACACAAGCCCACACTGGGACCTCTCCTGTTGCTGGAGCTAAAACTGAGAGATCAGAACCCAGTAATGCATCGCATCCCTTTTCACCTTGCCCACAGGGGCAATGTGAACAGGCTGAGATTGGGCAGAATGATAAATAAGCAGACTGCTTTATTCCCTTCCTGAAAGAGCCTTTATTTATATCTGTTCAAGCCTCAAAAAGGCTGTTGTAGCAGTTCCTTGGTAGGAAACCTTGATAATGCCTTGTGTCAGTAAAGATACTGCAGCCAAGAAATGAATTTGACCCATGTCCTGCACAGTAATGATGAATTCTCTAATAAATGTAGAATTGTGATTTTCCTATTGCATGACTATTAAATATCTATTACATTATGGCAATGATGTATTATATTTCAGCTACATGAGAAGTTATTTTTAATTTTGGTTTCAATTGAAATAATACATACCTGTGTCATTGAAATAATACAGAATACAACAGAACGACCTGTTCATATTAACCTTGAACTTACATGCTTTGTCAAACTGTGCCCTGGGGTCCTGACTTTTTCTGGGGATTGGTGAGGGGATGACAAAACGTTCATTAAAAATTACCACATGTAATGCTATCTTCCATGTCAAACATGGGCAAATGGCGTGGAAAAGGAATTTGGTTTGTAACAATACAAAAGTGGGACTGATTGGGTAAGACTCTTCAATCACGTCAGCCAATGCCTCTCTGGGAAAGTCATGACAAATTGAGAATAGTGAAAAATCTTTTGTTCAAACAAAGACAACAATTCAACTAAAGAATAGTAAGGGAAATAGAACCAAGTAGTCTTACTGAAAAGTTGTAATGATAGCCATGTGCAGCAGACTGGCTGTTGAACATTGCTGATAGCTCTGAAACACACAGGTAATTTTGGTTTAAATTTATAAAATATACGTTTCAAAAACCTACAGAATTCTTCAATATTTTAAGAAAGCATTACTACAACTTACAATTGATTAGCATTTTTTCCTATGAAAACTGCAACAGAATGTTACTGGAATGGTGTTATTAAAGTTAGTAACTTGCACTAGTTCTAGCTTTCATCATTAGATCTAGTCATTCCTACTGATGTGAAGATCTGTTCTTACACTACTGCCCAGTAAACACGTTTCTGTAACAGAAAAAAATCCTTATTAATTTTCTCTCTTTTCAGAACAATGCAAATACTGTCATGTTCAGAAAATAAAAACAATACAAAATAAAACAAGTACATGAGGAATAGTATAAAATGCAGTGTGTCCACTATATATATTAAGGAATTAAGAACACTATAATGGAAGGACCTACTCAAATGGTTAAATTCTGTCTTTGTCACTTCCAAAATCCCTGGAATAATTTATTTGTTCCCCAGAGCATCTGTTCCACATGTCTGTATTCTTGAGAGACCATTTTCTAACAACTTATATAAACTGTCGAATCTACTTTAAAAAGGGCAAAAAGACAAAACTATGGGACATTTGATATGGAATATTATATTCTGTGTCCCTGCAATACTGGAAAATTTATAAAGAGGATCCCAGGATGAGGACTATGCCCTGTACCATGGAGCATGTCACTAAGGGCACTGATACTGAAACTGATGTCGAAAACACAGCCTGTGAACTTGAGAATATGTTCAGGATGCTTTTTGCTCATTTAATTGATAAACAGGTTAAAACTGCTTTCAGCTTTTTCCCAACTCCCCTTGAAGGCTGAAGTCTATAAGGTTTTGCATCAGCTCAGGACAGATACAGGAAAACAAGATGTTCAATGCTATGCTACTTCTTGAACTAACTTCAATTATATAGAAGAAAAATCTGACCTCTTTTTTGATTGTTATATAAAGTATCCATTACACACCCTTAAATTCAATTAATGAAATGAACCAGAGCAGATTAATCAGATATAAAAGCTATTTATTTTACCATAATAAATCCCAAAGCTGTCATTGAACTAACCACCCAGAAGAGCCAGGCTTCATATATATAAAAGTAAACTACTTCAATAAAATAAGGATGCAGAAATTACTCCTTAGGATCGAGATTAGACAAAACCTTTAAACGGTTAAAAAGCACTTATTGAAGCATGCGCAAGCATGTGTTGAAAAGATGTGATTGAACAGAAACAATTTGCTGCATTACAACTTAATGTAGAGCTCAAAAGTGAGACACTGTCTTATAAAATCCATTGAATATGAAAAGTGCACTTAAATAATACACAGAAGTCCACATGCTACCATGCCAAAGGACTAGTCTTTAACAAATGACTGTTGCTCACTTTTCACATCCTACTAAGCTCTAGCCTCTTTGCAAACAATGACAACCAAAATGCCAATTAGCAGCAATGAGATGTGACTGGAGTTCTGTGAAGCCCACCAACTGGTTTCACAAGAAAAGACTGTTTTCCATCACTGCTACACTTAGAAAAAAATATGGGATAGCTATGTGAAAGGCTGCAGATCCCACTACTGATTTTACAAGCAATAACTTCCCAATATAAATTCCTGTCATTTTCAAGTAAGGAGATTAATGGATGTTTTCCTCCAGAAACATTTCCTGTCTTTAGTTTGCTTTCCTCCCAAGATTTCCTGGTATGATAGCCTTCTATATAAATTTCTCTTTTCTACTACATATTTCAGAAAAAACAATAGAGAAATATCACAAGACTTCATCATTATTAGCTAGTACTTGCCAAAAAAATTTTAGAGATATGTCCTCTCCATTGTATAACTTGTTTTATTTTCTTTCTGTGGGTTTCACGCACTTTACAATGTAGTAATAGATGTATCCAGCAGGTAGGTAGCTACTATTATTACTGCTGTTATAAATCAAATAAAGAAAAAAAAGAAATGACAATCCCCAACGAATCAGATAGCCAGTTCACTAAACTGTAAGATTACAAAACAAACAAACAAACAAAAAAACCAAACAG
Source organism: Eurystomus gularis (assembly GCA_013400335.1). Taxonomy (NCBI): domain Eukaryota; kingdom Metazoa; phylum Chordata; class Aves; order Coraciiformes; family Coraciidae; genus Eurystomus; species Eurystomus gularis. Next base: position 13,057 of record VZZY01025271.1, on the reverse strand, counting down.
AAACAGGCTGTGTAAATGCTTTTTTTTAAAAAAAAGGAGGAAATACTTGTCACTTTCTTGATTAAAGCCTTTAAGCAAAAACTGAACTGTCTTACTGTTACTATTATGCTGAAAATCATAGACACTGCTAGTGGCTTTACTAGGTTACCATCGGCCATGCAATTAACAGTAATTTGAAATGAGATCTTCAGTCTGAATTCAAGCTACTCAACTTCAAGTCATCAGTGTTATAGAAATGAAGTGTGTTTCATCAGTGTTATAGAAATGAAGTGTGGTTAGACTCTGGCACACTTCCCAATACTTGGTGCCTGGAAATTGCTTTGCATATTACAGTTTATAGAAATCAAAAGACATATTTCCTCTTCTCTTTCAAGTTTATTTCAGAGTATGGTCATAGAACCAAAATAACAACAATGGTTTAGCAATCTCACAAGTTAAATCCAGGAGATCCTACACAAATTTTGCACTCCACAACAGCCTTTCTGCATTACCCTTGTCAGTGACCAGACTACTGTTCCCTAAAGAGATTCAGCAGGAAAAGGGACAGATGTTCACTACTAACATGAGAGTTGAGATTTCCAAATGCATAGACCAAATATTCCTTTATCTGTATCTTCTCAAACCCATCCTTGTCTCTCCCCAGAATTCATTCAGTTCACCTTCTGACTCCACAGCCAGCCAGCTTCATTTTTTATAGATCTGCTTCCACTGTGAAACATCCTTGGGGACTCAGAGACACCCACAGACTACAGAGAATCAATTACTCCATGAAAACCCAAGACAAACCCCTTGCAGGCAGCAGAAATCCCAACTGTCAGTGGTCAGGTGGTCTACAGGTCAAGCCCTGTGTTTGTTTCCAGTACTAGCTTACAGCAGACCCCTACAGCTGGCCACACTGCGCCAGCTCCTCAGCACAGAGTTTCCACTGCATGGCTCAGAGCTACACTTGGAGGTTTCATGCAGCCATGCAACTTCCCAGCCGGTACAGGTGTGTATACCTCATGGTTTAGAAAGGAGAACACACCACAGCAATGAAGGAGGTGTTCCCTCTTAAATCCTGTCTTTATCAGCCCTCAGGGTTTTACTTTAGTGATTTCAAAATCCTAGCTCTGCAAAGGAAGATAAAAAGAAACACTGAGATTATTTTCTGAAAGCTTCTTGTCATTAAGAGCTATGTTCTGTAGTCTTCTTTCTATTACATCTTCTCCTATATTCTGTTCCTTACAGACTAAAGGTGAGAAAGGCCTCACCTGGAAGGATTTTACATCATACGAGCAGTCTAGAACAAACAGGAGGATGCTGCCCTATTAGCCCTTCTATATGTTATGTTTCATCAGAAGCTCAAGATTTTGATATAAGCATAAGCTGTGCCACGTGATGGTTTCGATATGACTCTGATACACCCACTGCTTCCTTTCTGCCAACACTTCTAGTGAGTGTGCCCACATTTGTACTAACATGGAAAAAATAAAAATAAAAAAACTCTCATGAGCCTCCAAAACATTCTGAAACCAGTAGCTGCAATTGTTCTCAGTAATGTCTTAGATCCTCTACAGGTTTTCTTTGCTTGCAAGTTTTAAGAGAAAATGGTTACTCATTTTAGTTGGAAATTCCCCTGTATCCCATGGCTAGCCGATAAAGTACTAAGTTTAAAATGAAAAAACAAGTTCTAGCAGTAACATTATCTGTCAATTTTCTTTGAGATATATCAACTAGTATTTAAATGCAGAAATATTATTTAAAAAAAAATATGTAGACTTAAAGTAATGGTATAAACATATTCTTATGTTTACACTTGGACATCAGGACACCTAAGAACAGGATTCACAGGAACAACCTCTGCTGACAAATACGCGTAAGACAGAATGCACAGAAGGGCAAAGAATTCAGTCTAGCCTGGGAATGAAATGAAGACTAGTAAAAGATTTAAATTTCTTATGCAGACACCTAGCATCTAACTCAACTATGGTGCCCATTCTAACACCAAAGAAGCAGAATCCAGACCCATTGCCTGATGAATCAGTTATTTTCTTTCAAAACACATTCTGTTCTTAAAACATCACCAGTCATGACAGCACTGACCTAACCACCTGGCCTCTCTATCTCCCAAGTGTCTGAAACACAGCAATGCTCACCCTTTTTCTCACTTTCTTACTCAGTCTCTTAATTCTTTGATGCAAACTGGAAAAGGCTTCCTTTAGTGTCTGAGAAGCCTGTACTTGGCTGCTGTAGCAAATACCCACAGAAATGCCTTCACTCACATGGTGGGTTGACCCTGGCCAGCAGCCAAGCACCCACACAGCTGCTCTCTCCCTCTCTGCTCCTTCTTCAGTGGGACTGGGTAGAGAACAGGAAGAGCAAAAGCAAGAAAACTCATGGATCAAGATAAAGACGGCTTACTAGGTGAATGAAAGAGGAGGGGAAAAGGCAGTCACTCACTGCCACCCACAAGCAGACTGAGGACCACCTCATTTCTCAGCAGTGGCCACCCTGGAAGACAATTCACTCCTGCCCCTTCTTCTTCCACTATCAGAGTCTTATTGCTGGCTGAGTATGATGCTATATGGTATAGCATTTCCCTTTGGTCAGTTCAGGTCAAATATCCTGGCTGTGTTTGCCCATTACCAGTCTACTCACTGGTGGGGAGAGAGTGAGAAATGGAGAAGCCTTTGAGTCTGTGTGTGTTGGTTTAGTAAGAGCTGCGGGGTAGCTGAGCCGTGCGGCCAGCCGCTTCTCCCCGCCCTCTCCCCTCTGCCGCGGGCCGCAGACAGGGAAGAAAAAAAAAAGGTTTAAAAGTGCCTTTTTGAGTTGAGATAAGGAAGGTTTAATATATATACATATATAAAAGAAAATAACATACAATGGGCACTTTGCAGTTAACAAGAACAATATTAACAGTAAGAAAAGAGGCAATACAAAAAAACAATACCAGAGAACAACAGCGAGGGACCGAACCCGAGCAAAGTCCAAAGCAAACTGACCCCAACCGAACTGGCCCCTCCCCGGAACTGGCCCTGGGGCATGACGTCAGCATGGTATAGAATTACCTGGCTCCACACAAAATTAACCCTGTCCTGGCCAAACCAGGACACTGTGCAATCACCGTTCAGCAACAGCCAAAACAGTGTTACCAATACTGTTTAACCGACAAAAACACACCACCTATATTTTGGCACATGGCTGCCAAACTCCCTTCATGAAAGTTAACTCCATCCTAGCCAGACCCTGTACACATTAGAAAGAGGAATGAACAGGAGCTTTTCTCCTACAGAGCGGAGAAATACTCTAAACCCTGGACTCTTTGTGTCAAAAGAAGAGATGGACTGTTTCCCTACATATTGTGTTTGGAAGGAACATAGCTGTTAGCCTTGGCATTTGGTAGCTCAAATGTTACTCAGTGCTTCTGACTTGAAGCACTTCAGCCTTTCTCAATAAGCCAACAAGAACCTATGGGCTTCAAACAAACTTATTAAAGCATTTTTGAAGAAACTCATGTGCACCAAAAAGGCTAGAGAAGATACTATGCCAAACCGCTCCTTCCTATACTGATACCAGTGTAAGGATTGCCTCAGTATATTATTTCACTGACGGACTCGACCCTTCATTCATTTTCACAAACAGCCCAATGACTTGAATTAGAGTATAAGGTAACTGATAGCACCTGGTGGCATCATCTTTGATCTGTCATAGTCATCCATGCAGAAGGAAATGCCAAACTCTGTTCTTGATCTAGCTCAGCTCACTGCAATGTGGCAGCTAGAAGTGTAATATGGAAGAATTAGAAAACAATCACAGGCATGTGATTTCTATCTTCTGACTTTGGCTTTGGTTTGGGCTTGTTTTGTTGCCCTCTCCAACCCAAAAACATGTAACAAAGATTGAAAAAAAAGGTTAGTCTTTTAAATTTTCTTTTTCTGAATATTTTAATTATTTTTTTCCAGATGAAGGCATCAATTTGGAAAACATATTGATTAATATATGTAGAACTAGTAGAATTTGTCATATGCTAGCGTGGTATTATAACAACTTTCCTCTTTTACTAAAAAGTAAAAAAGATGCAAAGGCATTTTTTGACAGATGGTAATGGGAAAAAAGCTGGGAGGGGACAGTGCCAGGACAGCTGACCAGAACTAACCAAAAGGAAATGTCATACCATATAGCACACAAAGCTACAGTTTTGTTTGCTCATTTCCATGTTACCTCAGTAATTAACTAAGTATTTGAAAAAAACTATTACTGGTTGGATGCTCCTCATCATAAAAGTTCAGTAAGGTCAAAGCTAAATGGCATATATTTTTGAAAACTCTTCATAGGCATTACAATCAAAACAAAACCCAGCAGAATTGTTCTAAGTTATACATTAGAAATAGTACTTTAAAAAATGAAGGAAACCTGACAGAACTTCCCTATGAACACATATATCATACAAAATCAACAGATAGCTCACCTCACGTGTCAGAAAAAAGAGAAGCTAGTCTTCATCCTAAATACTACCTACCCAACATGACTCTCTATGCACTCCAGTTTTCTCTGTACTTTGGACCTCAAAGACAGAGTATAAAAATGGTTCCCACTTTGCTTCTGAGCTACACAGCTACAATTTTTGTTACTGCAGTACAATATGGTCAAATGAGAGTTAATTAATTTTGCACATTTTTATAGTTTTCAGAAACACAGAAATTAACAGAGTATATGCAATTGAAGATTAAATAAATATACAAAAACTAAAATGGAAAATAATAATATAATGGCAAATAATAATAATAATGGCAAAATAGTTTTCGAAACAAACATAAATCTGCAAATATACTGTATGAATAAGTGTTATATAAGTGTATGAATATGTGTTATACAGTGCTGTTGCTCATGGTAGATAAACTAAGCAGCAAAACTTGAAAGTAGGCAATTTCATTACTATTTTTCTTATGACCAATTCTGTTGCTCTCCTCCAGTTAAGGAAATGCAACCTTAGAAGAGTAAGTTTTACAAGTTGCTCTGATAATCAGGAACAAAACAGTTGCAAAAGTGACAAAAGAACCCCAGACCAAACCGAAACCTCACAGAAATTTATTATCAAAGGTAAATAAAAATAAGAATAATGATTCTTTCCCCAAAATTGTGACCATGGTTTCCCTGGCCTACTTTGCGTAATGGACCAGGCAATGAAAAATATAAAGAACAGATAATTTCCCCCTTGTGTTCTCCTCTACTTCAGCTGTGTTTGCCCTCACTTTTCTGTCTCACAGTCTTATGTGAAGCACTTTCAGTGATATTGCTGCTGAATGACTAATAGTTCATGGGATGGCTCCAACAGTAAAAAAGGCCAAGAAAACATTCTTACACATGAAGATGAGTGTGAGAACTTCATTTTGTGGTGTTGGGAGGGAAAGAAAATCTGAGGAAAAACTTCCAGAAAACTACTGTATTGTAAAAGACTATTGCTTGTTAGGGTTGGGTGGTGGTGATGTTCTGCTTCTTCAGTAGACGTCTTCAGATAGCTGCCAGCAGAAGCAGGAGAAGAATAGCTGTGCTAGGCTCAGGGAGTTAACTCTGGCCTCCACCTAATGTGCTATGAACATTCTTAGTCTCAGGAGCCCTCTCTACTCCCTCCAGGAAACTGCAAAGCGGCATCCATAGCAGAAAGCATGTGCTGATCCTACTTCCAGGTTTGGTTGCCTGCCACCACTGGAAATAAGCAACAAGATCTGGTCTTTAATCTCAGTAGGCTCAGTTCCTGTTTGCCTGCTCTTTAACACATATTCCACTAGAGCTCTGCTACTTAGACCAAACTCTATACAGACATTGTGCACACCTAGTGGAGTATCATCTCACTTGGAAAACATTTTTTAAGTAATCCTAATGAAAGAGTTCAGCATTAAATCTCAGGCCTATTAATAAATCAAGGTTCCTGAAATTTGTTGTTAAACTCAATTAAAAAAAATGTTCTCTGGTTTGCTCATTACAAATCCTTTATAATTAACCTTCCTGGAGGTGGCATTAGAGAGAAAATAAGTCCTTTTAATAAGTCCTTTTAATCAGTTAAGCTCTACCTTTATAGATTCTCACTCCATCTTGAGCTCTGTTATATACTGATTACATCAATTACTGTGTCAATAATGTGTGTGCAATTACATTAAAAGTTCCACAAAACAGCTTTTAGAAACACTGTGAAAAAATCATGCAACTGCCCCCAAATCACTTTCCAAATTTAGTATTCTAACCTGAAACAACTTGATCAAGAAGTACAAAAGTAAAATAGAGAAAATAAATTATCACATGAAACCATTTGATCAAAACCTACTGAAGCAAAAAATCTGAAACCAGTAACTATTTAGGATATGCTACTGATTTAAAAAGTAGTTATGTTGGACTTAGTACGTACATAATCTTTTTTTAAAACTTTGGAACCTGAGATTTTAAAGCAGTGGCCATCACTCAGAAGTTTTATAAGGCATGAAATCTGAAAAAAAGGAATTTCTTTTTCCAACACCACATTACCTTTTTATGACTCAAAAAGTGCACAAATGGACAGGTAAAAATAAAGTTTTTCAAAATTATGTAAGAATGCAGTCATTATTCTACTATTGTATGAAGAGCCCATCCTAAATACTATGTCCAGCTCAGAAAGTTTCTTTCATTAAAAGAGAAGGAAAAACAGCAGACAGAATTTCAGTGCCATGTGTGATTGCAGCAAAATTGCCCTGTTATTATGTAAAACAGTACATATGAATACAGAATTTGGCCTCACCAGATTAGAAGTCTAAGAAAGTTAATGTTCTGTCTTTAGAAATTGCCTATGCCTTATGCTTTAATGATTGATGGAAATTAGGAAAAACCTAATTTGCCTGAACAATTTGGCACTGTGATACACAGAAACAGGGATAGAGACAATTCTTTCCAAACCTTGTGGCTGTCAGCCTGTACCCTTCAGCATTCTGAACTTTTATTGGTACTTAATATGTCAGGTTGGAAAAATGAACTTCATTGATTATTAGTTACCAAATTATTTTGCCCACAGTACACTACATTTCCATATTTTAAAGAAAATTTAGGTGCATTAAATCAAAGAACTCTTGATATAAATTTAAATTTACACTGGGAATTTATTAGTTCTTAAAAAAA
>VZZY01025270.1:0-16889 GCA_013400335.1 Eurystomus gularis | reverse complement strand
CCAATACCTGAAGGGAACCAACAAGAAAGGTGAGGCAGGACTGTTTACAAGGGCATGCAGTGATAGGACAAGAGGCAATGGTTTTAAACTAGAGAAGGGTAGACTTAGATTAGACATTAAGAAGAAGTTCTTTACTATGAGGGTGGTGGAACGCTGGAACAGGTTATCCAGAGAGATGGTGGAGGCCCCATTCCTGGAGATGTTCAAAGCCAGGCTTGATGGGGCTCTGAGCAACTTGACCAAGTTAGAGACATCCATGCTGACTGCAGGGTGGCTGGACTAAATAACCTTGGAAGGTCCCTTCCAATGCAATGCATTCTGTGATTCCATGATTAACAGAAGTGTTTCCTTTTCTTCTGACCAGTCTTCTGAGGAAGACTAGCCTAGTTTGCCATACCCTTGCTTGCTCTTAGACGTTTCCAGCATGTGCCTAGCATTTGAGAAAGCAGGGTATGCAAAAGGACATTAATTTGTGATAGCCTGCAAAAAACTGCACAAAACAAAAGCAAATACAACTACACACACAAAAATCTAACTCAAAAACCCAACAACAAAAAAAAAGACCAACAAAACACATCCTTCACAGAACTGCAAGTGACTTTAAAAAGTACCGCAATTGAAACTCCTATTAATAACTATATTTCTTCTCTATACAAATGCCTTTGAAGATAGTTTCGTATTGAGACATAGACTGATAGAAATAGAACAGCATTTCAATCAAACATGAGCCTGTTCAAATTGTCTCATTTTTCTCCAGTCTTCTTCTTGACACAGTAGCTAATCTCATATTGCAAAGGAGGCAGCACATATCAAATCAATCCATCACATAAAAATACAGCAAAGAAGGAAATGTATAATTATTTACTATGAACAGTTATATCCTCACACGTTTCAGGATTTCTGGATTAATTCTGCACCTTCACTAATTTTAGCTTATTTTCACATACTCAGACTGGTTGAGGTTGGAAGGGACCTCTGGAGATTGCCTAGTCCAACTCCACTGATCAAAGATGACTCAACTACAAAAGAACTTGTAGTTCTACTACAACTGCTTTCCCAGGAACATGTTTTGNGACATCACTAAGAGCCTGGCTGCATCTTCTTTACTCTCTCTCATCAGGTATTAATTAATACACATTGATAAAATCTCCTTGAGCCTTCTCTCCTCCAGGCTGCACAGCCCCAGCTTTCTCAAATTGTAGCACGACAGATGCTCAAGCCCTTCAGTCACCTTCATTGACTGTCAGTGGACTCAATTCCGTAAGCTCATGTCCTTCTCATACTGGAGAGTCCAGAACATCGCATCATGGGTCTCATTACAGCTGAGCAGAAGGGAAGGATCATCTCCTTTCACCTTCTGGCAACACTCTTCCTAATGCAGCCCAGGAGGCTGTTGGCCTTTGCCACAAGGCCACAATGCTCCTCTTCAACTTCTTGTCCACCAGAACTCCCAGGTGCTTTCCAACAAGGGACTGGCTTCCAGCTGGTCATCCAAGACACCAGTAGAGGCTGGAGGCTTCTTCCTCCCCAGGTATACAGTTTTGCATCTCCCTTTATTGAATTTAATGAGATTCCTGTCAGCCCATTTCTCCAGCCTGTCCGGCTCCCTCTGAATGGCAACTCTACCCTCTATCAACCTCTCCCCTCAGTTTTGCATCACCCATAAACTTGCTGAGGAGCGACTGTGTCATCATCTGAGGGAATAATGAAGATGTTAACAATACTGGATCCAGCATTAACCATTGTGGTACAGGACCACTAGTAACTGGCCTCCAGCTAGACTTCATGCCACTGATCACAGCCCTCTGAAATCTGGTTGGACTGACTAAGCTCAACCCATTCCACTGTTCATCTATCTAGTCCATACTTAACCAGTTTGTCTATAATAAAAAAGACTATATAATGTTAGAGGACAGTGTTGAAACCTTGCTAGCTAAAGCCAAAGTAACATCCACTGCCCTGCCCTTGTTCAACAAGCTAGTGATTTTAGGGAAGTTTAGCAGGCAGGTCAGGCATCATTTCCCCTCTGTAAATCCATACTGACTACTTACCATCTTGTCCTCGGTATTTTTTGAAATGGTTTCCTGGATTATTCCTTCAACATCTTTGGCTGATCAGCCTCCACTTACCCAGACCTATCCCCTTGTCCATCCCAAAAATAGGGGAGATATTTCTTCCAGTCCATAAAAGCATCCCCTGATCACTATCATCTTGTAAAAATAATCAAAGTTGGTATCACAATGACATGGGCCAGATCCCTCAGCAATCATTCTCATCCAACAGGTCCCATGGAATTGTGTACATCCATTTTATTAAAACATTCTCTAACCTGATCCTCCTCCAAGCGTAAGTAACCTTTGCTTCTGACTTTTCCACTAATCTAAGAAGCTTGGGATTTCTAGAGACAAATCTTAACCAGCAAAGACTAAGGCAGAGAAGGCACTGAGTAGTACTTCAGCCTTTTCCATGTCCTTTGTCACCAGATCCCCTGCCTTTTTCTGCAGCAGGCCCACATTGTCCCTCATTTTCCTTTTGCTGCCAATTCACCTGCAGAAGTCCTATTTGCCCTTCACATCCCTTACCAGATGCTGTTCTAGGTGGGCTCTTGCTTTCCTAACTCCACCCCTGCATGCTTGGTCACTGTCGCTATACTCCCTGACACCTCTTACACAGTTCCCTTTTATGTCTGAGTTTAGCCAGGAGCTCCTTGCTCATCCATGCAGGTCTCCTGTCACCTCTGCTTGATTACCTGCTCCAGTGAGATGAACCGGTTTTGAACTTGGAGAAGGTGATCCCTGAAAAATCAACCCTCTCTCCTGGATCTCTCCAGAGCCATATCCCATGGGATTCTTTTAAAGAGGTCAAAGTCTGCTCTCTTAAAATCTAGTGTTGTTATCCTGCTCTTTACTGTTTCCTCCTGCTACAATGCTGAGCTTCACCAACTCAACAGTCACTGCAGCCAAAGGCTGCCCCCAGCTTTGACTTACTGAACCAGCTCTTCCTTATTCATAAGTATTAGCTTTTGCAGTCCTCTTCTCTACACATCTCAAAATAGGGAAAACATGTAGACATCACTGATCCTAGACTTAACTAAGGCAGTTTTAATCATTTTTTTTAATTTGGGTTTTTGTGCTTTTTTCTTTTTAAAAAACAGGTCACAACACTTGATAGGTCATTCACAAACTACTATGATTCTACTTGCACACATACACACACAAAAAAAAAAGACTAGCTTGCTAATCACCCATGTCTGCAGAAACCTCGTATGGCAGGTCAGCCACTAATACCACACTCAGCTAAGTGAAAAAGGAGATGTAGGTGATGAGAGAGACCGTGCTACTGTCACCACTGCAAGGAAACACAGCTGACGATGAGAAACCATACCCTTTTGTGGACAATCTGAGCCTGCAGATACACTCAGTTAAAAGGATAAATTAGTGGGTCAGAATCACATCAGTTATTCCCTAGCACAAGGCACTTTTTCCTAGGCAGATTAAAATGTTTTAGGTCCTTCAAAACCTAGAAAGCAAAGGGATGCAAGGGAACTGAACATCTTTGGAGTTATGATAAAATGAAAAAAAAAAAAGAATTGGGCTCAATAAGTATCAACAAGTCATTCTTTGTCACAGTATGATATGAAATGTCAGGCCTGTGGCAGTCTGAAGTCTTTCGCAAAGTTCCCCATATTCTCCTTAAAATTTCTTAAAAATGGGTATTGTTTGCTACCTTCTTCTGAAGATACAAGAGGAAACCTGTCATACTCATACTAGCCTAACAAAGTAAAAGGACAAGGTACCATCCATAGCATTTTAACAGATCCACAACACCACAGCAGATGTCAGAAATTTCAGAAAATTACATTAAAAAGAATACAAGAGTGCTATGGAACACACATTAGAACAAAGCAGAAACAAAATAACTTCATAATCTGTATTCCTAGACTGGAGAATATGCTTCTGTCCTTAAAGTTGCAATATCTATATAGCAGAAAAGGAAAAAAAAAATGGAGGGTGCCAGAAAAAAGAGGCCATGGAGTAATGTGGCATATTATAACTGTATGTCCTTACAGACTGTAAACTCAAGATGTCTGCTCTTGGTAAAAGCACATCTCCTGAAATGGAAACTGTACCGTGCTGTTCATTACAGCAGACAAAATCATAGAATCATAGAATGTTAGTGGTTGAAAGGGAACTCTGGAGATCGAGTCCAACCCCCCTGCCAAGCAGGACCAGAGAATCTAGGGCAGGTTACACAGGAACGCATCCAGACGGGTCTTGAAAGCCTCCAGAGAAGGAGACACCACAGCCTCTCTGGGGAGCCCCTTCCAGTGCTCTGTAGCCCTCACAGGAAAGAAGTTCCTCCTCATGTTGAGGTGGAACTTCCTGTGCTCTAGCTTGCATCCCTTGCCCCTTGTCCTATCGCAGGGCAATCGCATATATGAGTGCTTCTGTATATAGCCAAATACTGATGACTTTAGGCACTGAAATATTCTCCGAAACCTAATGAACTAAAGATTTTTAAAATTATATTTTATTATCATCATTTGAAGAACATGTTACGCTTTTCAAATTTCTTCCGATAACCAAAGAAGACAAATTTAAACACAGCAAAAGTAAGCACTAGACCTCTTCGCTAAGTTGGGCTTTAAAAAAAAAAAATCTTTCTGAAAGGGAAAACAGGAGACAGAGAAGATGATAGAGGTGTAACAGAATCCTTCTTTTCACTGCATGGACATCACAACCATCTTTTTTCTAATATGTAAAAACCTTTCCTAATAAATGAAGAAAAAGAGGCTAAGAGACAGGGCCACATAGATGGCTAGCTAGTACTTGCCCTACAAACAGAACTTTGAGTGCAAAGCCACACTGTTTAGCTGCAATGCTGCATCACTCCCTCCTTCCCCATGCACCAGACACATCTGCAGCTGGCATACAGGGACATCAAGAGCAAAGCCACCATGCAGCACTGCAAAGATGAAACGACCTACAAGCAAGTGACTGCTAAGTCCAGGTCAGCTGTACATTAATTCTCATACATTAAGACTCACAGGAATGAATTTCGGAACAGGATTTGGTTTTGTAACAAACAGCACTGCAAAGGTGGAGGCTGTAAACTTACAGCAGCCATTGCACACACCATTGGTTCTTGCCCACCTCATTGCAAGCCACGTGTTCAATCCTCAGCCCCAACACAGCCGAAAACACCTAAGTATCTTAGAGTAAGTAGTAGAAGTATGTTCCAAAATTTAGAAAACTAAGTTTTATAACAACATCCATTTCATGTTGTTGTTATTAGAAAAGCTTAAGATTTTAACAATTTACAGGTCAACACTCATCTTGCAGAGATAACAATACTCTACAAACAGCAAGAATTGAGCGGGTGAGAAAGGCAGGGAATTTACCATCAAAACATTTCTATTTTATTATGAGGTATAGCCATCAATCATTTCCTTATTAGCTAGCTTATTTCTTGAACAGCACACTAGACAGCTGAGAGAGAAAAGGCCATTAGTACATCATCAATCCCCGTTAAGTCCTCCAAAACAGTACAGAAAGAAACATGAAATCCCTTGCAGTACAAGGCAAAGAGGGGCAGAAAAAAATAAGTCAGAAATACTTGCAAAAATAAGTGTTTGTCTAGAACAGTGATTTCAACACTGAGAAAAATTAGATAAACTTGTAATGAAAATAAGAAAGCTAAAAAAACCAAACATAGTAATATACTGTAATAGACTACTTTGGGTTTTTTTCTCTCTGGTGGTGCCTGTACAAGCTGCATGTTCCTTTATAACTAACAGAACTGATAAACAGTTAAGGAAACATGAAATGTATAAATCCATACGCCTGTAGTTGGTTAACAGAACACCAAGTGAATTCATTAGATCATATTACATATTTGTGTGCTTCTCCTCCATCACAAGATTTACTTTTTTTTTTCAGCCTTAAATAAGACTCATAACACTTTTCATCATCACATCAAATATACAAAAAACTGTAAAAGAAACTCCATCAGCAACTCTCATTCATTCCCTGGCTGGTCTTGCCAAGCAAAATAATCCACAGCATGAGAAACCCAAAAGGGATTTCCCATAGCAAGAATTTACCAACCGCCGCTTTCCCTTCTCCCAGGTTTTGCATTTAGAATCTAAGCAGTCTCAAATGTGATGTAATAACTTAAGAAAAAGTATCAAAACCAATGTTGAGTATATGGAAACACAGTTCTGTGCAGCAGAACTTCCAACTCTTAACGAAATTATTCAAAGGACTACAAACTCAATAGGAATTCCTTAGAAGTGGATCAGATTCTTGCAGAAGAAATAGCAGCACTCTCCACTGGATGAGTACCCAGTGCTCACGTTAAACTGTTGTGGGTTTCTTTCCTTCTTTCTTTTTAATAGAATGAGGTCATCCTGCTTTCACTGGTCCTCTGTTTTGGGAAACGATCATCCAGCCATTCTGCCAGATGCAGGAAGTTAACAAAATGAGAACTGTGTTTACATATTTTTTCTATACTCTTCCAGTTACAGTAACACAGCATTTACTTAGAAAAATACCAGATTTAAAGAATGAGCTTTTTGTGAATTTTAAGCTGGGGATTTTAAAGTTATATAGGAACAACTGGAAAAGGTTTTAAACAGAAAAATTAGTATGCTCAATTAGTTAAGTATTTATCAATGTTAACATCCTTTTTGTTATTTTGAAGACATGTAGTTTGACTATCCTATTGTCAAACCAAGAAAGAAAAACCTTTAATAGCAGGCTACAGCACTGGAATATATGTATTTGTCTTGTGCAGGAACTCCTAATGCAGGGTGTTTGAAGTGTTAAAAGGACTATGGAAGAGCAGACTTAATGCATATGTAGACATATTTTAAGTTATCCTTTCCTAGGTCTGAAAGAAAAAAAGGTAAAAATTGTATTCAGAAGAATATAAATGAATGACTAAGCTTATTTTTATACACGGAAAGTATACACACACGTATATAGTTTTTAGGCATATATATGTATATATATATATACATACACAAAGCACTGTTTTAAAAATATTTATATATCTGTATCTCAGGCCTATTTAAAAGCTTGGCTTATGTAGGAATTGGGCAGGAAGAAGGAAGGAACTATACAGATATCTATTCTTATAACTCGGGAAGATGGTTTTGCCTACAATATGCCGTAAAATATATAATTCTTTTCTCCCTTTGAAATATTTTGCCACAGAGAGAAGGGCTTTCAACCAAGTATTTGACACAGTTCTAGAGGAACACACAAATCTTTCCTTCTCTCTACTCTGCTTTCTGAGCGGGAAAAAGCATCCCACAGAGTACTTTTTTTTTTTTTCAGATAACTTCTGCCTAGGAGAAAAAAAAACTATTTTATTGTCCCTTCTCCTTCTCAAAAATTCACCTGAGTAGCAAATACAGCAGCCTTTACTAATTAAGATTTTATGAAACCATCTAAAAACATCTGCAATTAAATGCTTCATGAACTATAATTGGGAACTTGCATGACACATTTAATAGAATCATAATGTCACAGAATCATAGAATCATTTGTTCAAGGATCTGGAGAAGACATGTAAGTGTTACTCCAATATCACTGCAAGAAATTGTATTATTGAAAAAGAACAAAACATTGCATTTCCGTGTGCTAAATGACACACATTCTTTCCAGATTTGAAAGATCTCTGAAAACATCCCAGAAGTTCAAGGACTCCAAGTCCTCCGTCCCTGGGGAGAGGTAATGTGCATCAAAAGTTTTCGATGTAAGTTGTGGGTCACATTTTAGAATGTGTTTAAAAATAATAATAAAAACCAGCAATAATTTTAAATTTTTTTTTCCATTATTACCTGTCCCAGTCCATGCACATTGACCATCACTGAGTATTATACCAAAGCCAGTGCCTAAATCTTTTTCCCATGACACTTGTAGAAAATAGGTTGCTTCTGGATCAGACACTGGATTAATTCTTTTCAAAGTCTTCTCCATTTCCCAGACACCTGTTTAGGAAGTAAGATAAATCTTGTTAAAACCAATGGCTTATTTTCCAGAGGTGCTTAGCAGTTTTACATAAGCTGCTTTAAAAAATAAACAAACAACCCCCCCAAAAAACACAAACACAAATATAAACGCACTTAGAATTTTAATTTATTTTACTTTCCTCCACAAATCCATTTTTTCAGAGAACTGACGATATTTCCAAGCAAAAAAATGGATTACAATGAGTAAGGTTTAAAATAATTGTGCCAACAATCAAATAAATTTGAGTAGTCCCAAATTAAGAAACTGCCAGGAAGTTGGGGGGCAGAAAATCACAATATACAAGCAGTTGCCCATGGCTATGTTTTTAACTTACTGTCCACTATCACCCAACACACAGCACATGGAATATAATTCAAGATAATCAATATTAATCTGGCAGACTGCCATGTGAAAGCATGCTACTAAGCTTTACTGAAAATCAGAGGTTGTAGTGGATGCAATAAACAAATTATTTACACACAGGATGCTGCAAGGAACAAAATTTAGGATGCTACAGTGAAGTTTTGCCCATTATCAAAGCAATTTGGCAATCTATACTCAGCATATGACCTTCTAAATAATCTTGTGTACTTAAACATAGTCTAATCTGACAATAATGAATTTTCATGGTACTCAAGAGCTTTAAAATTGTATTTGGCAATTTGCTTCACAGAATAATGAAGAAACTGCCAATTCTGAATTTAACGTTGACATACAGTATTTTCATTGAGAATGCTTCATACTGTCCGGTACCTGAAGTTTGGTTTAGGGTATTCAGTTGTTTTAGGGTATTTTATTTTATTATTTTTTTTTAAGAATGAAGTGAACGAAAAAGGGCTACATTTTCGGTCACAAATTAAAAATAGCAAGTATTGACAAAAGCAGGAAAAACATAACTGAGTCATTTAAACTATCTGCCCTAAGTACATCAATGCTTGGACAGGTCAGGTATTAAAAGCCCTGTCAAGTTTTCCATCTGAAGTGGGCATGATCAAGCCCAGTTCAGGCCCTGAGAGGACTGGGCAGTAGAAAGAAGCACTTTCTTACAGACCTAACTACCACTGGCGTCCCAGAAAGTTGGAATTTTCAGGTTAGGAGGAACAGTTTTAACTGCACTGTGTCTGACCTTGCTCAACTTTCCACCGAACAATATTTGAAAATGCCTTTACCTTGTCCAGAGAAATGCACAGTCTTCAAGAGCAGCAAAACATAGGAATATAAGACTTGTTTTACAAGCATAAAGCTGCATTAACAGCTAGACAATAGCTGCATTGTCAATAATACAGTCACTATAGATACCAATCAGGTTAATGATACAAGACATTAACTACTTCTGATGGCTAAATAAACCACAACAGAGATCACCTTGCACTAACGAACAGCATTTCTAAACAATAAGAGGAAAAATCACATAATGCGCTTGCTATGAATTTCAGGCTGAACTTTGGCTAAAACATGTCACTAGGCACTTCCAGCATTCCTGACTACCCATTACATTTTCATCACCAAGTACTCAAAGCACAAACTTTATTTTTCCAGCTTAATGCTTAAGTACACATAAGCACCATAACATTTTGCTGTTTAGAGTATTTTTTCCAAAGAGTTTAGGATTTAAAAGCTATGGTAGGAGTAGAAGGAGGTGGACATACAGCCAAGCATCACAAATTCTCACAAACAACAGTATGAGGGATGACTTTACTATTTACACCCATAAATCACCACTGCTTATACTATTACAGATGTCATACTCCACATTTCTATTCACAGAAAAAGTGCCAGAAACTAAGAAGTTATTTAAAACCAAAATTTAAAAATTAGTGTAAAAAGAAAAGAAGTCTTCTATTTCCATCACCAAGCAACTGGTCATTCTGAAAATCTACAGTATGACCGTGCACCTTAAGTGAGAATAGAAAAGGTAGTATTTGGGTAATATTTGGCCTTTGCAATTAGTGATTACAGAACCAAAGCCATTTTAAAGTTTTGTAATGCATGAACTGCCTGTACACAGGTCAATAAAGAGCATGGGACAGGAAGCACGACTAATGTGTGTAGTATGTTTGAGCACATAGACACGTAATGCATTTTCCTTTGCCTGCCAGATAGCCTTTTGCTCTTCCCTTGTGCTGGAAAAAATACAGCCTCTCACAAAATTTTGTCATAAAAGCCCTTCTCTGAAGGGCAGTGTTTTAAAAAAAGACTAATTATTCTTTTTTACATAAAGATTGTAAAACAGTTGCACGCAACCCAGACAGACAGCACACAATGTACTGCTGCACGTATGTAGCTCAACAGGGAGTTTTCGCTTGTTGCATTTGGTTCTTATCACAAAGCAGAGCAGCTTTCATTGAAAACCACCCACCCCAGAGCTTTTCTTTTTAATGTAGACTGTTTATAACAAAGCAAAGCAAAAGAGTTGGATTTTCCATTTATATGACAATAAAGAGAATGCGCTGTCAGTTCTCAGCCACAAAAAGTGATGCCAAGCATCACACAGGAAAGGAAATTTATTTATTTATTTCAATGCCTACTGTACTTCCCATACACTGAAGTAAATTAAAACATCCTCCTTATAACTAATCTCACTTCACCTGCCTACTCACAATATTCTCTCATCACCTCATCAGCTTTCAAGATGCCAAGTATATAAGACCCTTCACAGATAAAGTACTTGTATATAAAAGGGGATCATGTTCCTACTGGAGTTTCTGCCCCAGGGCTTTTGTTGGTGGGGGAAAGGCTGTGCACTGCCAAAGTCTGAGGGGCACACAAGGAGCAGATTTGCCAAAGCAGATCCACCAGCTTCCCTTCACCAAATTAACACTCAAAAAGCCCACCCCAGTTTATAAATATTTCAGTTTGGCTATCAATGAGTGTTCTCTCCAGGAATGCAGAAGACTAATACCACACCTCCAAGAATTCTGACTGAATCCACATTTCTTTAGTAATTTCCATATAAGAAGGTTTCTACCTATACAAATTTGAGAGTTAGGGTAGCATCAAGGCTGCAACAAGTGAGGTTTCCCATTGTTACTACTGGCATCACTATCTCCCAAGCCCTAAATGTGGATTCTAAAAGTGAAAAAAAATATGCACATTTCAATCTAATACCTAAATAACGCTTTCAAAGGCCAACTCTTCAACAGGATAATTCATAGTCATAACCACCACATATGCAAAATTCCAGCCAACAGTCCTGCATATGCTTGCCTAAAAAATCTGCCTTTATACATTAAAAAAGTAGTCCCACTAGAAATATTCGTATATTTTTAAACAAATGCCAAACCGTTTCTCTGTTGTGGCTATTGTCTCAAATAATCCATTAACACTACACCTACAACTGAAACGTAAAGAGCCACAGATGGTTTAAGGACCCTGGGCCAGATACTCTGCCAGAACAAAATAACTGCAGATGCTCTGACAAAGGGCTCTGAAAAATACGTGTCAGCTTAGGACCTCAAATTCCACAGAACTGGTCACACAGGCTTGTAGACATTGGTACTGTTTAAGATTTTACTGACATCTCCATCTACACCAAGTCATAATTTCACTATGAAAGACAGCCAAAAATACAAAGGATTAGTAGTTAGTTTCACTTTCATATCTTCGGGCAGACATGCGTGACGCAGTTTAACACAGTCACCTGAATTTTGGCACTCACTATTTAGCAGTCCACCCACTGCTGAAGTGTATTTAAAAAAAAAATAATAAAAAAATCATTGCCTAAAACTATTTTTATAGCTATC
The DNA here is from genome assembly GCA_013400335.1 of Eurystomus gularis. Taxonomy (NCBI): domain Eukaryota; kingdom Metazoa; phylum Chordata; class Aves; order Coraciiformes; family Coraciidae; genus Eurystomus; species Eurystomus gularis. The sequence goes on along the minus strand of VZZY01025270.1, from coordinate 5,128 downwards.
CAACAAACTAAATTAATGAAATTGGACCCTAACTACTGCTGTTTAAAAAGCATCTCTGAGTCTATTAGACCAGAGGAGTACCTTCGAGTGCCATTCAATATGCAATTCAGCGACACTGTCTCTGTAGGCTCTTTCCATTCACTGCCTCAATAAAATGAAAGCAGTCAGTACTTTCTTCCTCCCTTAATTATGATAAAGAAAAGCTGCAGAGAAACTGATTGATTAGGGCCATAAGAAAGCCAGTGTTTTCCTCCTTAAGGGCACAAGAGGTCATATCACATACCAGCACCTCACCGTGTTAGAGCCAAGCATCTGAGACCAGTTTGCAGGTGGGAACAGTTGAGTCCCACCCCAAATTTGTAAATCAGAGGCTTATTGAAGCCTTCAAACAGTTGAGGATTGAGCTGTTATCTTTAGCACTTTGTCCCTTTCGTCCTTGGCTTCTATGATCTATATTAGGCAATGCTTCTTTCTAAGGAGAAATCGGCTGTTGGCTGGTGTGCAATTGACTGGAGTCTACTCTCTGAACAAACAGTGTACACAGTTGCTTCTGAATAAACAAGACACTTTTAAAATTGGTGTACAAAGAATTTTATATGTTGTTTTGGATAGCACTAGGGACAGACCAAAAGCCAAATCTTTTAGGCTGCTCCAACACAGCATCATTGATAATATTTTGAACTTCAGCACTTTATTTTTTTCCTCGCAGAATAATGGCTTTTTTTCAAATTGCTTGGGCTGCAGGTGTTCCAAACTCCAGCAGCTATGCATGGAAGGCTACTTACAGATCAGAAAGAGCTACTATGTCTTTCTAATGGAGCAATTAGCTTAAGTGCTTTCTTGTTGGGAAAAATAGGGAGCTATCTACAGTGACTTCAAAATAGGAGACCAGCACATACAGCACACTGTTATTAAAGTCTATAATTCGATCCCTTCTGTCATTAGCTTGACCACAACATACACTATGAATCGGAATGTAATAATCCGAAGAAAGTGAATGGCTAACCTCTAATCAGAGAGAAGGTACTGTTCAGGAGATGCTAAATGTACTTAAGTGGATTGCTAGAGGTTCAAACCAGTCACGAAAAGCTCAGATTTCTTTTAAAGATTAAAACTAGCTATGACTATATTTTCTAACAGAAGGAAATAGCATAATTTTTATATTTATGAATATCTCTAGGTAATGTATTGCATATAAATGGATGTTCTCTCATGTCAATTTAAAATTCCATTAACTCTGAGAGGAAGAGCATTAAAAAACCTGACAAAAACTTCAACTATGACTCAGTCCTTCCTATCACACCTCACAATATGCCTACCATTCCCTTGATCACAGTATTTGTTTGACACTGAAGAAAGATTCAGTAACAACCTTCAACTGTAACTTAAAGATACATATTAAGACCAAAGAAGATAAAAATTTTCAAAGAGCGTGATTTCCTGGTGAAATTTAGAGGGCTAACACAGTTTTGTATTACACACAATCTAAATTGTATCTAGTTGTTCTTTTGTTTAACTTCATTCTGTATTAAAAGCACAAGGATCACAATTTTGTCAGTAACGCAACTCTGTCTTGCAGGTAAAGGAAATAATCAAAAATTGGCACTGGATATGAAGATGTGACTGAATGACTTTATAACTTTGTGCAGACAGGTGAATGGCCCATTTTAAAAATTCAGTCCTGCATGACAACATTTGATCAAGGGATTGGCTTCGAGACAGCTGCAGTCAGTATTTGGTCTTCATGGACCCAACTGCAGAAGCAGGACTCACATTTGCATTGCTTGCTTCCTACTGTTTCATAGCAGCCACAAAAGGATTGGAAACATGAACACACTTTTTGTGCAATTGTCCAAAAAAAAGCAGTCTTGAGTTTGTCAGACTCCACAGGCCAATAGGATATGCAAGATTTGCCACAAAAGATCTGGAATCTACGATAAGGAGCAACCCTTGTCAGACTTATTTACTACAGTCACCAGCTGAAAAATGAGGAGAAACAGAAGGAAGCAGACAGTCAACAACCTTTATAGCAGGAATCTTACTAACAAGCTTTGATCTTAATTGTAGCCTGCAGGCAAAGCCCACCCTGGTGCCTTTCATCCTCTTGAAGTCTCAGACCTAACCCACTACCAACTGCAGGCATCCAGGGTTGCCAAGCTTACTTATAAGCATCTATATTAGGAGGCAGTTGAAGCTATAATAAGGTTAAAAAAAAAAATAAAAAAGGCCTTCATATATTAAAATAAACACACAAGTGAGCAATTATACTAGTATATACTAGCAAGAACGGGAGTATCTGCATAGATTTCCAAAAGAGAAAAACCTTTCTTTTCCACCCTTTTCTACAAATTCTGCCCAACGCTAATAGTTCAGTGTGTGCTGAATCCTCAACTACCAAAATCTAGATCAGAAAAATCCTAAATCAAGACACACTAACTGAATTCTATAAACCTGTAAAAAATAAAATAAAGTCATATAAATGAAATATTTCCTGATGAAAGAGTTGATTTTACTACTGAAGTTACTAAATGTGCATAGCATTGAGCACACATAGATCAACGACTACCACCAGACCAGCTTCAAGTGGGCAAACCTGAGATGCAAATCAGCAGGCACGCCTAAGAGGCTCAGACTCACTACCTTTGTTGCCTCTGGGAGATGCAAACCCCAACAAATATTTCATAACTCTACTTTAGCAGTAGGTCACCCTGGCTTTCTGAGGCCCTATGAAAACCAGTGGTGGCACGAAGCCACACCTGTTTTGCTCTCCCTTGAAAAGTGCAACCTTAGAGACTATTTACTAAGAAACAATATTCACTTCCTTAAAAAAATTAAACAAATAATTATTTTTTTTGCAGATAAATAAGAGAAAAAGGAAACAAATCTGCATGATTCTGTCAGACTCAACTTTTGAGCTCGTCATATACAATCAGTAAGAACCAAGATTCGGGAATTCCTAGTATCTTAGTCACATTTCCAAAAGCATCTCTGCACTTTTCAGTAACTTAGTATTATCCATTTGAGTATGGGAAAGTTGAGGAATTTAGAAAAAAAAAAAAACAAACCATGGTATGTTTTAACCGCCCTTTGCCCATCCAAAAATACTCAGATACATATGTCTTTTTGATGTATATTTGGATAACATAGTAGCCTGGTTGAGGTATCATCTGTTTTCCAAAACACTGCCTTCTTTAGGATTAAGTATTATCAGGATATTCAACGCAAAACAAATCTGTCCAACAGATTTCCTTTGTTTTCTATTCTAGTCCACATACAGATGTATTATAATCCCACTCAGTTCGACACGTTTCTGTAAACGTTTGACTTAACATCACCAAGCAACAGATTCCACTAAACAGTCTGTTGGGTTTTTTTTTTTCCCTTTGAAATACAGTCAAATAAATTCAGTACTATTGAATGCACAATACCTCCATAGGCAAGAGTAGCAAAACTGAAACAAGGATAAATGAAACAAAGAAACCAGTGTCAACCAGATATGGCTGAATGTAATTATATATGTAAGATTCCTAAAGAGCTTTGAAAAATTGGGCCCAGTAACCTTGAAAAACAAGTTTCACCAAATGTAGCCACTTCAGTGGGACGAGAGCAGGTATAAATATGAAGGCTTACATATCCTCCTCTCCTCCCACCTCTATACCTACGACTTTTCAAAGAGATGGATTATTTTAATTTAACTTCCCTGTCAAATTAACAATAAAAAATAGGCCTAGACTCCAGATTGCTTTATCTTGCTAAACAGTTTCCTAAGGCATTTTCTTTGAAGAAAATTCCAGCATTACCCTGTCTTCACTTAACAGAAGTTTTATTACATTTTTCTTTCCATTTGCTATTTATCCACAGGAAAAGGCAACATTGATCTCCGTGAAAACAAAGAGTTCACAATACTTTAATTTACTAATTTAAACATTATAACCCATTTTGCTTCACCTGGCCACCACAGAAAAATAATTCACAAGACATTTTCAATGAACTGGGATATTGACACTCAATGCTTTAATTTTGATTTTGCAGCTCTTTATTCGGCCACATTTACCACTTTGCATTGAAAATTAATAATTTTTTAATGGGTTAGGCTGAGCAATCACAGTTTGAAGATAAAGCAAAGAGACATCCATCCACATCCATCTCTACTGAACACCAATTTCAACCATTTCTACACGGGCACAGGTTCAGCTTTGGGTCTTTAACCCACCTTGAATGCCGAACCATGGGATTCAATGTATCAGGTAACACGACAGCTACATGAACGATTATAGGAAGCTGGTGCTCCACAGTATAGCACCTTCAAAAGAGACAAAAGAAAAGTGAGGCACCAGCTTAGGCTTTGTGATACTGCAGATCAGAAAAACCAAAACAGGACAGAAGCACCAGTGCATCATCAAGCACAACTGATATGCCAGTCATTTAGGGAGAAGAGGGCTCAGTGCACAAGTCCCTAAACCTCATCAAACCCTGAGCAAACAAGCAGCTCTGTTTAAAAAAAATATATCACGTAAAAAGACACAGTTCTACTAAGCCAGCAGCAAATTCAGTGGCCACTGGCTCTACACCCTAAGCAATTACGTTATCCATTAGCTTGTGCTCAATCAGCGCTATGTCTACAAACCCCATTTAGAAAGAGGGCATAAAGAGCTTCACAAGAGTCACTTGTGCTTTTCACATCTTAAGTTCTATACATAAAAATATAAAGGTTTTCAAGACATATCAGCTCACTGCTTTTCTGAGTAGTTTTCCTGATGCTTTCATGTGGTGAACTTTTTTTTTTTTTGCATAGCCCATAGTTAAAAAAAAAAAGCCCTACTCTCAAAAATTAAACCTTACCCAAGACACTTGATGCCAAGCAGGGGGTCTACTTAAGGAAGCAGCTTTTCAATATTAGTTTTCCCTCACAGCTACTAAAGAATGCTAGCTTGCACTGGAGTGAAAAGAAATGTGCAGACTAACGTGAGGGCACAGCAGGGGCATACCAGTGAAAAAATGCCACTGGGACTTCAACTGAGAGGGCAATTAGGTACTCATTAGTAAAATACAGCACAAAAGTGTTTTGATACTGCAGCAGTTAGATGCAGTTTTGAGATGTGAAAGTGTAAATTATTACAAAGGAAAT
>VZZY01025269.1:776-115004 GCA_013400335.1 Eurystomus gularis | reverse complement strand
GCAGCTCATCAAATGTTTTGTTTGTTTTTTAACCTCATAGGAACAAATATACAAATATAATCAAATTCTTAGTAATTTCTCTCCTGAATAGAGTCCCAGCTCTCTGGCAGATTCACTTATTTCATGAAATGCCTTTTTGCCCTTGACATATTAACTAGATCAAATTATCTACACTTTTCTTTTTGTCTGGCCACAGCAGTTAGAAGGAATCTTAATCTGTTAAATTGGAGTTTCCTTCTTGGTTGACACAACCACAACATGAGTCTAATCCGGTCACTAGCTACCTACAGATTTTAATTCCTCATTACTTCAGACAATATCCTGTCAAACTGCCTTTTATGCTAACAGGAACAAAATCACTAGTAGGTAGTGTTGGAAGACTAAGCTGATGTGCACGGTGGAAGGGTCAAGCACATCTAAAAATCTCGTTGTTATTTAATTTGGCTGTGCTTTGGCATCACTGTGTTTTATATGTGTGCTGTATTAGCTGAATAAAATAATCCCAGTTTAAAAAACACGAATGGGGAAAAGGACAGAGAAGTCAGTGTCATTGGTGCCCTGTCATAGTCAAGGCTTTCTCCAGGTATATCAACAATATTACATGTCCTCTTACCCTTAAAACCTATATCCCTTCAGTTTTCTTCATGGATTTTAAACTTCTGAACAGAATACATTATGAAAAATTCAAACAGCAGAAAAAAATCTGAGCATATCAAAGTTTGCAGGCTAATATTCTTTCAAGTTTCCCATCTGTCTTCAGCATAGAAAGAAGCAGAGAAAGATACATAGGAGAGGGCATAGATATTACTCCTTTAGGAGCTGTGTAAATGATATCACCTTAGATCTCAAAGAAATACTGAAACAAAACTATACTATCTTTCAGGTGTTAGGAATAACAGTTTTCCATGGACGCTGCGAATTCTATTGCAGATTCTTACAATGTTTTATGCCACCTTTTCTGAATACTGACCAATCATGCAATTAAAGTATAATGCATATATTATCTACCTCTTGAGTTTTGAATTCTATTAATTTGACTATGTTTAGTGAGCGCAAATCAGAATTTAATGGTTTTAACATTTGACTGTAAAACAGTCTATATCTGAAGAAATGTACTGTTATGGGTTGTTATTGCAATCAAACAGTTATTCTTAATTGGATTTTAAAGCTATTGTTCCTGGTTTTGAAGGAAAATATGAAAATTGCCATTTGGCAAAGTTTCTCCAGTTTTAAAAATGGCAACATTAATATTATTAGTAGTGCATGAATGAGTTTAACTTTGTGTATTTCTATGCTGTGCTCAAAGTATGGATAGTGTAATCTTCATTATGAAGATTTCCTTTTTGGGAGGCTGACTTTGCAACTGTTTTCTACATATTCTCTACCAGCAGCTGAACAAAAGCTTAGTTGCAGACAGTAAATTATTTTAAAATAAGTGACTGTAAGGACTTTACATTTAAAAGTTCAGATAACGGAAAAGGTGTCACTTCCGCTCTTGGATGTTTGAATTTGTTTGTATTAAATAATTGAAATCTAAACCTGTATGGAAACTTTAGCATTGACAAAAACATAGTATTTCTTTAAAAATTAAATCTAGAGTAGGTCTAATTTACAACTGAATATTTAAGAGTCTTTTGGATGAGGCCTACGGGTTTGAAATTGCACTTCTATGAATTTAAGCACCCCATCTTTGACACCTTGTATCCTGTTCCCCTTTCTTTGCTATTTTTTAACTTGCTGCAACAGATGAGGGGTTCTTAAACCATCTGTTAACCACTTTTCCCCATTTTTTTAACATGCAGAGTCGCTCAAGGCAAGAAGACCCAGAGCAAGCTAGACTGAAACAAAAAGCAAAGGAGGTAAGCAGAGCTAGAGATCATTACACTTGACATTTCAAGGCTTGAACATATTAATTTTTTATGCCTTGCTACTTGTATATCGTTAATAAAAATCTGACTAAAAACTTTTTAGGATGTATTTGTTGCTTTGCCTTTGATCTTTATGTTTGCAAACTAATACATTAATACATGTGAAGCCTAAGGAGATTTTACAAGAGAATATTTCCATACATTACATTTTCATTTCCATTTTAGGTAGCTGTAGCTTTTGTTGGGTTGTTGATGACAGCAGCACTAGATTTTGGTGGAAAATATATGCCTTTGTCTTCTTGTAAAATGTCACTTCCCTAGAAATGTGCTACTTAACAGTTTTGTCCTGGTAACAGTCTTTCAAGTAATGTAATTGCCAGTCATTTTCTCTCCAGTGTGGTTCAGCGGACTATTTACTCATCGGTCTAAATTACGATAATCTAAAAATTATCAAATAATTTCAGGTGAAGTTTTGATACGTTAAAGAGTAACAATTTGTGAACTAGAGAGGACCTTAATTTTCTGTAAATGAGAATGGCTGTCCTTTGCTTAAGGCATCTTATGGCTTAGGATCAGGGTGTAACTTCAATCAGTTAGACTGAAATATCTATCAGGTGAAAGTCATTCCTATTTTTAAAAATTAGCAACATTATTTGCAGCAAACTGCTGGGTTTTTACAGCCAGCTTCTTCGGATGTATGCATTGGAAGGTAATAATTATATATTAGAAGGTAATATATACAGAAAAATGCATATAACAAGTTCTTTTTTATCGACTCGTTCTTCCTGTTTTGTTTCCCTGTTGGCATTATTCTGTAGTTCCGTTAGTTATACAGATTTTATATATATAACAGTAAAAAAAAAATAAAAAATCTAAGTACATAGCTGAGGTTTACTTGTCTTTGTTTTTCATTATGTGATCATGTAGTAAGATTTGCTGCAATGAGTTCATGAAAACACTAGACCATACCTTAGTCTTTCCAGAGCTGGATTTGTCAAGCAAATATTCAAATGAAATAGAGTAATCAAGTTATTTGGCAGGAAGAGACACAGAATTTTAATACTACTTGAGTTTACTACGTATGCAAAGGAAGAATTAGATTTGTGAAAACAATTGATGGCTGGCAAAACTTGCTGTTGAGCTGAGAATGAAAGCTACCATGCTGCTAGAAGTGAAAGCAAGCTAGAAAGAAATGCATTTCTTGTTGCCACGGTATTTGCATTTATTGTAATTCTTGTTTGGCCATTGGAAACTTGAGGAAGCAGAAGTAAACAACAGGGCTAGTAAAAACACGTTTTCTAGTAGTCAGAGTGAAATAGTGGTTATTGTTACAGCTGTGATAGAAGACTTGCACCCTAGCCAGCGTGGTTGCTTTGGTGTTAGCTGCAGGAGTACCTCTCCCTTGTATGAAAATTCAGGATGTCCGTATAAGCTGTGCCTCTTACCCACTAGAGGGAGTGATGCTGTGCTGACGTGAATAAAAGAAAGCGGATGAAATGTATTCTGAGTAATAGTAATAGTGGTATTAGTAAAGAGGTAGCAAATATTTTGGTGGTAACCTAATTAAAAATGCTTAGATCAAACTGGTATGTGATTTTTAAAGTAATGGTGTCCCTGGATACGATAACATGTTTGAGTAAATGCAGAATGAATACTAGGTTTTCTGTTTGAGTGCTGCACCCTATTCTTTTGTACATTAGCCCTGCCTGTTTTCCCACCCTTCTAATGAAAGTGTATAATTTGCTGGCACCATGCCTCTCTCTGAAGTTGAATTTCATTCTACATATTTGAAACCATAAGAAATACAAGCATGCCTCTGTTTTTAGTAATTAGGGTTCTAAAGCTCTTTCTTCAACTCATTTAGGGACTTTCACCTAAAATATTCAAATATATTGAATGAAAACATGTTCTTTTGCATTAACTTTTGTAAAGGTAAGCAGTGAAGTGGAACTGGCAAGATTTGGGTTCAATATTTTTCATATTCTCTTCTGCATTAGATACTGCATATATGCTGATGTCTTAATTCATATTGGCACTGCCAAAATAAAAAATAACCAATTTTATAGTATAAGAGCTTGATTAGATAGAGTGTCTTTGGCACGGCTTTGTTAATTGAAATTTAAAAATTTTGAATCAATCCCTTCAAAAATGTAAAGCTTTCAAAACTTCACTGCTGGCTGGGCTACTCTTAAATGTGCACATGACCCGTAACTGAGAGAGAAATTGGGTTTCTTCCAGGTATTGTATAAGCTGATGAATATAATACTGTCAGCTTTGATAATAAGCTGGATTTGAAGCTGTGTTTCCATGATTTCTGTGTCTTGAATACTGCCTGAAGACCTTTGTTGTTCAGATATTCTTCTGGCCCGTAGTAAAGTGGCTACTAGGCAGTGTTTTAAAAAGCATAAAGAGGGCACCCAAAAAACCTGCAGCATTTTTAGCTTCTGTTACTTGTTTAATCATATGATTGTTTTCTTCCTATCAGCAAAGTAGCTGATCATTTCATTATTCTGATCTGGAAATGGTGATGTTTCAGACTTCCCAGTGTGCCTGTGTTTGAACAGTGACACTGTGCATTCCTTCTGCTAACCAGGCAGTCTGGAACCATCCTTTTCAAATCAGGGTGTGATCAGTACTGTACCCCGGTTCCGCCAGATAGAAATGGACAAGTATCTAAAACAAATATAACCAATATATGAAGTCTGATAAAGAGGATATAGCTCAAGACACTTAATGAAGACAAAAGTCAGAGGGAGGAAGTGAAATACCAAAAGAAGTAATTTAAAGTCTTTTAAACCTTTAAGAAAAAAACTTCTCAGAATATTGAAAGAACTCTAGCAAACACTGTCTTGGAATGCAAAATAAATGTACCAACACAAGGATAATAAGATGAAGAGGGAACAAAGAAGGCTAGCAAAAGGTATTTGTTCCAAAACATTCTCATTTGTGGATATCTTGGAGTCCTTCATTCCTTAATGCTTTGGTTTTCTTCCTAATTTAAAAAGAAAAAAAATCAATTTCTTTCACAGAACTTGTACTGTTAAGAAGTCCCCCTCTTGCTCATTGGTGTAATCAGGAAAATATACAAGGAGATCACTGTGTCCTTTGAACACATTTAAAAATTAATTTGGGAAGGTGAAGATTATTTTGTTGTTTTTTCTGTAACTCTATCTTACTCCATTTATTAGCCAGTCTTCAGACTGTGCTGCATATTGTTTAAACCAAACTGGCATAAATGAAGTTTAAATTGCATTTAAATACTTACCAAAACAAACAGAAGGTCCATCTACATATGGTCTTATTGCAGAGACTAGACATAACAGTCAGGTTTCATTCACACACAGACTAGCACTGTTTTAGTTAAGTCAGTGCAAACCCACTCTTATTTCAGTTTGATTGACTTATTTTGCTTTAGCATTAAACCTGTTTCAAATGGACTTGAGTGCCTGTGGGGGTTTATATTGCTTAAAACTCTCCATTTACTTTCATGGTTTTAAACTGTTGCAGCTTTTTGTCAATGGACATTATATGATTGTTTTAATGGTAAACCTGTTTAATAAACTAGTGAAAAATATTTTCCATTGAGACGATTTCAGGGCAAAATGCTGCTCTTTGGCTGTTACCTGTTACATTGTTTTATAACATAAATTCTGAAATGTTTAACTCTTAAGTACAACTTAATGTAAGAAGTAGCATCATTAATGAGCGATGTCTACTTCATATTGCATGATTAAAGCTTCTAAAATCAAGTTTTAGAAAATAAACTGATTTGTGTAGTCTATTGTAAGCATGGAAAGTCAGAAATACAAGTTAAATTATGAGTTCTCTAATATCTATTTAAAGGGCTCATTAAATAGGGCATAAAACAGGCCACGTAACTGATAGCAGGAATAGGTCAAGATTAGGAGTAAAGCCAACACTCAGTAATTAATAATAGAAATTATTTAAAGGAAAGGCAGGGAAGGTTAAATCCTAAATATTCTTTCCATCAGGGATTTTTTTCTACATACTCAGTGTCTGTTGGCTAAATATCTTTTAATTTAAAAGTCAAGTAGCTGAGTTTGATCCTGAAAGATTAACTTGGTTAAAATCTTTGTGTCATCACCAACCAAGAATATTGCATAATAATAATACCTTAAACCAGACACCATAAATGTCTGGGCATGTATCCAGGACCTAGATCAGTTTAGATAACGCTCAATTGAATCTATTCTCAGATGTACTTGTTAACCACACAAGTGAATTCTCAGACCTGTTGATATTCGTAATAGAAGCATTCCAGATTTCAGGGGCAGACAGAAGAAGACAGCCTCTTACATACCTTTGTCAGCACAGATAGCCCATCTTTCTAGGACTGGATCAAGTGCTGTAACAGTGATGTGTACTTGAGCAGGTTGGGCTGTGGCTGTTAGACTGGCTGGGAGCTTTGGGAGTACGCAGTTGTTGCGTAAGCAGACCAGGGCAGGTGTTTTCCATACTCCCAGAAGGAGTTGTATCCACTGCAGCATTGTGGTAACCGCTCTGCTGGGGTACTGTCATCCCCCCGTCTGCAGTGTCTTCTGTAACAAGAGCCTTACTTGGCTAAGTTTCAGATTTTGAGCTCTATCGTTTTCTTAGTCACATGCACAAAAATATCTGGAGTATTAGCAGACGGAGTTCTGTAAGAAGCCATAGGATCAGGCTCTTAAAAATAATAATGAAATATGTACATAATATGATGTATATCTTATGTGACTCTTAACACTGCCTTAGAAATTTTAAATCCCACATAAAAAGGTAACCTGTCTTAGCAGAATTACTGAAACTCCAGCATCATACATTTAATAACTAGATTATGAAAATTTTACTCTAATTTCTTGTCACCACATGAATATTTATGAACTCAGTAGGAGTGGTTTCTTTTAAAAAATTTTAAATAATAGTTTACTGTAGTTACCCATGTTTTCATAAGGCATTACTGAAAATGAAAAGCAAATGAAAAGGATTTTGTTTTGGTAAGTTCATTTATTCACCTTTTTAGCAAAACCAAAGTCCTTAAAGATTGTACTAGTAATGCAGTATCTTGTGGTGAGAAGTCAGATGTTTTCTAATTTACAATGCTTGACATAAAAATATTGATTCAAAAGCAACAATCTTCTCTTTGAAACGTTTCTTATAAAACATTCCACTGAGAAATGGAGCATTTGGACAGAAATAAGTTTAAATTAAATTTCCACTTAGCTCTCTAACCCATATGAGGATCAGTAAGTGGAAAGAAGGAAAAGCTAGGAATATGATACCTGAAGTGATGATAGCGCAGCACTTAGGCAGTAATGATTCCTCAGAGCTGAGTTGTTTCAGAAATAGTTTTCTGCATCAGGTTACCAACGCTATAGCTGTGATGCAGAAGGAATGCAAGCATTTTTGTCAATACATGTAAAAGGTTAGATAAGAGTCACTTTGTTTACAGTCTCCCTTTACCACAGGTCTATTGTTTGAACACAGAAAAACGCTTAGACTATTGTGGCACTGGCTAAGCCCATGCAACACTGCCATGGATTTGGCTCTGGGGTACAAGATTTTCCTGAAGTTATAAAGTTGTTGCAGTGATTTCAAATGTTAAACTTACATCTCAGAGAGAAGTGGTCCTGTCTGTTATCAGTCAAAATACTTTCAGGAAAATCCTGTGTTATTAAGCTTGCTAGTTTTGTCTTAACTGTATGGGTTTTTCTGCTTTTGAGTGGATATACTGCTTTAGGTGTACAGATATATTATGATAACAGTCAAAAATTCTGACAACTGGAGTTGATTATGAACTCCTGAGAAGGACGGGAGAGGAACAGCATTATATTTGCACATGCAAATACTGCTGTTGAAGAAACAAGATCTATAACCAGGAATGAATTTAGTGCTTATGAATCTCAGTGTGTAGATCTTCAAAATTTCATACTAGTTTAAAGATGAGTTTTTAAAAAAAATTTCCTGTGTTTCCCGAGATAAGGTGTTACCCTGCCATGAATTCCACAAGTCCTGAAGAACTTCGGGCAACAATAATCTTACTATTCAGGAGAACTTTTTGCATATCTCTTTGTAAAATTGAAGACCATGACACTTCCAACCTGTTTTCCTATGCTTAGAGGAGTGATGGCAGTTGTTTGGCTGAAGATGAAGTGTGGTGCTGCTCTTGCTGTACAGAGTCAGAGAACTGGATAATTGATGGGAAAATGACAAGGAATCAAAGGAATGGCCATAATATTTTCCAACTGAGTCAAATTGTTTTATTCCTGCTTAAGAAAAAATGTATATTAATTAGAATTGAGTCAAGGGCTAGATTTTTTGTCTTTTCTCTAACCCAAGCTCGACCCCAGATTATCTCATTAGTCTAGCAGAAATATAAATTAAATTCAATCCTGTCCAACATAATAATTTCCTTCTACAAAATTATGTTGGTGGGGTTCCATAGTGATACATTATTTTAGTGTACGTACACTGCCTAGCTTTTGTTTAGTTGACATGAATGCTTATTTTTTGTCACTGATTATAACTTTTAGTTTTAGCTTTTTAAAAGCAAATGCTGTTTTACTGATAACATGAGCTAAATACACAGCCTTTCCTAAGTAACTATTTTTATACTTTAGAAGTCTTTATAATATAAAATAAGAGCACTCTTTTTGTTTGTACTTGCTAGCTAGAAAACTTTCTTAGAACTTTGTTTACTCCCTCACTAGGGTTATATACAAATTTGAATGCGTTGTGTAAGAAAGATGATTAGTGTTGTATCAATGCGTTGAGCTATCTCACAAAGACCCGGGTCAGATTTGTCTGTGAGGTGTTCATGAGCACAGACAAATGAGGTTGCCATACCTCAGAGAATGGGGGGCTAATGCAAAACAAAGTGGGGTGGGTGTGACAAATGAAAGGAGCAAGGAAGCAAGTTGTCTTGTCAAGCATTGTTCATTGTTGAGCTGATGTCTCAGTGAGTCTAGAAGAGGTATTTGAAAGAGAGCAGCCTTCAAATTAACAGAGCAGCAATGTAATTTCCTTAGATTTGGTATGACACATTTGTACTGATGTAATCTGCTATTTGAGATGTTAACAGCAATGTGCACAAATGAAATCTAGTAATTGTCTTACCTTGCTACCGAAAGTTTCCCATGTGACTCTCTGGGTATTTGAGGACACTAAACAACTAAGAGTTGTGTACAATTATAAAAGTTGGCTTTTCTTTTCAGAATTCTTGCTTGTTGTCTCACCTTCCCCAGGAAAATTTTAAGTAACTGTGTACTCTGATTTTCAAGTAAAACTATTGGGGAAGACTTGAGACTCATTTTCAAATTAGAGTTTAGCTCTGCTGTGAAACATATCTGGTTTGTGTTTACATATTTCCAAAAGAGCAATACCTATTATAAATTCTTCTCTACCTTGTGGATCTCATTGTTTTTAAAAGTCTGAAAAGGAGACAGTGGAGGAGAAATCCATCCCTGGTGTTTTCATTGTCTTCCAGAGTGCATGCACACTGATGGAGTCCTGCCTAATAAAAGATTGTTCTAACAAGTATTGTCTTATTATAAAGCAACAGGACTACTTAAATATGAATTTCCAGAAATTGGGTTCAGAATGGTATAAGCCTTTTGTAAAGAACTGCTGAAGCTGAATGTGACTTTGCTTTTCTGAATCTCACTAAAATACTCCGGCAGGAACGTTCTCTTGTAAAATCAGTTCTCTGAAGGTGATGTCTGACTTTTCTACTGCAGGAAAGTAACGGTAGAATTTTCAGCCCTTCAGATCCCCTGCAGTTTTCCATCCATATCTATGTGAATAACCAGTGCTACTGCTTTTGGATTTTGAGGCACTACTAAACAAGCGGAGGGTGGCAGCCCCCTTTATCTAATCACTTTTGGGTGCCCAGACAGCAGAGCTCCGTGTTTTCTTCCACCTTTGTTGTGTGAGATGTGTGATGAGGATGGTTTGGCTTTGCCTCTCCTGAGTACTGACAATTGCATCCAGGGGCTCCAGGAGAGGCAATGAAGAGTGCATGCAATGGTACTTCCTTTTCCAAAAGATCTTTAAAATTCTTTTTATATATCTAAATATTTATATCTATAATGTGCATATCAGATCAATTTGTGCAAGGAAGGCGTCAGGACTGAATTTCCAGTTCTCCTTCTGCCTTGGTGGTATTTTTGGCTAAATAGAGGTCTTCTTCAGGTAGAAACAACCTTGTGCTTAATTTGTCACTCTGGCACAGCCGGAAGGGAAAAAAAAAAAGGAAGAGTGAATGTGGAAAAATCACGTAACTGTTTTATCTGAACACCACAACAGATTTACTTCCCTGCTGATCTGGCAAAATGATAGTCCTTTAGACTTTAGAATATGATTGCCTATTTAATAAGTAGAGGGCAGCAAATGTCAGCTGTGTCTGCTTGTCAGAAACTGAGGAGGTTGCTTGGACAACAATCTAAATTATTATTTAGATGTTTTGGTCCCTCAGTCAAGCCTGCTCTGCTATAGAACAGCTTGCAAGGAGAGGTCAAGGTGTACTTAGGCTTCAGCCTGCAGGGCAAGTTTTCCCCCATCCTCTGTATGCACATTGGTTTCTTACTCCAAACTAAACCTGAATGAGGGCTTTAATTCCGCCGCTGAGCTAACATGTTTGTAAGCCCTGTTTGGCAGCCTGGCAGCGCCCGGGGCAGCACACAGCTGCCAGCTTTCATCTGCCCCCAGCTCCCCCGGGCGCTCCGCCTCACATGACAGGACCTCAGGGGACCCAGGCGCACCTACTAAATCTTCTGTTCCTCTGCCCACTCAGTCTGGGTGCTGCACATCGCACGGGCAGCAGGCAGCTGGCCATCAGCAGGCAGCTGCATCCCTCCTGCTGACAAATCTTCGGTCTCTTCTTTGTGCCAGACCCACACACAAAGATCTACCCGTGGTCCCCCACATCTACTTCCTGGCTGTGGTGTTCTGCCATCTCACAACGGCAGGACCTCGTTTGAAACGCGTGTATTTTGTAGAGCACCCTGCATTTCATAAAATCTGTGATCTGTTTCTAGCCCGTTAGTGGAAGATGACAGAGTTCATGGGAGCAGAGTTAAAGCTGAAGTTGGAACTACGGTAGTAAAATTTTAAAAAGAGTAATTTAAAACTTCCTTACCAGCACTTTTTAAGAGTAGAAATATGTACATGCAATACATTTGTGTATCTCCAAATAATTTATAAGACACACCAGACATTAATTTTCATAGATATCTTGAAGAGAATTTTATTTAGCAAGTTGTAAAATCAGCTACAAAGAACTAATCTGGTTTTGTAAATCTGCTTTGTAAAAGTATACTATAATTTTCCTGCAAGGATTGTTAGCATCTCCTGTCTGTGCTGGAATGTGACAATTTACATTTATGTGTTTATGTATTTATTGTGGAGTAATGTGAACATTAACTTTATTGTCATTTTCAGGTAGTTTGTTGTGGTAGAGTTTTAAGGAATATTTAATACAGTTAACAACAGGGTAAAAGTGTCAGTTTTCACTTAATAAACACTAAACATTTCTGTCTGTAGCTGGGTTATATGCATACTCTTGTAAGCTGCAAGCTAGGTGGCTAGTCAGTAACGTTATGAAAGGCGTTTTAGCATCTATTTCCTACTTTTAGTTTAGTCTCTTCATTAAAAAATACCTTTGTGTCAGCCTGTGAGTCCAATGGTTACGTAATCTTAGTTGAATAATGAGATACTGCTCAACTTACCCTGAGAAAGTAGTTCCCCTTTAGTAATAGTAATTTTTAAATAAAGATATTATTGTCATCCACAGTGTGAACAGGATAATTATTTTTCCCTTAAGTATGTGCTTACTAAAGGTAGATATGATTAGCTTGAAAATGTAAACAATTGAAATGTATTACTGTATTCTTAACATTAGGCAGGTGAGTAATGATTTGTAAGACACTTGTTTTAATTTAGTGTTGAAAATTGTTATGGACTTGGCAGCTAGCTTCTAGTTTCCCATGGAAATGATCAGAAAGATGTGAATGGGATTTTCTGGGATGGGAAAGTATGTTACATGTTTGAGCTAATGAGTGTCTGTACACTGACAGCTTCCTTAGAACAGGTATCTCAGTAACTGTAGGACTGAAGCGAAGCAAATTGAAAAACAGTGCGATGCAATTACAGTTCATAGGTTTATTCACTCATAGGTTTATTAGCCATGTGAAAATCTAAATAGGCAATCTGAAGTACGGAGTAGGCTTCCTTACGCTTCTGTCCCCTTTTCCTTCGCAACTAGTAAATCTGTTTATATTCAGAACAGACATTTATATTCTTGAAACAAATATCATCATGAAGCTTTATGAAGATTTCTCTTAATCTTGGTTTTTGACAGGGTCAAAACCTAGGTTTTGAAAGGGATTTGCATCCTATATGGCCAAAAGCCATCTTCACATGTTGAGGTGCATGAAAATCTATTAATTTCCCCAAAAGTAAGATTATTTTTTTTTAATCTATCCGAGAAGGAGTGTTCATATCTGGCAAACATGTTAGACAAATCAAATAGGTTTTAGGAAAGTGTCAAACAGACAAAAAGAGAAATTAGACTAAACATAAAAACTGAGCCCAGGTGTACAGGAAGACAGGAGAGAGGGAGAATGTTCACGTTACGAGAAACATAATAAAAGTGAGATTGGTGAGAACAGAGCACATTTTTATTAGAAATAGGAAAATTTTGTCTGTTTATTTTCAAAATCTGTTTAAATTCTGGAAAAGTTTGGTAGATGTTTTTGTAAAGAGCCCGTAGTCTTAAGGCAGCCCAGCACTTTTTGGCTCTAATGGGCATCTGCCAGCGCTGGAGAACTGAGAGAGGCTCCCCAGTGTAGGGTACCTGTGGAATATTTTGAGGAGGAGTAAACTCAGCACGCAACAAAATCTTTCTCTATTTTAATAATTTGTCATTAGCAACTGTCAGTTTTTCCTTGTTAAGCAGTCTCTTCAGAGAGTCCATTGTTTACTAGGATATGTCAGAAAATGTATATATGGGATTATTTTTCCCCCCTCTAAGAATATAATTTGTTTGCATCTTTTAGCTTTTTCCTTTTTTAATGATCTAGATGACCACAAGAGAGAGTGCTACAGACCTCCAGGTTGCATGGAAAACATCTAAAGAGCATGCAGCTACACTAGCTAACCCTATAACCTTCTCTAACTTAGTCTCAGGTTGAAAACTTGTACCTTATTTTAAGATGCAGAAGTCAAACATTGCTGTGGATTGCACTAGAGATGTCACTTCTCAGTGGAGAAAGGTAACTTGAGGTCAGGGGAGACTGGCACAGTTTTCTGAGACTAGTTGTTAATCCCAGTTTTGTCAAGGTCTAATCCTAATAATTTACATAGAGATAAAATATACTTTGCTATTGAGCTGAACTTTTGTGTGTTGCATGCAGTCACAGAGCTCAGCAGAAGGGGCTGGGTTTCAGTAATATGCGATAGTGTTCTGCTTTCTATTTTTTGATGCTTTGGATATAGAGCAATTCATGCATATTTAAATGTCGTGTACATTGTTATATTCTCTAAAATGCATATATTTCTTAAGTTTGTCAACTAATGCTTCTGTGAACATTGGAATGTATGATTATTTCTGTGATCTGCTCAGCTATACAAAAGAAAATAATTCATAACTGTACACTTCATAAATATCCTCAGGTCATTTTAACTGAGGCATTAAAAATAATTCCGAGTAAAAAATGCTCAACTGTCCGTCTATCTATGTGGAGGGATTATTTCTGGTATGTATTGAAATTTGAAAAACAAACCTCCTAAATCTGATGGAGAAGGAAATGTCTGCCCTACCAGGCTTGCCAACATTTGAGAACGCTTAGAACATGTGGTGGATTGCATGGCAAATATGAGAATGATCTGACTGTTTTGTCTCGGGGATTTTTATTTTTGACCTGTTTGTCTTTTAGTGCATTTTTGCTCCTGTCACTTTTAAAATGTGTGTTCCCCGTATTTAAAATACTGGAAACTGAATTCTTCTCTGCCACACCACTGCTACTCTGGAGTAACTCTGACATCAGGAGCAGCATTCAAAACAAACATAATTTGTCCCTCTGGTATTAGGTACAATCTCCTATCAAAACATCTCCTGTGGACAGTTAATCTACCGTTATTAGCCACATACAGCATTTTTCCTTAAGTACAAAGTATTTTTAAAAATTGTATCTATAAAATAATCTGTGGTTGTGTATACCATTTATTTGAAAATGAACTGAAAATTTCGTGGATTTGCATTAATTTCTTGTTTTGCACATTTAGCATATGCTTCCAATCTCTTCACTTTCATTTTGTTATTTAAGATGCAAAGAGGAATGTAAAGCTTTTTAAAACACTAAATCTGTTTTCTCTTTGCAGTAGCTTCACATTTAATTACATCTATCTTTGATAATAAATTGTGTGCCAGAGTTTGTAATATATTTTATAAAGCAAAGTCCTTTGGTGAGTTGGTTACTGAAACAATAAGCGTTTGTGACAGGTTGTTTGCTGAATACTTCCTCTGTGCATATGGCAGATCATAGTTCAGTTGTTAGCAGATTATCTATTGTGCCTTGATGTTAAAAGAGGATACTTTTCAGCCTGCGTTTAAAGCTGTTCTGCACTGTCCTAAGAATGGTTATGTTGAGTGGGATCTAAGAGAAGTTAAGGAAAGTTCACATACACTAAGAAGGGAAAAAAATGAACTCGACAAATAGCTTGTAGTGATTTTTAGCTTTATGCTCATGATCTCTGCTAGCATTTATTGTGAATTTAAAACTGCTTTGAAACAGTTAATCAATTCTATAATAGAACATCATTAAATATTCTTCAAATTTATAGCCAAAAAAGAACCTTTAAGGGCATGTAGAACCATTATTACTTGGGGGCCAGTATTTTAATCTTACATTTTAAAAACTGGACTGGTCAGAAAGGTGAGGGGCTTTTTAGACACCAGTGTTTTGAACATCAAGGGAATTTTACCCAGTTAAAAGACAAAAGTCAGAAATACTTGTTTTCAAGGTTGTGAGGAAGAGGAACCTGTAATGAAGGGATAATCTGTAGTTTTCCTCACTTAATTGTAATGTGCCAAGGAGTAGAGAGCGAAGAATATTGTAGAATTTTTCTATGAAGAATTATATTCTGCCGTTGGTGACACACATTTTAGACTTCTAATATGTTGAAGGAATGTTAAGATCTAAATCAAAGATTCAATTTGCAATAAATTGAAAATTAATCAAACACCAATGTGTTGTTTTGGAGATGGGGGGAATATTTTTGGGAAAAGTAGAACGAAGAGTGAAAGATTTAAAATTTTTCTTGTAAAGATGAATGTAAGGAGGCACATTCTAGATCATCTCGTTTCCTTTTTAATGCAAATCTGATTCTTTGATTATCCACTTTTATTATTTATTTATTTATCCGTATACAAAAGTTAGAAATTATTATATATTGGGAATGTAGACATTTTCATAATACAATAATAATATTGCAACTATTGCACTTCATCTCTTGGTGAAAAAGGATTTCAAGAAGATAATTTTGAATAAAATTAAGGGATTCTTAAAAGTGCCAAGCTTAATGTAATTGCACTTCTTTAAAGCAGAAAAACAAGTGAGAAAACAAATAATGCCCCTTAAGCAG
Organism: Eurystomus gularis; assembly: GCA_013400335.1. Taxonomy (NCBI): domain Eukaryota; kingdom Metazoa; phylum Chordata; class Aves; order Coraciiformes; family Coraciidae; genus Eurystomus; species Eurystomus gularis. The sequence continues at coordinate 99,498 of VZZY01025269.1, read as the reverse complement.
ATGCTTATTCACATAGGATAACTACTCTTTGATTTTGGAGAGGTGGTGTGACTTGCAATTGGTAACCTTGATTTACTGTGTCGTTATTTATATCTGCAATAAATGAGGAATAAGCATAAAACATGAAAAGGAAAATTAGGTATTATGCCAGTTCTCTTACTTTTTGTATTTTATTTACATGAAATACGCATTTTTTTAATGGTGTGTTGCTGTGCCTTTTGTTGACCATATCTGTACGCCAGGTCTGTCTGCTTGTTTCCATTGGCTTGTCATGTTCACTAATTAGGGAACTGCTGCATGATTCACCTTGTTAATTAGAGGGACTTGCACACAAAGCCCCTTCGGGCAGTGCGAAAGAAGAGCCTAGCACTAGTGCCCTGAGAAAGCTACAGCCTGTGAAGTAATTCTTCTCATCTACCTTCTATTTTTTATTTGAAATGAATAAATCATTGAGATTTTCCTTGTGGAGTGAGAATGCAAGATTTCACATCTTTGAAAGATGTAAATTATATGTGATCAATAGAAGGGGATGACTACTGCATTGTACTTACAAGATTCCCTAATTTACTACTTGTCAGTGTATAAAAAATTGCTTGAAATATTTTGTCCCCACACTGTGGTATGTTGTTCCCTTGATCTGCAGGAGAGATGAGCCGTAGTGGTTCTGCTATAGTTAAATCTAAAATAGAAAAGATGTAGATTATTTAAATTTTGAGCTTGTTTTACATCCCCAGTGGAACTTCCATTTTGCAAGTGAACCCCCAATACTACCCCCACAACTTTTAAGGGGAAGAAGAAGGTGGGCGTCGGGCTATTTTTGTTCCCTATCTTGCTCTGCCTCAAATCTCACTTTTGACAAGAGTAGCATACTCTGTATTGTGTTTTCTTTAGTTGAATATAGTTTCAGAATAAATTAAAATTGTTTTTGTCGTGTCACTTAGACTTGATCAAACCACAATCCAGACCGCAAAGAAAAGGATATTGAGTTAAAAGTGCACAACTAGTCTCTACGCTACACATTTCCCATCTGTTTATGACACTTCAGAAATTAACTTCAATGCCATTTTCTCTAACTATTTGATTAAAATTACTTACTGCAGCCAAATGATTTTTAGTGGATTACTACATTTGCCTCATTTCCTCAAACGAAGCTGGCAGTTTCAAGATGCAGATTTCCCAAAAGTATGCTAGAGGACTGCTATCAAAATCTGGGCATTATCCTTCTGAATAATCCAGTTAATAAAGGCTTTTACCAGAATTGCAGATTAAATGTGCTTAAAATTTCTACTATTCTGAAGTCTTGTGGTAATGGCAGAGAAATTTTATCAAAAAGTAGAAACACTTATTTTGAAAAAATGGGGAAAATGCTTCAGGCTGACTTGAGGTTTTCTGGTATGACATACTGTCACTCTTTACTTCCACAAAGCTGAGATCTTTCTATGTCCCTCAGTCTTCAGTTGATTCCATTGATATACTAACCAAGAATGTACTGTCCCTGTGATTTTGGTACAGTTCTGGTGTACTGGTTCTTAATTATTTCAGGTTTCAAGTGTGTGCCAGAGATGGAGTAGAAATAAAAGTACCAGAAGGCCAAGCTGTGCTATCAAAACTTGTGATGCGTGGAAAAGATCGTGCAGACAAAATTCTTGATTGGAGTCTCAGTACTAAGACAAAGTTGTAGCAGCCATGGAAAGTTTTTACAGTCCAAGTAGCTGATGTGTTGCTCAGATACAAGGAGTATCTGAGTTAGATTAACAGTGAATATCTGAGTTAGATTAACAAAGAGCCTGGGAAAAGATCTTAGCCAATCTTCCTCACTAATACTCCGAGAGAGGATACTCTTCTGTTGCTTGCACCTGAATTCAGGAGCCTGTGAGTAAACCATCAAGCTTTTTGACTGGTATTCTTAGCGCTCGTATTTATACTGTACGAGTATGTCTTGTTTCGTTTGAAGAACAGTTTGAGAAGATTTGTAATTGTCCATTGTTACATTGCTCTGAAATAATGTCAAGACCAAGACCAAAAAATATAAAATAACAAATCTTAGGGAAATTTTTTCAGAACTTTTTCTGATGTTACGTCAGGTAAGTTACTGGCATCTCAAAAAGTTGCCGGCTCTAATAATGCTGGTCCTGCAAGGTGTCTGTGCCCTAGAAATCCACTGCTCAAATGATCTGTATTTGGCTTGGCATATTTACCAAACACTGAGCCTAACAAATATCAAAGCTTAAAATAAGGGTGTCTCCAGCTTAGTATAAGAGAGCACAGAACTGGTGCTACTGGAGATAAGTTGTTTGAGGAATAGTATTAACCAAAACCAGACAAAGTGTGCTGGAGCTCCAACAACAAATTCTGAGGAATGAAAAAATGTAATGGTTAAGGTTACTAGATGGACAAAACCCCATTGCTGTAGAGCTCTTGCAGGGGAATTTGAGAGTTATCTTTCTAAAAAATATATTCATTATGCCTTGTATTACTGTAGATTGGAATATGTGGCTTAAGAGATGGTTGAACAGTTGCAGAAATAGATGGTTTTAAACTAAAATTATAGCTACTTTGGACTAATTTCTTACTAGCCAGTGTGCCATTGCTGTAGAGTTCTGCTGACCTTTAGAGACTTCAGTAATGCAGAAGAGAGCATGCACATTCTGCAGACATTACATGTTTTTCAAGACTCTCTGAAGTTCACTGATGTACTGATCCTTCTTGATCATTGTCCTGGACTTGCTGAGGTTACTGTCAGCATTTTTAATGAGTTTCATTTTTTAATTGCACCTTCTGCTGTGGACATCTTAGGACGTGTGTAATGGTTCCACATTTCAGGCTCTTCTCAGCAAAAAAAATGTTTTTCCAGGGGGTGTAATCACTGTCTGAGACTGATTGATATATGTTGCAGAACCATCAATTAAGATAAGCTTTTCCCAGTGTGTGACCCTGTTATCAGGAATTAAACCATCCATCGTAAACAGAATTAGGAGGGATCTCCATTGATGGCTATTGGCTAGAAATCAATGCTTAAATCATTGTTTATATGATCTTTCTTTCATCAAACATTTCTGCCACTTAGCACGCTCCCTTGCCAGTTTCCTGTTTGGTGTTCGTTCCTGGCTGTCTTCACTCTTGATTGCGGTTTACAGTCCATCGGTATTTATAGCTTCTGTTATGCTGTTAGCCTCTTCTCTATTCTCTTTTCTTCTTCTTAGGTGGTATTTCTGAATTATGTTGGGAATTGCAAGTAGACAAAATCTAGTTCTTGGTGGGCTGAGTTGGCTCTGTGACTACAGAAATTTACTTTTACAACTCAGCTTCCATTCCCTTATCAAATCATATATTGACAGTATTTTAAACATACTTGACTACTTCCTCAAGGTCTTTCTTCTTCTTTATCTTCGCAATCATCTTTGTCTCTCTGTCACAAGGTTATTTTCCTTTCAGGCCAAAAAACATCCCTGATTTCTGCCTGTAGGTAGAGAAACACCCCCTTGACCTTTCTCTCTCTCTCACGTGATGCCACTCCCTCTTGTCCTTTTATTTTTTTAAGGCATTTATATGTAGACTTGAGTAGTTAAGATTTCAGTTGTCCTTTTACTTTCTGATCATATTGAAGGAAATTTCTTAGTGCAGTCCTTAGCAGCTACAGCTCAGGCCCATATTCCATCTACACATCTGATTTAAACAAAGCTAATTTCAGTTTGCTCATGGTTTTGTACAACACCTGTCTTTCTGATGAGTAGCACAGTGCCTCCTTTGCTGTTTGACATTCTCTTTTTCCTGTGGATTCAGGTGAGCAGGCAAGATTCACTGGGATGTTTGTGTAGGTGACATAGCAGGCTTCTGTGCTCACTGAAGAGGAAGAATCCTCTGTTGACAGTACAGATTGCAGCTACTACTAGGCCCTTTAATGTTCTGGATTGTGGGAGATGTTTGACTTGAGACCTGTAGGTGTTCATACCAGGTATCCAGCGTTTGTTTTACCATTGTCTTTCCAGACCAAATTCATATCTTGAACAAACCCGTAGAATATTCATTCTTCTAGCCATAACTTCCTTGAATTTACTCATGTTTTAGTTGATCTTGCAGAAAAGCGGAACATAATCCTCACTGTTTTCTGTGGTTACTGTAACACTAGTTAGTCATGGACGAGGTATTTAGTTCTTAAAGAAATCTTGAAAATAAAACCATACTCACTTGTGAAACAGGTGGTTTCTTCCAGTTGTGTGGACTGCCGCAACTGCTGGTGGAAGTAGAAATCTAAGAAGAGAAAAATTCACTGAGCATATATTCACACCGTTTATTCATTTATTAGTATCACAGTGACTGTTCTCATGATGGCTTGTAGTACAGAAAAGGCTTGAAGTGAAAATGGCTTTATGCCTTTTTCCAAATTCTTCCAAAATCAAATGCTTGGTTTCTGTTGCAAAATTATTTACAAAGCATGCCATGAACAAGTGAGTTCTTCGGGTTTGGAAGTTATTAAATCTAGATTTTAAGATCTCATGTTGATACTTCAGGTAGAAATATGGCTGTCTTCCTTGTGGCATATGGCTTGTGGCACTTCTTTCTGAAATACATGAATGTATCATAACAAATAATGATCTAAGGAAAACAAACTAAAATTTTAGAACCTCTGTTGTTAGCTTGACTTCACTGAAGTGGTGAAGTAGTGTTCTTTCTGTAGTTCAATGTTATGCTACCATCACAAAGAAAATTTCATTGTGTGAAACAACATTGGTGTTTAATTCTTGTACTGTACTTTTCATCAGTGGTCTCTTTAAGTTAAGGCTGTCATTAAGTAATGAAATAGCTCTCGGTAAGTAAATGGCATGCTAAACATAAATTGGCATCATAACTGTAAGCATTTTTCTCATATAATATATTGGAATATTTGTGTTTTAGATAAATATTTGTTGTTGATTAGTGTGGTTCCAAATGAAGTATTGCTTCCTTCCCAGAGGGCAGAAATTTTAATATGCTATTGATAAATATATCCATATTAATTGTGATGAAGACAAGTTAAAGAATGATATTGCATCAGCAGCCCAATATGAAAATGAGTGGATGAATGCAGCTATCAAACAGTTGCATCTTGTTGGTTGATGATGTGAGTTAGATCCGTTTCTGCTAAATCATGTTAAATAACAGGAAATCTATTTTATCAGGCTTTATAGATATTAACAGGTGCTTCATTTGTTTAAATATCCAGAAATTAACTGCCTTAGTTACAGGATAAACTATATTGTAAAAATAGGCTGCTTTGTTACTTTATAATTGATTGTGTAAAGTAAGAAGCTTAAGTAGCTTTAGTTTTACAGGTACTTTCAAGAGTAATTTCAAAACATTGAAGATGGCTACATTTAATTCACTTTATTCTTAGCGCTGAGAATTCAGAGTGTGATTACTTTAGAAATACGTAGGCAAAACTGGTTGCAAAGTCATTTCCACTTCATGGGGAGAAGAGCCTCCACTGGTCAGGGTTGTGCATTTAGCATCTGGTGACACCAGAGTTATGTTTTAAATGTAATCTCTCTTGACTCCAAAGCAGAGTAATGAAATCTTCATTAATTACACAGCTCCCACAAAACTGCTTGGATGTTCCTAAACCTCTTGCAAGATACCCGCAATAACCCTATCAGGTTTTGTGACTATTAAAAATAGGTCATATCTCCATGACTGTATTTCTTGAAAGCTCCTATTGAATCAGACGTTAGCAGCCACATTGCATGTGTAAATGTCTTTATGAAAGGTATAGTGTCCCCTTCCTTTGAACCGAAGCCAAGGTACTACTACAAAGATTGCAATTCGGGATAATATTTTTGATGAAGAGTCAGATGATGAATAAGAAAGAGAGTGCTACAGATAATCTGATGTGTAGGGTATGAAAAAACAGACATGTGACTTGGAGATGGAAAGAAGAGAAAGTTGGAACAGGAGTATGAAGCCAACAATGGTAGTTAGTCTGCTCCAAGATGTTAAGTAACATCCAGGAATCTTGTCAAATGTCTCTCTAGTAAGTATCCATAAACGGCAAAGATACTTTTATTGTAACCAAATTGATAGTTAATAGTGAGTATGCAAAGATATTCCCTTAAACCAACCACTAACCAAAAGTTACTCTTCCAAAAGTATGCTAACCACTGCAAGATGAAAGCCTCTGTTGGTAATCAGGATCATATTATTTTGATTATTTTTAAATGTAATTTTATGAACCTCTGTCTTCAGATGAGCTTTGGAAAAAGAAAACATCAGTGATAATTAATTTTTAAAAGATTGATGAGAATTTTTATAATATAGTATCTATTAAGTATTTCAGCACTTTGGCCCCGATTTTTTAAAACATCAGGATACCATGATGATGCATGTGTATTTGATGTATTTAGTATTTTTTGACCAATATTCTTTAATGTTTACGTAAGAAGGTTATTCTTTTCTATTGTATTATACTGAGGTGTGTACTGTAAAACCAATATCAGAAACCATAATGTGTTTTTGTCTGGAGTTTTTATACCTAGCAGCATATTCCTTATCTATATTAAAGTAGTGTCTATTAGTCCCACTTGGGCTAGATTCTAAGTAAGGCATGTAGTAGAGGAGGACCCATGTCTGGAGAGCTTACCCTAAACAGACAAGCTGGGTGAAACATGGTGAGAGGCACAGGGAAGCGAAGGGAAAGGTCTTGCTGGTATTACCCAGCGTCAGTAGAATAGAGGCCAGCTCCCTTGGCTCCGTCTGCTGAGCCAAGATTCCTGTAGTTGAAAATCTGGTGCATTTGTTTGGATGATCGGTGGTAGACTAACACATTTGTCGAAAATTAGTATGTGGTATCAATAACTATCTTTAGCTCTTCTCACCATTTGCATAGAAAGGACAAAGAACCTGAGGAATAAACAAATGCAAACCCTTCTGCAGGCTCTTGAATCTGTTCCACGGGTTTCTGGTAAAACAGCACCAGACACTTTGCAGGTTTCAAAGTGAGGGCAGGACTTGTCCCATTGTGGAGTTCAGAGAACTGTTATGTTTTGCTTTACAATTTTCCTATGCAAAAATAAAAATACTAAATTATACTTCTTAGCAACTTCTCAGAGGCACTATGTACTTCTATTCCATGTTGAAACAGTCCCTGTACATTGCAGCACAGGTAGTACGAAGAGCCCAGTCTTAGCTTACTGCTGGTTTGAAAATGGTGACTTTGGGTAAGATACTCCTACGATAACTTTTGCATGATAGCTGTTATCAGACTATATTTCTGACCTGCACCTCCCAGGAAACTAATACTTACTCCAGTGCAAAATTTCTTATTCTGTGAAGCCTTCCATCTGAGATCACTCTAAGCCAGTTGGCCCTCACTTAAATATTCATCAGACTTCTGATAATTGTGATAACCCTTATAGGCTGGCAAGCATGGCAAATTAGCAAAAAGATGATTGATCTTTTTTTATATGCAGTTTTATCTTCAACCTTTCCTGGATATATGTTATACTATAGTAATAATTTCTTCTCTAAGGTATTTGCCAGTATCTGGATTTGCACATCTATTTACAGTTGCCTTGAAGCTTCATAATTACAATACAGCTGAAATGTCCATTTTCTTTCCCTGACTACAAATAGGGATCAATTGAATTTTAAATGACTGCTTACGGGCTAGCTTCCGATCATGACCTTTGTAAATGATTAGAGCTCACCACTGTTGCTATCTACCTTGAAAGGGTAAGCGGGCAGGTCTGTCTAACTGGCATTTAATCTGGAAGAGAGCCAAAGATATTTGAGCTAAAAACCTAATATGAGTTGGCAAAGAGAAGTATGTATAGACCTTTGCACTATTATTTAGATATTTTTCCACATTTCTTTTTTGTATTTAGGAAATTCTTTTATCCTGTTGATAAATTAGATGTGTATTTATAGGTAACGTTATATTGAAGTTATGATAGTAACTGAAGTTGCAAAATAATATAATATTAAAATGTGAAAAATAGGATTTCAAACTCTGAATGTACTGAATTTGCTTTTTCTGAAGACCATTAAAATAATGTTGCATTGCTAAATTAATAAATCTGAAAAATGCACTGAACAGGATGTATGAAGTGGACCTGCTTTTTCTAGGCAGAAGTGAACAGAGAAAAGATACCATAGTTTGGTACTTTTTGTTCAAACCTCCTTTCCTTTTAACATTGGCCAAGATAGTTCAGGCCCTGCTTGTATGTGCAGCTCACTTGTCAGTTCAGGTTTGTTTTAATGAAGAATTTTGCCTATATCATACAATGTTCTTATTACCACTACTAAATTTCTTGAGGTAGTGTTCTGTGTGTTTCTGGTCAAGAGGGAACAAGTATGACATCAGTGGGATTAGGAAACAAACAGGTCCTCTGAATTCATGGAAAGATTTTGCAAACCCAAAGTTTTGGAGTTTGGAGTTAGTAAGAATGTTTACTAAGCGCTATGAATGCTTTTATCTAATTAAAATCAGATGCTGTGTTACCTAATCTATTTACTGATGATCAGAATATTTATTAAAGTAATATGTTCATTGGAATATGTATCTTAACATGCGATTTTACCTCTTAATCCTGTGGTGGCCAGATTATTTTCTCCTGTCTTCTGTAGCATGCTGCATTGTTACATAATGCAGCTGACAGGTTGTTTTCTTAGCCTCAAACTAGTCAAATGTGTTGTTACCTAAATCCTAGTCCCAGAAAGCAATTGTAAATTGAGTTTGTAGGGGGTTTGTGTCAGCGTTAACTTCTGCTAATGTTTAGATAGAGGTGTTCTTTTAATTTAATTTTTTTTTTAAGTAAATGTCAAGTATATTTGAAATATTCCAAGTAAATCTGAGATGAAAGAAAATGCTTCAGATATTTTTTGAGGATTTGGATTGGTTATTTACACTCTTCATATCAATCTTAAATTGGAGGTGTGAAGTTAGTATATAGTACTTACTGTCTGAGGCAGCTTTCAAGGATAAGGATGAAGTTTTTGAAGACAGTTGAGTTATTTGGAAGCAGAAATTCTGTGGAAACTCAGAGAACTTCTGTATCTTCATTAATACTCTACTTGCAAGGCTGCATGCTTGAGCTGCTGAAATGGTATTTTTAGGAACAGCAAAGTACCATTAGAGATTGCTCCTGTATGACTTACCTCATGCTTGCAAGTCTGAGAAATGACAACAGAATAGAAACTAAACAGAGTTTTTTCTCTTTTTAATAGATGCAGCAACAAGAACTTGCACAGATGAGGCAGAGGGATGCCAATCTAACTGCATTGGCAGCTATCGGTCCCCGGAAGAAACGGAAGCTTGATTCACCTGGACTACTTACCGTAGGAGGAGAGGTAAATGTCTATACATAGTATAAGAGAAATGATTATTTCTAGTAGGAAATCTCTAGTACAGATGCTACATGCTTATATTTCCAGTGGGCTGTGTAACTTGGAAAAAGTGATGCAAATTACTAAATTAAAAGGACTGTAAGTCCAATTTATCTTGCCACAGTTAAAATGACGTCTTCTCTTAGTTGTTGCAAACAATATTTCAAAAATAAATGTAAAGTACAGGTCTCTCCTTTAAACCATTCACTGCCTTTATACTGTTTTTTTCTGGTGCATAATCCAAAGGAAAACAGAAACAGAGTAGGGCATGAAGAAATATCCAGGAAAACGTAACCGTTGCTTACAGTTCGGACCAAGAGCTTGCAGTAATACCAGCAAGTGTGGTTTTGTGACAAATAGGTGTCTAAACTTTTTACAGAATGGCTGGTTGTTCCCTGCAACTGCAAAGATGAGTTTGTAGTCATGCTAAATTGCATGTAATTTTAATAAGAATAATGTATTCTAGAAGTGGCATTGGATTTGTTAGCATGATTCTCCTGTTAGCTTAAATGCAGAAGTAGCTATACTACACAGTGGAATGCAAAATAATCAAAAGCGTGAATATGCATTAACCAAGGTGGAGAACATGGTTGTATTACCTTGGGTAACTCTGTAAGAGTACCATATTGTTTGGTACAGATAGCTGGGCTTCTTTTGTTCCTGCTGAATATGCCTACACAATAGGAGTCAAAATAATTCTCCCTGTTATGTGTCTGTTCTGAGGAAAATGCAAATATTTTGTTTTGAATAACTGTCTAGCAGTTTTGGCTCAGACATTTGACTCTCTAAATGCCAGGCATTTCCAAAGGCCTTTTTGTTTCCCATTTTGGATAGCTTTTATCTGACTTCTCTCTCTTTTCATGTCCTAAGATTAGCACTAAAGAATTAGTGGAGCTAATCTTGTTTATATTCCAAAATTGACTTATGACTTCAAATATCTAGGTGGTGCTCCCATTTCCTGGTCAAATGGGTTTCAAACTGAGGGAGCTTCCCAGGTTTTGTGTTGTCCTGTTACATTCCCTTCCTTTCTGTTTCCCTCCTTGTCTTATTCTGTTTTCCTCCATATGCACCTGTATGAAATCTTGCAGCAACAGATCAGAAGAAGCTTTCTTTAGAAGATCAACTGGATAGTGATATCCCTGGCTTTCACACGAGATTAATTGAAAAATAATTTGAACCTTCTAATAATATATGGATCCCTTCAGATTTTAACAAATGTATTCCCCACTTGCCTTTATTGACCAAAGGAATGTTCCCTCCTAATTATCAGAATTTCATTTTTCTTTTCTGTTGCTCCTTTTAAAATAATGATAATTTTTAAAAGCTTTTATAGTTTGATGAACCAAGTTATGGTCACCTCAGTGAAACACATTCAGAGCTATATACCTGAATGGGTTATGGTGAACAGCTTCCATCTCTCTCCAGAAGCTCCTTGCTCTCCTAGTACAGTGCTCCAAAGATAAAGGCAAGATAAATGTCTGTGGCAAATTCCAAAGGCTGCTGGAGATTTTTGCTTCCTTTTGTTGCTCCCCTAGCCCAATTTTTGCTCAACTTCTGTATTATACAATTGATAAATTAACCTTGAAGGTTTTGCCAATACATTAATTTCCTGGAGTCATGAATTGTGTGGCTCTCCTGCCAGCTCAGACTGAATTGCTCCCATCCCTCTCCACTAGCTTCTAACTGTCCTGGCCAACTCACATTGGTGCCTGGCTGCAAGCTGATTTCAAGGACTTGGATACTGTAAACTCAACTCAAAAAATGTTTTACTCTAAAAAAGTACTATCAATTTGCATTGTTTGTCTAAGACTATCTCATTTATCTTCTTTGGATTTCTGGAGATCATAAACAACATAGAAAACTATAATAAGACTCTCCTATTTTCCAGACAGCCCCTTAGTCCAATTCCACCTTCAGATGTCTGATTTCCACTACAGTTGATGACCCTCTGATTTCTCTAAGCAATTCTGAAGCTTCTTAAATCCTTGCTACTGATAATCTCTATTTGCAAGGTCTGACCTGGCAAGAGCTTTCTTGGCCTGCCCTGTGTTTTTTTGTCGTAATATCCAGATTTGGTCATTGAAGTTGCTGAGCTCCTCATTATAATCTTTTTAGACATATATGTGTGCTTTTGTTGCAGCTGGGATGCTGCATGCTTGCTAATCCAAAGAGGTATCACTTACAAATCGTCCCGCTCTCCATGTTGCACCTTTTCCTTTTCTGAACTGACTTGTTTGGTATTTTGCTTAGTTGTATTGGCCGTTTTATTCAATGAAAAGTGTTGGATCTCAGTCCAGCTTCTCGGTTCAACAGAAATACTAGCTCACAATTTCTCTTTGGAAATTGGATCTTTTTAATAATACCCTTTTGATCTGAGCAGGAGGTTATTAGGGAATAGTGACGGTTATTTCACTTAAGAGAAAAAGTTGGTAGAAAAGCTTACTGTTTCTGTGATCAAGTAGTTTGCTGTATACAGAGCAAAAGCTCTTATACAGATTTATAAATGTGAAAATGCTTGTGCTCATAATTGCAAATGTTTTTCCACCAGCACTTTGTTCAAGGGTGTTTTCTTTAAACTTGTTCTGTGTCTCAAGTTGCCAGGGCTCATTTGGACTTCTTTGCTCAAGCCATATCTAAATAGACTTTATTTTGGATGGCAGGATTAGTTTATCAAGGCCAGGCCCATCGTTTGCCTCTTCTGTACTAGTATAGCTGGCTGGTTGTGGTTTGGTTTTTTGGGGTTTTTTTAATTACTTGGGGGCATGGAAAATTAACAGTTTTGGGGGGAGGTTATTTTTACATCACATGTGTTCTTTGATTTGCTCCTCTGTGCAGCCATATAAAAATTTCTGAAAAATGGAAAAGAAGCTTTTACAGGAAAGTGATGAGCAGGGGCTAGACATCCTCAAATAACACTGCTACCAAATGTGTAACTAGTTCCAGAGTGTGATTTACACCAGTAGCCTGAGCTAACCATCCCAATCCCTAGTAGTACATTCCTGCCCCTTCCCTTTCGTTGGCTCTGGTTCTTCTTGTACCCTGTGCTAACCAGTTTCCATTTGATAAGTTGGCAGAAAACTAACCTAACAACAACAAAAAGTGAATAGTTTCTGCTTAGTTTGCTGAAGTAGTTTGGCCTAGAGCCCAACAAGCACTGGAAAAGGAACTTGCAATGAGGCAGAGACAGCAAACTTGAGATCACCTGCTCTTCATTCTCTTTCTTTCTAGCCTTTTTCTTTTTACCTTTCTTGTCTTCTCATATTTTAGATAATCTGCTAGAAACATAGCTTCCTCTGTGGCAGCCAGCAGCTCATCAGTAATTCAGCCTGCTTATTATTATAATGCAGCTTAGATCAAGAGGAAAAGAGAGGGGTAAAGAGAAATGAGATACCTTTGGAAGAATTCAGCTTCTCTGCCTTCCAGAGTTGAAAATATTCATTTGCAGGATTTTATAGATTTTTAACTTATTTAATGCTACTAGACAAAATTATTGGAAAATATCTTCAAATGTTACTGCTTTTTGGAATTTAATGCATGATTATCAAGTTAGGTATCTAAGAGTCCTGAACCATGTTATGCATTTAGCAGCGGTACTGCTTAATTCTTATTAGCTGTGTGGGTCCTGTTAGTGCTTGTGTTGGTACCCAGCTGTGGGTGGCAAAGGTAGGGCAGTGGATTACATACATAGGAAACAGAACACCGCAACCACTTAAGCTCTGTAGTTAATATCCTTAAGCACCTCTAATGTCAGATTAAAAATAATAAATTTCGAGTTGCTTTTGTTTGTCTTATGGGTTTTGAATCTATTAAGCTCACATTTTCAAGCTTTTTTTCTTGAATTGTGTAAGGGTTTTCAAAATTAGGTTTAAAATTTGGTTTTTGTTTATGAAATAGATATTTTTGTGTAATTATAAAAGTTAAAGCTTTAAGAAAAGCATTAACCATCACAAGAATAGGGCAGGTGGCTTTACAAGTTAAATATTTGAGTAGTGCTTAGTTGACATGAATGCAGAATTTTGTATTTCAGAGTCCCTCACTTTTTACTATGGAATTAAAAGTGTGGAGGTTAAATGCAAGTATTTTTCTGTATTTAAGAAGAATAATAATTAAACAATTTCACTTTTCATCAAGATGTATGGCTAGTATCCCAAAATACATAAATATAGAGTATATGTTTGAAATATCTGAGGGTATAATTTGTTTAAATATCAAGTGAAAGCCCTCTCCTGGTACTTGCTGGCACAGATGGTTTTTGAATACTGAGCTTCCAAAGGCAGCTTCAGGGCTAGTTCAGTGAATCACCACTTACTGAAGACAGTCATTTTAGGGATAAGAAAAACCCCTCTTTCTCACATAGTGGAAGAGCAGTCATCTTAAGAATATTCAGCAAACTACCCCAGACACCATCTTCCAAAATTGGCAAGGACTGTATGTTGGGCTAGCACTCAAGAGAGATCTGATACTGTTCTCATGCAGTGTGTTCCAACCATTATATTAGTCAAGAAAAATAATGTTCTTCAAAACCTGGAAAGTCCCAGGCAACTACAGTTAAAACTGGGATGTTGTGTGTAGAGAACACCTAATTACTAAAGCGATTGTGAAAATATTTTGGGTATGAAGCATCACATTTTGAAAATTAAATGAATCTTTCAGATTGAGCACTTTAAAGCTGTTTTCATGTTAAACTTTTCTATAAAGCATGATTAGGATTCTGGTTTGAGACATGGAAATCTCTGTTATACCAGAGACTTCCGAATGCGGACACAGAAGAGTTACTTATTCCTCTCTATCAGATCTTTATACTACTGGTAATTCAAATTTCTAAGTGGAAATGTAAAAATGAATTCATGATTATTTAGGAGGCGCTTGGGTACTATGACATAGTTGGAAAAAAGTGCTTTTGACTCCAGTTTCTTTTTATTTATCCAGGGCTGAAGGTGATTAATTTGTTTGCACACGCGACAGCTGGTATTCTCACTTGACACTTGGGTTATCCATAGACATTTCAGCAACCTCTGCAATTATTCCTCAAATCCATTGTTAATATTTTAACAATATTAAGAAGAAATCAGGATGCTAGGTAATGTTCTCTTTTGTAGTGGGTCAGACATGATCAAAATGTATGACAGAGCTGTCTCTTGGAAAACCTGGCCTTGTTTCCTTCCTTTCTTGCCCTTTTAAACAAAGAGATAAATAGTGTGTCTTGCAGACGTCTCTGGTATGGAAGGGTTGTGCGCTGGGTTCTCTCAACTGTCTACCCAGCATATTTAGAAGCTCATGAATTGGCCAATGTAACTGTGAGCCATAACTGCTTTTGACAGATCTGAAAGAATTAGAACCAATCGATAGTCTTCTATTTTGGGGAAAAACACCAGTTAGTGGGATTGCCATGCTCTGAGCAAATCTTTAGGCTATTCACTCACCTTTTTGGAACTAAAGTAATTTTATGGCCTCCACCTTCAAAGATCCTTGGAATGACTTGATCTACAACTCAAGTCTCAGCTTGGTCTTCATAACGTTTTAAGTGGTCAAGATACATTTAGAAAGCACTGGAATCTAAAGATCCTTTACACTTATTAAGCTTGACTTATATGAAGGCAGATACAATAGAGCAGAACACCTTTTGCAAGTGTTTATGGTCCAAGAAGTTAAAGCTTGCTTTTTGCGCTTTTAAACCTGTAGACTAACAGCAGAACAGGAGGAATTTTTATGATTTATTGTATCATTGCCTTTTCAAGCACTTTTTGCTTCATGTATCACTGACATGATAGAATGCAGTGGTTATCTCAGACCTGTTTTGGTGTAGGATGTCACTGCTGCTGACAGTTACAACTTCATTTGAGATATCCCAAAACCATCAGTTAAATATATGGGTTTGAATTTTCAGAGAGACAGGAGAATATTAAGGAGTCTGCCTTTTTTTTTAAATGGATTTACATGCATGCTATTTTTTTAATCTTTCAAAATCTCAAGTTTAGCCTCAGCTTCTCTTTTTACTTCGTGTTTTCAAAAGTCAAATATTAAAATAACGCACAAGAAATCTGTCATTACCTATTTGAAAATCAATCTTTTGAAGGACTATATATTCTCCTAATTAATAATTGCATATATTTTTCTCATTCTTAAAAAAATAATATTACCATTTAAGAATAATTGCCCTAATGATGAATTTCCATTTTTAAAAATTTAATTTCAAACCATGTTTTAGCCCATGATGAACACATTCGATTTTTTTAGAATTCTGGTTTTATGTTGTTAAGCAAGTTTTATACATATTACTCTAATGCGTTTTACAGACTTAGCAGTAAAAAGTAGGAAAGCAACTTAGCAGTAAAAAATAGGAAAGCATTAAAGATGATGGATAATGCAATGTTTACAATGATGATTAATAATTCTAATTTGGAGTGAATGTATAGAAATACATTTCTGTGTCTGTTGCAAACAAGCAGAATACAGACAGTGAGTCAGGAGGCAGTAGAACACTTTTGCATGAATCTCAGCTGACAGGAGGAAAAAGCCAAGCAGCAATGCAAGAAAATAGAAAGTGGCTTTGTGCCAGCAAAAACATTTTTTTACTAGTAGAACAGGTTTGCATACTGTGTGTATTCCTTTCAACTATGTAACACAAAATATTCTGACAGAGGTTCAATGATATTAATCATTTTCTCTTTTTGGCCAAGACAAATTTGATTTTTACTTCATTTGGAGATGGAAATGGTAGTTGATCCCACCTGACTGCATGATGTTGATCTAGCACACAGGAGGAGACCATTAGAGCATTTCTTTCTCTGCTTTTCAGAGGTTTCTTAATGGAGTGTTAAATAGTGTTTTGTTGTTCGCGGTTTTTTTAATTAAAATCCTTCTTGGTTAAAAAAGGGAAAAAATTATTGTGTTTTTAATAGTGAAATAATTTTAACAATATGATAATAGTAAATGCAATCTTGTTATTTATGGATACTTTATAAATATAGTGTGCAGCTTCTTAGCATGGAAAATGAGAACTTGGCAAAATAGCTTTTGAGTTGTTAGCAGTTCATCCATTATTTGTCAATCCCTATAGAGGTCTGCTGCTGTTATTGTGAAAGAGTATTGTTTTTCTTCTTGCAAAAGGCAGCTACCTTGAGGATTTGTGGGGACGGAGGGTACATGAGCTTGTTTTTTGTTTGGGGGTTGGTTTTGGGTTGGGTTTTTTCTGTATTTTCAATTGTCTTCTCCATTAGTCTTCCTGATTTTCAGATACTGAAGGATAAAATATATTTTGCAGCGTCTGTTTTTCTGACACTTATAATTCCAGAATTTTTCTTTCTTCTGGCTAAATAAAACTGATAAGAGAAAGTAGGTCTGAAAGGGTCTTGCTGAGGGTTTGTCAAAATTGACTTGAGTCTCTCCATTGACTGTAGAAGGTAAGGCCCAAGGTGCTATGACATTTTTAGATGTCAGTGAAAATAATTTTTAAAACCTGACCAGAAAATTTCCAAAGTGTAACTTTTCAACATATACATGGAAAGATTTAGACCTGTATCTTAAAGTGGCAATGTTCCACTTTTAGTTGATCCTCCTCTAGAAGAGTCCAGTGAATCATCAAATAGATCCATTTCCTTTTGCCTTCCATCCCATTCAATGCCAGATAAATTTTGTGGTAGAGTTTTGGGAGGATCTTTTTTCCTAAAAAGTCCTTTACTCAAACTAAGGTTTTGAAAAAGTCTAAATAACTTGAAGTTTATTAGGATACCCATTCTGGGGTATTTCAAAGATATGGATGAATATTGGATATTTCTTTACAGGAAGTCAAGTAATATTTTGGTCATAGCAAGAGTGACAGTTAGGGTAACCATAATTTAACATTTTCGCTTACCCCGAGCCTTTAGGCAAATGGACTTAAACTTCAGGGGAATCCTGTTGCCAGCTTCTGATGTAGACGCCTTACCTAGAAGTACTGAATGGAACCTTGTGTTATTTTACCTGATGTAAATTGTAGAACCAACCATTATCTGAGTACCTTTCCCAAACAACAGTATCTAAACTCTGCTTTGAGTAAGTCTTGACTTTTTCAGAGAACTTCTTACAGGGTAGTTAAATCTGTCTGGGTTTCTCTTTCACATTCATAATGTAAGATAGAGAGAAAACAGTTTGGAATAATAGACAAGCTCCTCTTTCTTGAAAATGTGAAGTTCTTTGTTCAAGCTTTCTAAAGTCTTGCAGGAGCTTTATATTGATGCTCCCTAAGTGGACCTTGCCACAACTATGCATTATGCTGCAGTTGAATGTTGCCTTACAATATTCAGTTGATGAGAAAAGGAGAGGTTCTTGAATTTAAAAAAAAAAAAAAAAGAAAAGCCTGTCAGATAGCCATTTCATTCAGAACTTGCTGTCTTCATAAGACAGGCCTGTCCTGGTTTCCTTTTACCATATACCAGTCTTACAGGATTGTACTGCAAGTCTGAATGGTTTCTTTATCATTTTAGGAGTCAGGTCCGTACTTCAGGTTTCGTAAGTGATGTCATTATGAAATGACACGGTATCAGTAGTTTATGGTGCAGGCACGTTTATTGTGATGAGCTTTGCTGTTCAATAAACATGATTATTTTTAGTCCCTGTGATCTCTCCTGTATTCTAAGCGTGTTTTGAGCAAACACTTGTTTAATTTGGAAATGAATGTTTACGCTTTTTCCACATATGTTGACTAGTCTCCTACCATCCACATTCCTCCTTCAGAATTTAGCTGAAATTTGCCAATGATAAAATTCAAAGGCGTGGCTCAAATACTTTAACCTTTGAGCTGAAAGTAGCCTTTCAGCTTTTTTAAAAACTGTTTCCAAGTTTACGCGAGCAGCATGTGTTGCACATTGTTGCTTTGTAAGAGAGATAGTAAAATTGGTCCAGTTTGGCCATACTCAAAAGAAGTGAAGTGTTGGAGCTCCAAACCTGCAAGGACATGTGCACATGCTTAACTTTAAGCACAGCAGTAAGTTTGTTTGAAGTTAGTAACATGCCTCGTGTAGAACATTAATTACACACAATAAGCTTTTGTTGGACTGCTGCATATGTCGGTGTTCCTGTCAATCTCCTCTGCTTCCTGCTGCATGAACTTGGGTTTGCTAATGCATAACGGAGTCCAAAGTAGGAAATGCATTTGTTCTCTTTTTTTCTTTTCTTTCTAATTTTTTTCTTTTCCCCCACCAATGGTAAAAACAGAGTTTCTTTTCTAGAAATTGGCATATGACATACTTTTGAAAAGTCTCATGTTATTTGACCTCAGAAGTCTTTGGGACCATCAGTGTGTGTCAAATGCAGGTTTATGAAGTTTCCCAATGTGTCTCGAATATTATAGGTTGTATATTGCTTTCAGAGAAATAAGGTAGTAAAAATATCTGATAGTGAGATCTTCATCTTGATGTTCCTTTTGTTACATACTCTGTTCTACTGAGTGACTAGGAAAAAAGGGGGTTTTGTTTTTGTTTTGCCTGGAGTCAAACAGGAGCATGCTGGTTAAAGGGATTCTGTGGGGGAGTTGGGCTGCAGAGGGCCTGAGGGAACTCAGAGAGACATCTACCACCAGCAGCTTGTCTGTGCTAGCTAATTATAGCTAGGGTACTGTTTACTTTAGTGGTATACTTCTTATTTATTAGTTACTTAGTTACTGCTTGCCTTGAAGTTACAGGCTTGCAGCCAGTTGCTGCAGGGGAGGTGCAAGAGGAAGGGAAGGGCATGGTGCTGTACTGCAAATCACGGCTCCCAACCTTGGCATGTTTTTTTTTACTCTGGGTTTTTGGTTGTTTTTTTTTTTTTTTAAAATATAGACAGTGGGAAAGATGGTCAAAAGGAAAAGCAAACAAGTTAAAAATGGGAACAACTTAAGGAAATTTTTTACAGTCTGGAGGGACTGTGCTGATAAAATTATAATGAGCATCTCCATCACTTATCAAACTGGGTTTTTGCCCTTCTTTTCCTTCTATCTTTGGAGCAAAATCTCACTTTTTGGTATTTCTGAAGTTACGTTCACTGGAATAGAATTATGATTTTTGTACATTTTTAAACAAGTACCGCTTTATGGCAATCTGGAATTAGTTTCACAGGGCAGTTTCTCTAACTGGTAAGTTAGTTTCACGTCAGCACTTTTCCAAGCATGACTGAATACACACATATTTCACATAGTTAACTAAAACTAAGTTAAACTGTTATAAAGATTGTGTATGGAAACCTCAGGTCATTTAAAAGTCCAACCCCTTAAGAATCAGACTCCTAGGCCATTGAACCGCTTTGGGAATCTTACCCTAATTCATGCTCTCGTTTTTATGGTGAGCTTTGAGCAGGGCCCAGGGATTAGCTATCTGAAGGAGGTAGTGCAATAGAGTTATTTTCACTGATAGCTTTGCTTTTGTTATTCTGTAATCTTGTTGTAATAATTAGCAAACAAAAGGACAAAGAACAGTATGCTGTATGGGAAGGTGAATGAAGAGCATTACGAGATTTTCTGCAACTGTTTGAGAAAGTATAATGTATCACAGATAGTATTTCCCATGGTTTAAACGCATGGGAATAGTGTAGGCCCGTGCTGTAATTATCAATAAAAGATATTTCTCCAATATTTTTGAGCATAGCAGGCAGAGTTTCTATCTCCAAAGGAGAAGGTAGGGAATAAAAGGAGCACAACAGGTTAAACAGCCTTGGCCAAAGAAGTGAGTACCCCTAGGCAGACCAGCATCTCTAATCAGTGGTAGTGGTACTAGCTCTGAGGGGAGGGAAATTCAGGCTGGTGCTCTCATGTAACATTAAAAAAGACAAGCAGTCTGTCAGGGGAAACAGTCATTGGCGTGGGATTTCTTCTCTTGATCAAAAAGACAGCAGCACTACAGCTTGCTTTATCTATAGGGGAGGTGTTGGCAGAGGGCATTTTTTTCCCAGGCCATATCACTGGCCTGTGTTACATTTTTTCCCAAGCCATAAAAGAAGCCACCTACATTTCTGTCTTCGGCAAGGTTTCGTTAGTGCCTCTTTTTCTTCTTTTCTTTCATTCTCATTTTTATGCTATTACAATTTAAAAAAATATTTAAGAAACATCTTTACAAAGCAGAAGGTGAGCTAAATTTGATGGACCGGGAAAATATGCCTGGTGCTTGTTTCCAAAGCCAAAATTAATTTTCTCATGTCTATAAGTAATTTTTTATGAATAACATAAAATGCAAATTCAGTACTTTATTTCCCCTTCCTTCCTTTAATTGAGCTTCATTCCCCTCCCCACCCCAACAACCTTGACAGCCATAAGTCTGTTGCCTTTTGGTAAAATGTCTGTTGCCAGAAAATTTTTATCAAAACTTGTTATCCTCAGCTGTAGTTACAATGAGATGGGATTAATTTTATGCTGCTGTTGACTTAGCTTTTATCTTACTAAGTAATGGGACAAATCTCTAATGAAGAACTGCATGTACCGTTCCTAGCATTGTTGTCAGCTCTGCAGGTAGTCAAAGTAATAATAACTGCCAGTCATGTTAAAAAATAAAATTTAAAAATCAAGATTTCAAGTATTCTTTTCATTTCATAATATACCTTAAATAACTTAGAACTGATATAGAAGGGCTTCCAGAAGAAGAAAATAAAAATTAAAAGTAGGCTTTCTCTGTTTGAAGAAATTGTAAACAAAAATTGCATCTGTGGAAATATTTGACATCAGTATCTAATTTCTTGATTAAGAATCCAGAAGAAGAATTATTATATTTACTTCAGAAATGGCTCTGAGTTTCAATCTTCTATTAGTTACCAGCTTGCCTGTAGTGGGACGTTTTGTGGCTTTTCTTGGTTAAAGGCAAGAAGAATTACAACAGGTGATCTGATTCCATCCGAGAACTTAACTTTCAGTTTTGAGCATTTGCCAGTGTCTAAATCACTCTAGATGTTAGAAAACTCTTAATGATGAGTATCCAGAGTAAAGTCTTCAGTAACAGACTAAAGTCTAATCTGTTTATGTTGACTCTGGTCTCTAAGTAATCAAATCTATAGATTGTGTATATTGTGCATTTCAGTTTAACACCTGATCAATTTGCAGCAATTAATGAAAGTTAAGAATATGTAATGAATATTTTAATGCTTATTAGTTGACGTTCTTTGTAAGTACTGGAGACTCCAACATTCCAAGGGTATTTAGAAGTCTCTACCTCAGTCTAGTTTGTGGCCCATTAGTTATGTTATTCACAGTGTTTATTTTAGTTATAGTGATTAATAAGTCAGTTTGACCTATTGGGGTTTCTTTTCTACAGTACCATATATAAAAAATGTAATGTAATCCGTAATTCAGCTTGTTCAGCCAATGTTGAGCAGTAAATCCTGGTTGGTCTGAAGCCAAATGCATTTTTTACACTAGCTCTCCTAAGATACAAGGTTTTCTGGACTTCAGACAACTTCTACAAGGTTATATATTGCCTTTTAAGCCATTTATCCTGGTGATCAAGTCCAATTACTTTTTAACATAATTTTCTATATTTCTGCCCTTACTGTGTAAGTGTTACATACTGCTGTAGTAAATTGGTTAAATTATACTAAGTGCGTGGGTGGGAGATAGCAAAGCTGTGTTTCTTCTTGTGAAAATGTTTCTCCAACTATAGGTACTACAAAATTAGATTTTTACTTTTCTTATTTAAATGATGAATTTAGCATAGAATCTTCCAGTTTCTAAACAGTTCTCTAACAGGGCCGTATCATCTCTCATTTCTGAGTTATTGCATTAAACTATATATTTAGTCATTGCTTTTTAAATGAAATGTGTAATCATATAAACCTTAACAAATATTATCTAGTTTTTTAGGGCTTTCAAACATATACTTTTATTGCCAGCATACAATTGGTATATCTGAGTAGCTCTTTTCTGAAGAATTATGATTTGTACTGAATTTCTGATACAATTTTCCTCCAGGAAAACAGAAAAAAAAAAAACCCCAAACAACAAACCAAAAGCAACTCATTAGCTTTTCTACCCTCTTTGCTCTCTCCCTCTCAAGACAAAGCTACCTGACTTATGTCTGGTTGGAATGAGTATCACGTAAAGCAGACAAATCAAGCTGTGTCAGATTAATCCTCCTTAAGCGGCTTACACTCCAGTTGCATAGAAAGACACCGTAACGTGGTGAAGTTGTTCAGAATTGACACCAAACTAGAGATTGCATATCAAAGAAAATGCTTTACCTACCTATTCTGAAGTCTACCCTTTAGTGTGAATTGTTCTTCTAGATCTGATAATAGAACACTTCTGGCTGGCTGTGCCGTATCATCTTGACATTTGGAATACAGATACATGAGAAGCATGTCATGTTAACAGAACGCTACAACAGTCATACTTTGTCTCAATTGATGGGGGAATTGCAGCATACAGAGTAATTCATGTTGACAGTAAGAACTTGCAGATAGGCAGCCTAAAATGGTGAAATCATTACAGAAATTTATTTAACTGGTTGAACGGCCATAGCAGATTGGTTGAGCCAGCCAAATCAAAGAGAGGCTGAAGGAGATATCTTCTCAACTGCAATTTTTAAGATTAATTTATGGCTGCATAATGTATCTTTGAAATACATATATTTTTATATTTGACTGCATATACTAATATCAAAGTTAAAAATAATTGATAAAGTACTAAGTACATTTTTAAATCTGTGTTTTTCAGACACATAAAGATATTCTTTTCATGGCTAAATTTTGAGGAAGAATACTGAAGAAGATAGCCATATAATAAAATTAAGTCAATAGGTTGATTTTCACATTTTGTTCTTCTTAGAAGAATGTGTTACCAATTTAATGAATAATATAGATCCTATCTTGTTTTAAATAATTCACAAAATGTTTTCTGATTGCTTGTTATTCTGTGGTTTTAAATCTCTTATCCATGACAAAAATCAGATTTTTGTCTACAGAAATTGAATAAATATGAGGGTTTACAGGAGGAGCTGCCTCAAGTATTTAAGCAATACTATTTATTAAAGAATATTTTTCTATTTCCTGTTTATTTTTTTTTTATTTTGCAAACTAATACTTACTTTTCCTACTTACTATTTAAGAATATAAATTCCTGTGAGGTATGTTACCTGCAGCATTATTTTACCTAGTTAAGAGGGATCTGGCAACCTGGGTCCATAAGCCTAAAGCAGTGGCATCCTCAGGTGAAGAACAAGAGGCATGATGTTCCGTCACTGCATTTTGTTGGCCGGTTGAGCCAGCTTCTTTTGCCTAAGTGTGACAGTCTAAGCTGTCTTCCTGCAGTTTTTGTTCATACACGACAACGGTGGCTTCAAATGAGAGAGGGAAGCCTGTTGGTCGGGCAATATTTATAATGCATTATTATTTTTCTCCAAAGCACCTAATACCACAGTCAACCCTGTTTGTTTATTTTTAGAAGCAACTGGCTAGAAAAAAGAGGTCTGCAAACACCTCCTGTTCCCAACCTTAACCAAACCCTAACCAATCACCTACATTTATATATTTTCTTAGAACTTAATTTCAACAAGTTTTAGTCATACCCTCTAGGATCTCCATAATACAATTCCGTAGGTACAGCAAATTCTTCAAATCGCCGTTAGCAGCAGAGCACTCAGGCATGTTACAGACTTTAAGCACGAGAGACCTAAGTCTGCAGAGAGAAATGTGCTTTGAGTATTATCCATATAAAAAAAAAAAAGAGATATCCCCAAACTTTGCATTTAAAAATCTTTCTCTAAAGTGGCTCTTTCAGTATAACTGCTGATGTGCGTTGGCATTAAACGATTGTACAGAGAGCGCTCTGTAGCCCAGCAGGGTGGGAATTCTTCCATTGTCAGTCTGGCTCGGCTTCTGTCTGTGGCTTACTGCAGTTGACTTTATCTTATGTGCTCTTATCTTGTTCATTGCTATTCATAACCCATACTTTTGTGAAGATGGGCCTTTATTCATAAGAAATATTTGCCAAGTTCCTTGTTCCTTTATGTAAAGGAACAATAAATAGTATTTGAACATATATACCTTTGATTTGTTTTCATTCTCAGTTTAATTATACAGTGTGTGTTTTAGACACGTATGTCTGATTCTTGTCTTGGATTAATTTGCCTGTGCATGTTAAGCATGAAAAGAAAGAAAGCAAAACCAGTGCTGCCTTCTAGGTAGGTGGATATTTTGGGCCATCTCTATGTTCTGGTGATAGGCCTGCATTAGAAGAAGGTAGTAACCAGAGAGTTCTCAGTTTCTGGATAATTTAAGGAAATCATCTCCAAAGATGTAGAAGATGAAAATTTGGCAAGGCCTCAGCTGTATGAGAAAAGATGTCTCTGGCATTTGACTCCGCTCCTCTTTTCCCCATTTATTCTCCTACTCCTGCTACGTTTAGTGTTTAGTTGGGGGAGAAAAAGGTTGGCTGCATAGTGGAGTTAGGTTGTGGTAAGCAAGTGGAGAGCATCAGATTCAATTTTCAGTATCTTCTGCTATTTTGTATAAATTCTGTCAGCTAGAACTAAAATGTTCCAAACATCTTCCTTCAGTTATTCAGCCAGTTGCAGTTGAGCTGACCTATGTGATAGGTAAGGATAAGTAATTACTAAGAATTCACAAAGCACATGAAAGGTGCGTGGTCCTGGGATTGATACTCTGATATGCTGCTGCACAGGTGCTGTTTGAGGATACCATTTCTGATTGAAGTCTCTTTCCACTTTGTACGAAAGCAGCATAATTAATCAAGCTGTAATGAATTCGGGTACTGCTAGTTTGTCACCTCAAGAGAAAAGTTACCAGAGTAGGCTGAAATCCAATTGAAAATATGGTTGTGATTAGTATTTAAAGAAGTGTTTTAATGTGTATAGTGTAACAGTAGACACCTTTTGATACGATTAGGAATTGTGTGTTGTATGGCTTCAAATATACCTCCAAAAGTAAGTAGAAGGTGATCCAAAATTCTCCTGCAAATTTAAAATGAAAAAAAAAATACTGTTTTACAATCTATTTTTACAGATCGGAAAGGGAGTACATCATATCTAGATAAGGAATCTGCAGCTCTAAATTTCATCTGATTTGTATATTTAGTTTTGCCTTTATCAACAAAAATCTCAGCTCATATCAGGGGGAAGGTTGAGTCAGGCAAAATCTATTCACTCAAAATCAAGAAACACCAAACAAAATGTTGTTTTGCCTTGTGGTTGAAGTTGTTACTCCCAGTGGTCTCTTACAGGCGTCATTTGAACAAACGTGATGTTTTTGGTGCTGCGCACATTTTGTGTTATGGGAGATCTATATCGTTATTGGTGGTGCTGTTTTCAAATGTCGGTGCTATTGTTAAGTCCTATCTGTAGTTCAGTAGGAAAATTCTAGGGGTGTTTTTCTTGAACAACAAAAAAAAAATCCAGTTTTAGGCATTGCTTTATTGGCTTAGATGATTTTTAAAATGCTTTTTATTTATATTATTGGCATAGATGAAATTTTAGCCATGGCTGTTTTCTAGGGCTTCAAAAAGACAGCTACAGTGCAAGCAACTATGCTAGTTGCCATCTGTGTGACTTCTTATGGAGGTCACCACTGTGAAGTTCTGACGGTGGAATGGCTTGTGCAAGTGCACTCACTTTAGACAAAATCAACCGGATTATTCTAAATAATGTAAATAGGTGGTATGGCTTCGACAGGCTGATATTGCCTGGGGTGAATTAGGGAGCACTCATATGAGCTACTCTGCTGGCAGATCTTCAGGATAATAACTTCAGCAGGGGGCAGTGAGGAGCAGCTGGGGGGCATAAAGCCTTTGATCAGCACAGCTGGATCCAAAGCTAACATCTGTCTATAGTCTTAGACTCAACACTTTTGTTAATACTGTGAGCTGTATTTGCATTTGTTAGATTATTTTGGTAACAGTACTTCCCTGTCTCTAGTGTTCCATTTCTTTCCATAATCCCCCCTTACAGCAAAATCAGTATTGGCAATTCGGAAGAAACAGAACAATTATCTTCATGTAACCCTTTAACAATTATTAACTTTCCTATACTTTCCTAGCAATGGTTATATGTGTAAGTCTCAGTAAAGAGCAGCTGTGAAATTAAAATACAGGAATTACAGGAAGAAGCTGTTCAGTTGCACTGCAATTCCCATCAAAGAGCGTATATACTTACTCTTTCTCTCTCAGAACTGATGAGAAGGAGCCCATGTGTCCATATACTCAGGATATTTCAGGTTCCTACAGCCATGAAGCTCCTCTGTGCCTGTGAGGAAGTGAATGGCTGATGGGAGGACAGGCGGTTTACAGGCCAATGCATGCTTGACCGTAACTGAGTTGATTATAAACATCCTCATAATAATTTAATGACAATTTGAAGAACACAGGGAGGTGAAGCTTAGATTTT
The DNA here is from genome assembly GCA_013400335.1 of Eurystomus gularis. Classification (NCBI taxonomy): domain Eukaryota; kingdom Metazoa; phylum Chordata; class Aves; order Coraciiformes; family Coraciidae; genus Eurystomus; species Eurystomus gularis. Next base: position 72,808 of record VZZY01025269.1, on the reverse strand, counting down.
ACAAAGCGACATTGTGAAGTAGCAGTCTTGGTATCTATTAAGGTTTCCTACATATACTTATCCATATCTTTCCCTTTTCTTATATATTCTCTATATGCTTCAGAGAGACAAATCTTGTAAACATTTGCTTCTTTTTGGCATGGAATAATAAAGCAGACAAGTGTCACATGAATGATTGTGACACTTGTACAAATGTCTGTGAGCTCAAACAGGACAGGCAAATTATCTTTTAACCCATTAGCTAGAGCTGTCTTAGGTAGAAGGAAAAATTGACAGTTTATCTAAATACTTGTAAGTCAAGCAAGCACTTCAGACTTAAAAATTTGGCAGAATCATACCTTCCAAGATTAATAGCTTGTCTGCATATTAAAAGCATGTTAAGGTGCATCGTTCCATCTTCTGTTTACTGAAAAATCACAGCTTTGAGTGGATGATGGGGAGGAAAATTAAGCTGAGTGTTTTGATTCCTTTTCATACAGATAACAGACCATAATTTGCCATTCCACTGTTTATCCATTTAAATGCAATACTGTGGAAAAGCCAATGGTGAAGGCTTTGGATATGTCGTTCTTTTCCTTTTAGCTTCTCATAGTGTTAAGATTCTGAGGTGATAGTAAGAAGTTTTCTACCACACAGTAAATACAGCTATCTATCCATAAATTGATAATTGGGACAGCCTAGCTGTGGGGCTCAGATGCAATGCTGCAAATAATTTATTTTATTATTGCTAATGTTTAAAAGTTTTTAATTTGAAAGACTTTTTTTTTAAGGAACAAGACTGTATGCGTTCTGTCATGTCTCAGAATAATTCCAATTTATGAATATTTGCTTTTTAACATAGATGTTTCTGTAGTTACATTACCATGTTGGATTCTGATGCTATGTGAATTTTTCTAGCCAATTCCCAGTAGACTTATGCTAGAACGATCATTCAGTACCTGTGTGTTGCAGTAACTCAAGGTCCCCATCGTTTGCCTTTGTTTCTTGCCTTGTTCCTTACCTTAGCTCTCCTTACCTATTTTCCTCTTTCTTCAAATAAGGAAAAAAAAGAGGCAATTTTTTTTTAATGCTGGCGTTCATTTCCCAGAATTGAGACCTCACTTGTGAAAGATTTTTTGAAAATTGTATTAATGTTAATGAATTCTCTGTTACTTGGTTTTTATTATAGTTGATAATACAGCTCAAGAATTTAGGACAAAGAATAAAAGTTTTAAGTATTCATGTGCTCTTAATTTGAGCATTCTAATGGGTCCTCAAAGTGTAACCTTTTATTAATGAGAATATTTTGGAATAAGACTAGCAGTCTGTGGCAAGTAATAAACAGGCTGAATGTACATTTGTGTAGACCTCTTTCATATGAACGAGATGAGGTTGGATCTGCTTAGCTAGGAGATAAAAAGCCCATCTAAGTTAAAAGGCAAAAAAGTGAGGCACTGTTTTAGAATGAAATGAGAGTGAATACTTGGCAGATTAGGTTTGCTTTAAGTCTATGATAGTTAAAATAATCCTTTTTAAAATTTTGAAACTGTAATTTACATGTTCCTTTATTATTATTCAGATTAATACTGAAAGGGCAGAAGTCATCCAAGGAACTTGCACATTTATTTTCTTCCCTTTCACTACTCTGCAGATTTGTTTCAAAATATTTTTCTAGTACCTTGAATTTTGTTGTTATTTTTTGTTTTGACAAGAAGTAACTTTTCTTTCTAACTGTCTGTTAATGCTACTGAGAAATAAAGATGCTTTTACAAAATGCTTTCAAGCACAAAAGGAGATGGTTTTCAAGAGATTATTTTACATATTTACATATTTTACCTTAAGCATTTTGTAGTCACTGCCTACTGGTGAATGTATCAGATTTTTACACACACTTTCAAAATGAACCAGTTTTGCTTCTAAGCCATTGCAAAGGGAGGAAATGAATTCTAACTTTTTTCACTTCATTTTCACATCCTCACATTTCCTTATTTCACATGGTTTAAAACAAAATGCCTCCAGCATTATTTTTCCTTTCTCAAGAGCAAAGTGAATGTGACTTTTCTAAGGGGGTCACAGGATGCCTCTGAGGCCTGTGGGTGTTACTGGACTGCTGCCTGCTTTCAGCTTAACTGAAGGGCTTGTCATAGTTTTCATCTCCTAAGAAATTAGCCCTAGGTGCTGGCCAGAAGCAGGCGAAGGCAGCATTATGAGTCCCACGCTGGTTATTTCCCACTGACATCAAATCCTGAGGTTTTTAAATTAATCCTACACAAAGACAACCCTTCATTTTGGTGCCAGTTTGAAATTAGACTGCAATAATGACCTTTTAAAGATGCCTAGTTGTTAAGATAACCCCCTGTTGAAACTTGAAGGTAGCCGTTGCACCCCGTGTTGATAAGACATTACTGATGCTTTAGCAGATTTTGTAAAGGTGACTGGAATTCGTGGCCAATGACTTGACCTGTGCCGCTAACAGGAATGAAACCGATAGCCGACCAAGCCTGTCTCGCCTTCTATCTCCCTAAATCTTGGTTCCAGAAGCAAACAAAGGGTCTTTATGAAGTTCCAGCAGGCAGATTAGTTACAAACTAGTAATAGAAGACTTGCAGAAAAGGGGACTGACTTGGCCATCACAAAAAGTTAGTACTCTGAGTGTGAATTAAAAGCATACCTTTTAATGCTTTAACTCTGGCTGGCAACTGGAAAAGCTGGGGAAATGGAGTATTACAGCAACTGTTAATATAAACAAGTAGAAGAAAGTGATTTAATATATGCTACCCTCAAGTGTTACACCTGAAGTGAAAACTGGCCCAGTAGAAAATGGGAAACAGAACAGATCTGAGTAATATGCAGGAGATTTTTGTCTGTTGGAATAAATAGGCATTTGTATTGGTCCTAAGTTAAAATTACTTACATAATTGTTCCTGCCTTTTCACCTTATGGTTTTATATCATAAACCTGGATGAATTTGCCATGTGCAAAATTGTCTTTCATTACTAGTAATAAATAGCTATGAAGCTGGAGATGGTATCTCTTTGTAATCAAAATAGGTGTACGTAAACAAAGACAAGACACTGTATGTCTATGAAAAATTTTTTTGGTAACCATTACTCTTAGCTATTGTTTTTCTACATTTAAATTATGAAAAAATACTATCATCATACTGTATTTCTGTTAAATGATATGTGTCGTTTTTTACTTGTAAAAAATGCTCAATTTTTCAGGGTTCTTAAATTTTGCAATGCTTAAAGGCAGTTAGGATCGTTCAGAGTATAACTTTGATTACTGAGGCAAATTTGATTATGATTGTAACTCTACATAATAGATGAAAATTTCAGCTGTTTAAGCAGTGTCAGTGACATGTTTTCCTTTAAAAACTGTAGTAGGTCCTGTGGAATGAGCACTTTTCAGCTGTTTGAATACTCTACCTTTGAGTATTTACAGTTATTTTAGTTCTATGCATCAAAACTAGAAAATACGCATTAAACATTTTATTATTTGATGGTGTAGTACCCCATCTGCTGCCATAATGCACACAACTCTTACTTGTTTTGAGGAAAGTGCTATGAGATCTTAGTTTGAATCTGTAGGTTTTGAAAACATGCAATATACAGGCATGTAAGCTTTCCCTTCTTTTAACCCCTAGTGTTATTAGAGATTTCAGGGGCTTCTTTACAGCATTTCACAAATTAAAGGCTTATCAAAATACAGACATAAGAAAAATACCATTTATATCTTGTATTTCTCTTCTGAGTATTAAAATAGTGGGATTACCTGCTTTATCAGTTTAAGGAGGTAGTAGAAAATAGAATCTCTCATTTTGTGATCATTTCTCTTCTTTAATACATTTCACCTAGTTTAGAAGTATGGATCAGAAACTCACAAGGAAAACTGATGCCCTTTCCTGCAGCTAAATTAACAGGAATCACGTGGAAAACAATCTGAGCCTTGTATGAAAAGGGGAGCCATTAAAATTAGCCCTAAGCTATGGACTGCACCCAATATCACTAGAACTGCACTCACTGCAGATGTGGAGGCTGGCTCTCAGGCAAACTGAGCTGTGTTGTATAGCTACAATTAAAATCAACTCCTCTGCCAAAAAATAAAAGGGAGGAGGGTAGAAGGAGAACATCAAAGACAGATTGAAATGTGTAGTTAGTAATAAGAGTGGTCTCCTCTTGAACCAAGCCCTGCAGCGATTCATGGCCCCCTTGTTAATGAGAAATTTTGACCTCTGGTTTGTAAGTTAAACTTGTAATCCCAGCTAATGAAGTAAATCAATCCCAACTTCAGTCTGTTGTTCCCATTTTTCTTTGCACAGTGTGTCTGGGAGTTAGTATCCAGGTCTACAAATGCAATTTGGGGAAAAAAAATTATTCTGCTGCTATGTAACTTCTCCTGGTTTGCAGATTCACTTAAACATATCTATAGCAGACAGATTCTTTTAACTTGTCTGAGTGCTTGTAAAATGTCCTATTAGTTTGGATGTTTTAGAGGCATTTAAATAATAGGCCTGAGTTACCACTTTAAAAGGAAAGCTGGTTTTGTAACTATCCCAAAATATTTGTCTCAGATCTATCTTTAGATATGTAGATCTGCTCAAAATTGAGGAGCCTTATTTTAATTCTTGCTATATATTTAAGGGGATACCCGTGATAGTTTTGTGTCAGAAAAAAGGTCTCCCACTGCAATCTCAGTTCTGAGAGAAAACAGATTTGCTAGGAGTAAAATGAATGTGAAGCTAAGGTGCTAATTTTCATAATGGGTGGATCATCCTTTGAAAGACATACTGCTATGCCTTGTAAGCCACTGAGTGACAAAATCCCAGCCCCAAATCCAGCCCAAAAGCTCTGATAATGCCTCAGAGTTGATTCTGTATCACACCATGTTGTTAAAGAATCTGTAAGAAGTGAAGTCTTTTTGGCAAAAATAAGGGGATGTCAGATTTATAATGTGATCCCTTAAAAGAGAACATAACCAGACAGAGAGAGAAAAAAGGCTTACTTGTAGTTGCTCTGCTTTCCTCCTGCATTGGTAATCAGTATCACTGTGGACACTTCTAAATGATACGGGCCCTTTTTTGTTTTAATCTGTTTCTCTCCAAAGAGAGTTTTTACATTATTTTATGGCTATTTAGTGCTACAGACACTTTTACATGGGTAGAACCTTCCTAACAAAACCTTTTTCTAAATAAAGGGGTACAGAGGCCTCCCCAGATGACTTGCTGCATCTTCGCATGCATCTCCACACTCCCTGGCAGCTGTGGCACGGAGCGGCGCGGAGTTTGGGCTCTCAAGTTTTGGGCTCTTAATGTTAGGTTTTTTGTAGCTATGTTCCTGAACTTGGGTCAACAGGCCTTACAGCATACTGCTGTCCTTTGTAGTTGTCACGCATTCAGATTCCCCTCATGAAGAGGGAACAGACGACCAAGTGCTGCTGTACTTCATGGAGTTTTATTAGAGAAAAGAAAAAGTTTTTTACCAGTGAAGTAGGAGTCTCCAGGGATTGCCACAGTTCAGCAGTTGGTTTTTCCGTGATGACCCCAGAGGTGCTGTATTTCGGTTACCTCGGGGACTGAGCCTGCTCTCTTCTTTCTGTAGAAGAAGCCGTATTATTATTATGTCTTTTAAAAAAAAGTGACTCCTGACTGGATTTGATTACTTGCTGCCAGAAAGCTGCTGGTGATTTCCTCAGGGCAGGTAATTGTCAGAAGGCTGTTGGTGTACCTGGAAGGGATGCATTGCCCCAGGGTGGGGACACAAAGGCTCCTGCAGAGCTTCAGTGAATGACCTGTCATCAGCAGGTGACACCTGGCCCTTGTCTGCTCCCTCTCTTAACTGATGGAAGGAGCCTGGGGAGCCCCGAGAATGGTGAGATTCAACCAAACTTGGAGAAAAAGCCTCTTTGTAACCAACTGAAGGTTATTTTGAAGCTGAGACTTGTAGTGATAGCTCCTAAGCAAAGCACCTGAACTGATGGGTCTAGAAAAAGAGGCTGATGAACAGTAGCTTTTGCAGGACCCACAAGTTGTGGAGGGCAAGATGCAAGAGGCTGTCTCCCAAGGAAAGGGAGGAAGAACTTTCCTGTAGAGGAACAAAATCTTAATGCAATCCAAATATAGAGATTATATCCCCGAATAAGTTTTAGCATGTCATGTATATTTTTCTTAAGGATCAAATGTAGTGAAAAATTTTATTACTCAGAGTTCCTCCGTATCTAGGGGGACTCCATTTGGTTTATAAGTAACGCATTAAGTATAGCATATGATCTTCAAAGTGTACATGAAGGGCTAGATAAAACTGTATACGATTTTTGTTGGCACTAATACTGTACAATCATTAACTTTACCTGTATTATTCTTTGATGATGCTCACGACCCTCAATGATTTGAAGCTGGGTGCTTTGTACTGCTGCAAATCATTAGTGCATTATAAGCAGGAGTTTATAATAACCTACTTTTTGTCTCACTAAATTGAAAAGAAGCTTTGTTAATTTTGACAACAAGTGGAAAAACGCAGCAGTGAATCTGTTCTCAAGTGATATACCTTAGTATATGGAGGATCCTGTTGCGAAGAACTTCGAAAATAATCATGGTTTATTAGCTGCACAGTCTTTTCCCCTTTGTTTCTATTCATTTAATTTAAAGTGAAACAACTCAGCATGCAAAACTAAAATTAGCTGCAAAAAAAGGTGTAAGTGAATAAACAGGCAAATCCATTAGAGTCGATGGGTTATTGGATCCCTTGCCATTCCTCAGATGGCGGCCTATTAAAAGTGGTAATGTCTGCCTCCAGCATGGCCTTAAGGCAAGAAAGAAGGCCAAGACAGGCATATTTCACATGCATCAGACACAAGAATTAAATAGACCAATGTTCCCTAAAAGACTGAAGTACATCTCTTTCTGACGTTCATCTCAGGCAAAAATTCATTGATCTCAGTATGTCCCTTGGCAATTATAAAATATTAAATCCAAGTCACACTTTTCTAGTTGGCTTAATTTTTTCTCTATTCACAGCTTTCTATTTGATCAATTTTAACAAGTTAGGAATAGCATCTAATAATAAAATAAAAACTGCAGAGTGAAAAAGTTTGTTCATTTGACATTCTTATATTTTTTTATTTAATCTTTAGACCTGCCTGTCATTTTATTGTGTTTTAAATAAATTTGCACACTAAATACATGAAAAGAATATGTATTTATACACACAAAAACCCCCTCCCTGTCTCCTTTGAGTTCACAGTTCCTTTTTAAAGCTAGCTACTTTTATGTGGCCATGGTGTTGTGGTGAAATCTGTATTTTAAAGCAAAATATGTGTAGTTAATGACCATTGTTTTTCCTAGTGTCAGACAGTAATTATTTCTATATCACGTTTCTCTTACTATGTCAGGCTGGAAAATGTAATATTGGTGGAACCTTACTTCTGAATTACTACTTCCATGAGCATTTTTTTTGTTGTTTTAAGCAAAATTCTGTTTTGATTGTGTAAATACCAGTCAAGTAGTAAAGTGAAAAATAACCTGTCAGAACCTGCATCTGTTTTAACATAAATGTGGAGATTGTAACATACAGTACAGCAGAGCAAATGTCTTTGCTGGTCATCGTTGCTGGTAAGAGACTAATTTGGGGGCATTTTTTTCCATACAGGCAGTCTACCTGTTGTGTTAGCTTGTTCACTTTCTGCTTAGCATTGTCATCTGGCTGGCACACTTAAAACCTTCCTTAAATAAGCTCATTCAATGGCCAACAGCTATAAGCAATCCTGGCTGAAAAGATGGCAAAAAGAATGCTCAGTCTTGGTTGGCTTTCAAAAAATGTCAATTTTGATTATTTACTATCAAAAAAATTACCCCATGGAAAGGTGGAGGAGGCTAACCAGTAGGTCTTAAATTTTCTGAAAAGTCAAGTTTAAGATTTTGCTTTACATTTTGGAAACAAGACCCTGTTGCTATGTCTCTATGTTTATAAGCTGCTTAATTATTTTTTTGTAAGAAAAGATACTGTATTAAATTAGATAGAAAAAAAGGAGCATGGCTGCCAGTGTAGTTCCATTAGTATAAGTGGAGAGAAATCCACTTGCCCATTGGTGCCCGCTTTTAAACATGGACAGATCAGATGTATATTCTGTGACTTCTCAATTGGTCTTATAACCTGGAAAACATTGACATCAACATTGAACCCAGCGTGTGTAAGATTAGGTTTTCTATCTGTGTTTCTAGTCCTTAGCACAGGTTTGGATGGACTTGCAGGTTCCTGGGTGGCCCCGGGACATGGACCAGCTCACTCTGATGGCTGCACTGAGATCCCTGCTTGTTAAAATGAGGATATTAGTAGAGCTTATCATCCATTCTTTTCTCTTTTTTTGGTTGGGTTTTTTTTTTGTTAGATTGCTAATTGTGCTCGTCCCTTGCTGTGTCTTTGTACGGTGTATATTGTAAGAGCTCATTTTCAGATGGGGCTTAAAGGTGGGTATCGTTACTAACTGACCAGCATCCACCTCTCCTGGCTGTGACTAACAAAGAGGTGTGGGTGTAATGCAGGATTCAGGGAATACAGGAGAACTGTATTGGTGACCCAGAATCCCACTAGCTGTAGAGATTATTTTTTTTCCTCCCTTTTTTCATAGAAATTGTGATCCAGGCATTTAAATGTCACTTCAAGAGCAATGTTACATAGAAGCATATTGAGTCTTGAAAAAATGCAGATATAATTTTCCCCTTTTTTGTTGTTGTTGTTCTTCTGGAAAAGCTACTGTTTCAAAAAGAGCCACTACAGTATAACCTAGACTAAAATGTTTGTGTGTACACCTCTCTATCTCTTCACACGCACGTATAGACCTGTATGTGTGCGTGTATATATAGTATTTCCTGGCTACGTATCTGGTTTACTATCAGCCATTGGATGTAGCGTCATAAACTATCTCAAACATGTCTGAGGTTAATCTTAATGAAATTAGAGCAGTTGTGCTCTGTGTTTGATGATTGTAAGTTGACGGAGTAAACTGGATCTTTCCAAGTTCCAGCATAGTACTTGTTAACATATTCTCTGTAATGGTGGTTTTGTTGAACAGCCAGCACACCTTTATGACCAGCCAAAATTTGATTTCCATTTTTACCTAATGGTCTGACACATAATATATTATTTATTGAAACCATGATTCTAATTGATATTTTGTCTAAGTAACCATTAGTACATTGGATTCAAATGGTACTTTTGTTCAAAATACTGTTTTCTTTGAGTCCCTCCCTGCTGCCATCAACCAACCACTCTTGTGCTATTTATCTCACCTGCCCTGAACATAACTCTCGCTTTTTTGTCATTGAATTTATAAATTGCAGAACTGGATTTGCTTTTGAAATCCACTTAAAATGCTGCATTTCAACAAAATGAGACAAAGTAAGATCACTTTAACTATACCTATTCTGAATGTTTCCTTGACTTCACATGATATGAAAAACTGCCCTTCTCTCGTTAGCAGTTGTATTTTATTCTGCAAAAATAAATGCAGCCTTTCTTAATTTTCTTTTTAAATTCTTTAAACATAAATTAATGATAGTATAATCCGTTTTCTGGCTGTTTACATTTTTTTCCTAGTTCTGCATCATGATATTCTCGTACAGTAATATCATAATATGATGCTATGATACAAAAGTAAAATTAATAGCTGTGAAAAGTGACAACATGCTGCTGTAAGGATGTGCAATATTGTTTATTAAAATGATCCTGTTTAAAGAACGTTTTACTGAACTTCATTTTTGTTGAACTGCATACTAATTTTAAAGGTCAGTGTGGTTAGTTACCATAGTAGTGACCTAAAAATAACCTTTCTAGTGTACCTGTATATTTCTGATCTGTAGTGTTAGCATTCAGAAATGTTCTTTCCCTTAGAGTTTCAGCAGCTAAATAAGTTGCAACCCCTTCAGCTATACTCATAAAAATTTGCTTCCAGACAACATGGTCTGTTTATTGTGTAATAATCGAAATGGCACTAAATTGCAATGATTGCTGAACACTTAGGAATTGCATTAACCACTTAACTGCTAAACTATTTTCCATTTTCTTCCTCACTGTGAAGTATTCTATTGATTTTCCTCTTAGTTAGAGCTGCTTACTCAACCTCCGAGATGAACGGAATATTTTAGTAGCCTCATACACTGTCATATTTTGAGGCAATCAGCAGTGACCTTGGCTATGAATTTTCTAGAGATTTTTTTAAAAAGCTACCAAGCAAAATAGCTCGCAGTGCATAGCCTTGAATCTTTACAGAAAACAGAGGGAAACAAACCATCTCTAAGTGAGTTTAAAAAATCATATGGAGAATTAAATCTTTCTTTCCCTCTATTTTAGATGGGTTATTTCCTATTACTTCTAATACATTGCTGTGAAGACATATTAGTTAATAGTTATGAGGCCTTATCCAGGGACTTAATTGTAGCCTGTAATGTGGTGCTGGGAGTGTAATTAAAAATCTAAATACAGTGATAGGTGAAGAATTTTAGTAGTGTCATTGTTTTCTATGGAGATAGTGATAATTTTTTGTGTTCTAACTATTCGTTAACTGAGGTAAAACAGGCAAACGTGAGCAATATCAAACTTTAAAGCTCCATGATGATGGCTAGCTAAACCAGTTTTGTTTCCAAATATTTTAGTTTAAAATTGATTTCCTCTTTGTCCCAAAGATCTGTGGAGATAAATTCTGGTCTTTTTTGTTTCTGAGAAAACTTGTCAGGAAAAGCAGAGAGGGCTTTGGTTTTTGTTTCTGTTGTTTTTTTTTTTTAAGCAAAACCTTTCTGAAATCTTGCTGCAAAAAAGGGGGAAAGGCTGATACAGGTAAGGAAGAGTTAAATAGAAATTGAGCGGGGATGCTGGGGGGCAGCAGTGCTGCAGAACATAGCAGTGTTCGTGCGAAGGCAAGTCATTTCCCGAAACACTGCAGACACATGGCCTCAGGCAGTCTAAAACCTTTGGAGACCAAAATGGCTCGCAGGAGTTAGAAGTAATAAGGTGTTTTTCCCTTCTTTCTCCTTCACTGAAATTCTGTAAGGTTGCTATGCATTACCAAGGAACAATGCCACTATTTTTGTGTTTTATATGGGTATTAAGATCCATTACAATTTGACATTTTTAAGATTGGTTATCCTGTAGTTTGGTGTTAAATTGAAGTTGTTTGTTTTGAATTTAATTCTTTCATTTTTCAAAGGAAAAAAGGCAGCACTGCTGTGCTGATAGCCTACTGAAGTATGCCAGGATTTGATGTTTGAATTGAATGTTTGCTATCCCAAAATCTAGGCAAAATTATCTGTAAAAAGAGTCTTGGGCTGGGGGTTTTTTAATGTGTTGGGTTTTTTTAAGTCTGAAAGATGCTTTTTGGCTAGCTTTTCACAATCAGATTGTAGAAGATAATTGCACATGTACTATCTTTAAGGCATACTGTTTCTGGGATTATTTTTAACACTGTTACACTTCCAAGATGTATTGTGCTTAATGCAACCTGCTTATGATTATCATAACCCTATACGTTTGCAGCAGCTAAATAAACTCCACATCAAATAAATTACTGCAGCAATGTTATTAGGCTGGCAGCAATTTTAAGGACATCTGTTAACTCTTTTTCAAATGCCCTGTCCTTATTAGTTTATTCCAAACATTTCTGTTGTTAATTACTACGTAAGTACATGGAGTAGTCATTCAGACATAGCTGTGAAGACCAGCTGAGGATGATGATACAGGTTTGGGTCCCATCCTTAGCCTTGCTCTGAATGCTGCGCTGAGGGGGAACCTGTAGCTTATTGTTTTAGGATAAACGCAGGTAAATCAGGACGGAGCAATGGATAACCGACACATCTTTCTGTTACTGCAGTTACAGCAATAGTCATTGCTCCAGCCAGGGAGACCTCATCTCAATCAGCAAGGCATAGTCTGAGCAACTTTCCCCACTTAGGCCCTAGAAGTCTAACTTCTTGCTGTTAGAGCTGGGAAAAAAAATTGCAATGAAACTTTCTCTGTCAAAATATATTTTTGTCAAAGATAAAATGTTTAGCAAAAATACATCTGTTTCAAAAACCTATTTGTCAAGAAGGTTTCTCAGCTCCGAGACGACATTTCTAGTGAGAAAGTGAGTCTATTGCTGAGTGGTTGCAGCCCAGATCTGGGAGATGAAAGATGAATAGTGCCTTAGCCACTGGGGTGACGAGTCTCTCTGCCACTCATGTTTGTTATAACACAGAGTGAAAACATTGAGAATTGAAATGTTTTCCAGCTTAGTCTTTATTATGTGGTAAAATGTTACACATTAGAACCCAGTTCATAGTTCTTTCAAAAAGAATTTCTTTCCATTTGAAATTCATGTGAGACCATAAGGTGTTTTGCTGGCTGGCACCAGGAGAAGCCCAGGTCTCATCTTCACTTGTAATTTAGTGAATTGCAGATGCTTCATCATTAAAACAAACAGGATGCTGTTTTTCAAAGGTTTCAAGGAACTTAGGAGCAACCCTTGTAAATTAAAACAAACAAGCGATAATAAAAGGACCTGCAGAAATTCTCTATAGACAGTGTCTAAAAGGTTTCTGTTGGGAACTTTGCCAGAATAGTGGGAATGTGTGTAGCTTTTCATCAGCATTGTAGGAAAAATAGATGCAAAGTAAGGAATACTCCATAAGCATGTTTCGTTTTTGTCATCTGAGCAATGTCTGATTTTCAAATTACAGTCTTGCCTCTCAGTGCAAGGGAAGCAAACCTGTAGTATATACTTAGCATATTGCCGGTTCAGGTATTTTCTCTCACTCATTACTACTGCAATTCAGTTAATCACAAAGTGCATGTAGCTCATTGCAGTGTGTGAGGCTGTGGAGGGTCACAGCTCGGATAGAAACCTCTCGTTAAATGATTCACCTGCAAACAGACTGAGCGACCAAAGATAGGACAAAGTGCCTGCAAGTGTCCAAGTTCCAGTTGTGTGATGGTATCCTCTCCATTGTCCTCGTTCTCCTTGATGAGACCATGGTGCCCAAGTGGAGCGCTTGACCTCTGGTGGCAAAGCCCAGTGTTTCTCACCAGCCCCGGCCAGCGTTTCTGCCATAGCAAGATTCCCACACATGCTCCCTAGTGTCTGTCAGATAAGATCGTGGGTTGGCCAACTTTTATTTATGGGCCAATGAATTATGCAGCTGGGGTAATTAGATGTTTTTGTTTTGTGAATCAGGATTATGCTCCTCAGGTGCCAACCTAGGAAAGTCTGTGAAACTGCATAATAAAAGTCATTTTTATGCAGAAGTGGATATATTTGAATACAAAAGGGGGGGGGGGGGGGGGGAGCTAATGTCCTTGCGTATTTGGAGAGGAAAACTGAGGTGTAAACTCTAGTTGTTATCCACAGAAGCTTTTATTTCTCTTTCATCCTATAGGGAAGGAAGAGGCTCTTTTAGCATGAACCCAAAAAGAAAACAAGTACTGCTCTCTTCCAGCAAGTAGAGCTATAAGATACAGATGCTTTTGTGTAGGTGGAAAACATGTATGGAATTATATATGTATATTCAGGGACTCTGTATTGTGTAATAGGACCCGATTACAACTAAATTCAATATTCTTTAATTAAATGATAGTTTCCATTATATCCTTCAGTTGCATATTTCGAAAGGCATTTGAGGAGGCAGACTATATGTAGTTTTGACTTCTCTAACCTCCATGCCTTATGTTTGTGCCTCAAGATAACATTGAATAACATATTTAAACTACTCATGTGTGAAAAAGCAAAATTATGTCTCATGAACTGATTTCTTCACACATTCAAAAATTGAATTCCCCTTTTGTTCAGATAGTGAAATCAGAAGGGAAACAATGTTTGTAGAAATTATAGAAAAGATATCAAAATGAAGATGTGAATACTTTTAATGAGAAGGGATTATACTATTTTTAAAAGTTGAATCATTTTGCAGTTCTTGTACAAATGTAGTTTCATTGTGTAGGCATTAGTCTGGTTCAGTTGATATTGAGTCAGAAGTTTACTGAGCTGTTATGATTTAATGTTTTGAGCTGGATATTGTAAAATAGTAATTTAGATAAGGATTAGTTATTGTAAAATAGTAATTGGTGATAATCATATTTGATTCTTTTTCAATTTTCTCATCCATAAGAACTAGTACTGTCAACTGCTAATGCATTATTTACTTATAGTAAAAACTAGAGGTACATATGTTATTGTGGCTATCATTAGTATTTATTAAATATATATGTTTTCCATATGTCTGTGTGTATGTAGTAGTTTTGTATGGGTATGTGTAAATCATACCAAAGCCACTATCTTTCATGGATTGTAATTACTGCGTAGCTATTCTTTGAGTTTTTGTAAACAAGGCAGACTTTAAATTTGAAGGCAGTCCACCAGATGAGCTGGCAATCCCTCGAATGAAAGCATAGGCTTTCAAACATCTATACGAAAAAGAATTTGATGACAAGGGATGCAAGTCTGTAAAAAAAACAAACAAACCAACCAAAAAAACCCCTCACACCGTAAAAGCCCCAACGCAAACAAAACACGAAACCAATTAAAAAAAAAAAAAATAAAAATTTCAAATGTCCTCTCTTGATTTACAGAATCTGCCGTTTTCCAAACTTTGGGGAAGAACTTGTGTTTATTGCATTAAAATTAGCATTTTATTTTTCAATATGATGCTGCTATTTAGTTTTTATGGGTACACAGAGTAGCAAGATGTTAAGGTGTTACAGTAATGTTGCTGTTTGTGCAAAAGCCAAATTAGACCCGATCTGCTTCATAGTGTGAGTTGGTTAGAGACTGAGTCAAGCACTGTGGAGAACATTGCTAAAAACCTGAAGTTTGCTCTTGGGAAATATTAAGTCCACTGTAGTTCCACTGAATGTGGTGCATTTTTCTAAATATTTCTGAATTGAAACAAAGTACTTTATCAACGAGTATGTAAAGAATATGGCAGGATCTTGAGCAATATTTTTCAGAATACAGAATGTTCTGGTTACTGATTTGTCTTAACTAGAAAAGAACACTAACCTGTAGTTTTGAAGGAATTAATTCCTTAAGACCCTGACCAAATTAAGTCATCTGGGGAGCAGTGAAGGCTTCTGAAGAGCAACATATAATCCAGCCATTGGTTCTGCTGTAATCTCATTTTGAAAAGGTAAGTAGAAGCCAAGATATAAGAACTGTGGCAGTTAGTGGGAGAAGCTGATATGGGATTATCGAGGTTAGAGTTCAGATAGAACAGATGGTAAAATAGTTATAACCTACTGTACCATATGTTACTGCCACACACATCCAGGTAGCACATTATATGGGCTGCGTTGGAAACATCAGTGGTCCTAACACAGGTTTTTAGAAAGATCAAAAAAGCTCTTGGAAAATTGATTTCATAATTTCAGGCCAGATTAATGAGAAAGCCATAATTGGTTAAACTGCACAACAGAACTCGCTACTGCAGAAAGGGATACAAAACATTGGGCATGGCATGCAACTGTGTCTTTTCTAATTCCCAAAAAGCTAAAATGAAGCTTGTATTTCAGGAAGTCTGTTCCAGGCTCATTATACTTGAATTTCTAGGGAAAGTATTTAAAGGAAAAACAAATTCACAGAGCTTGAATTCAGACCATTAAAAACAGGTTACAATTTGATTAATGATTTTTGTAACTTTTAGTCAGGGGCCAGATTTTCTGAAGAGCATGCGATCTTGTTAAGGTGCCAGTGAAGGGATAATTTTCTCGTTGGAAACAACTGGAGCTTCACTGGATTAAAGTACTTCAGAAAATCAGACTCCTGATCTGTAATCTCTGCTGTTACTACTCAGATGCTTTTTGTAGAATCTGATCTGATACCATGAAAATAGGAAGGTAGAATACAGGAAAGAGAAAAAAGGGTTAATCAAGTCAGAAGTACTGGGAGAAGAAGTGGAATGGTAGCAAAGAAGAAAAATGAAGGCAGAGAGTTGTGATTTGGAGTGGTGCTAAAGAGCCTCTGGGCTTGAGATTCATCTCGCATTTTATAATGCTCATGTTGTGTTGTGTCATAATGCGCTTGCTCCTACTAGAGCTCGCTGTTCCTCCTCTCTTACTGCCAATGGTAAAAATAGGCCAGTAGCATCATTCCATACTATTGAGCACGTTCTGAATTCCATGTTGTTCTTTCACTTGCCTCTCCAATTAATTTAGTAATCCTCTCCAGTGTGTGTGTGTGTGTACGTTGGCGTATGTCTGCTCGGTTGCCCTCTTCCGTCATCTGTTCGAGTTCTCACGTTGCTGATGATTGGTTGTGCCAGCTCCCTTCCAAAGGCAGGGAATATATTACACTCCACCGCCTTTTGTTTCACTTTGCCAAAAAAAACCCAACCCCCTCATCACAAGCCTCTGTTTTTGGCTACTACTTTGGGAAAGGGTTTTCTTGTGTAGTTGCAGCCCTCTCTTTATCTGATCATGTTTATTTTATTCTGGGAGTAATGAGATATGAGAGACTTGTCAGTTTATACATTGATCATTGTCAACTGTCGGGACCTGTTAGTAATAGCTATTCAATATGTATCAGATGATTTATGGAATTAGGTGATTTTGTGTCTGTCCTAGACTTATTTCCTATCATATGTTACAGTATGTGTTTTAAATGGAGTTGTTTGTAATAGAGCCTTTGCTTTTTTCACTGTTTTTTAAATTTATTTGAAATAATTAGTATATATATATTGGTATATATTATATATATTGGTTTTGGGTTTTTTTTCCTAGTAAGGGAAAGATGGTGACAGTTGTGATACTTGTTAATTCTTCTTTTCTTGAGGTAGTCTGAGTGTTATCCAGACTTACTGGGATAGTGAAGATGAGAAGTTAAAAATATAATTAAGAGTAGTTTTAACATCTGGAACAAATAGAGTTTTTCCATCACCGTATCTCTTCCATGATCATCTGAGGACCAAAGAGATTATTTTATTTTTAGGTATCTATATGGATTGCTCAGTCGTTTTGTTACAGCAAGATACAGTTGGTTAAAGGATCCTTCTGAAAGTTTTTGTGATGCATTTAATCACACTTTATAAAAAGGAGGGTCTGGGATAATTGTGAGAGTGTGAAAAGGTTAACTTTACAAAAAACAAGTTTGGTTTTTCTCAAATGGCTTTAGCTTGAAATTTAAGGTTTATTCTCTGTTGTGGGCTGTGTTGAATATAAGTGTCTGAAAGGTTGTTTGCTTTGTGTGAAATGGATTGGAGGAGGAGGAGGATTTGGGAATTTGTGAAGTAAGAGGGGATCACAGGGTTTCTAAATTGTTAGAGCAAAGTTTAAATTGTCAGTTTATAAGTTAAATGAGTGCTTTTACTCAGGACTTGGCTGAGAAAAAGGAAAAACCTGGATTGACGTTATGAGGTTAGAGGACAGTGTGAAGCAGAGGTTTTTGGTGTGGTTGTTTATTTTTGTGTTTGTTTTAAAAGACAATGGAAGTCTGTATACTGAAGCAATTTGAAGTTTGGCAGCACATGAGGTTGCAGTCTGGAGGACGGAGAGCAATGAAGAGTGGTGGAGATGTGCAGGTCACAAAGCACATGAGTTTTGAGAGAGAGGGCAGGGGCCTTGGAAAGGGACTCAAGAAAGAGGTGCGCTTCGTAATGTAGGAGGGGAAACAAAAGGACGTATTGAGTGGGGGCTCCTGTAAGCTTACTGATGTCTGCAGGAAAGAAAACCCACCGTGTTTCCTTTTTGGAGCCATTCTTCCAAGTGTTATTTGTGCCGATCTGATTTAAGTTTTTTAAATTTTCTGAAAAACAAACGCACTAACTTAAAAAGCGTCAAGAGTGAGACTTAACTGTAAGAAACGGAAATATTAAGAGATCAAGAAATGAGTGGCTAAATGATGCAGCGACTTCTTCCTGCTGAACTCAATCATCTCTCCCTAATGTCTGAAATGCACCAGGCCTCAGCTGTATTCCACGGTATCTGCAGCAATAGAAAAGGTGTTAGCTGTCTTCCACCTTTTATTTACAGATGGTAACGCCTTGTTTCCTGTACGCTGGACTGTGTTCTGACAAGGTGTTTATCCTGCAAGCTGAAGGTATTAGCATGTAGGGCTTAATGTTATTGCCACTCAATCCAGAGATAACTTCATTGCCTGCTTTGTTTTGTTTCATGTAGTGGTTTGGGTGCTCGAGCTAGGGCCGTATACTGCCCTCAGTCCACAGGGGAGCCTCTGGTAGTTATAGGGGAACATTTATGCTGCTGTTCGTAGACAGTAACTAATCTACAAGCAGGTTTTTTGGGGAATAAAACACGAGCTGGTAGATCTGTGGCTGTTTTTGCCCTTTGTTTGGCAAGTGGTGCATAAAGTCACTTGATTGGCATGTGGACAGTTGTGGGAGTGTGCAAGGTGGCCAGCAGTCACAAACATGGTTACTGGAAAGTCTTAGTGTTGGACGTCATAATTAGGCTGAAGAACAGAAAGTCAGTCGAGATGAATGAAGACAGTTTGTGCTCTCAAGAGTTGAGCAAGTGATTTTGTGTTTAGATTTGTAATATTTTTAATTTTTTTTTCCTCTCACTAGCATTATGATTTAGATACTTTTCTCTGCCTCACGCTCTTCCTAATCTCCCACAGGAGGACTGGCAATACATGAAGCAGCTGTATGGTATCTCTGTCTCACCTTAAATAGGTGAGATATAGCTAGTGCATGAAGTGTCACAGGGTGCTTAGTGCTGCTTTTTTCTTCATCAAAACCAGCTATGAATGAATGTAGTCCCCCACAGTTACCCTGTCCTCTACACTTGTTCTTCTCAGCATGTCTTCAGTAAGAGATAGACCAAAAAAAGCAACCTTTACTGGATAGCAATCATGTAATTTTAATTAGATATTTAAACAAATTTTACATGTGTCTAGAGATTGATGAATGTCAAGAATATTTTAATTATTTTAAGTTTCTGATTAAATGAATGTCACAATCATACAGATTATAAAAGAAAGGCCTACCCACTATGTGAAACTGAGACAGTTTTGAACTAATATAAAGGATTACCACAAGTGAAAATTCAGATGGGAATCAAATATAGTTCGAGGAAAATGGGAGTCCTGCAAGTTGGGCTTTAGGGCTTCTCCCGAAGCTGGTTTGACATTTCTTTACTCGCAGTGTACTCCTTCAGAATATAGGGATGTACAGCATGACTGGGCTGGAGTGAGATGGGCAAGTCCTTTAAAAAAAAACCAAAACAAAACCGAAACCAACTAACCAAAAAAAAACCCCACCAAAAAAACCCCATGCTAATATTGAAAGATGAGAAGGGAAAAGCACCACAATGCTTGAAAAATAACAATAAAAAAATTTGGCAGGATTAGTATTTCAAAGGGAGCAGCACTTGATTAAACATTTGGAAAGCATGGGAGGAGAAACATTCCAAGCAAAATGAAAATACATGTGTATGATGGAAACAGGATAAATAGAATGTTCCACTTGTAATAACCACAGCAAGAATGCAGCCCAAACTTTGAGTTCTTAATCATTTAAAATTGTAATTGCTTTTAAGTCCAAGTAAGGCAGTGAATTGTGGTAGGTGTGAGATGCTTGTGGATAGAGATTTTGGCAAGATCTATGGTTGCAGCGAAGAGCAGGTCCATGAACAAAGTAAATGAAAAGACCTGGAGCTCCCACCACCAAGCAAATTGTGTTGCAAGAAGTCAGAGACTTACAAAGCATCTCTTTTGTCACATACCAAGTGAGAAGTGAGCAGTACAGAAAGATCTTTGAGAGGTTAAAGGTCTTCCCAGAACACAGGGCTGTATCTCTATGCAGGAAAAACTTGAGTGTTTCCTTCTCACATTAATGCAGTGATTATTCAGAGATCTGCATGGCTAAATTAAGAAGTTAAAAATAGTTGCAGTCTGGTTTCTCCCTGAGAATGACCTGTTGAGGACTGGGCAGTTGAACACCCGTCCTCTTTGAGCAGGTAAATGTCACAGCCCACAGCTGCCGTACGCTCAATCTGCATTATTTCCATCGGAGCAGACTTCTCTTCTTCCCAGGTTGTTTCTCACTGAAATGCTTCTTGCCCCTGCATTCAGTTCACTGGGGGAACGCTTTCTCAGAGGAAGGAATAGGTGGCCAGGTTGGTAAGAGATGCTGAGTTGTCTCAACTGCAGGTTTTTGGTGTGATGCTGTTCTACAAGGCAGGCTTTCAATTATAATAGTGCTTGCATATGCGAGTTTAAAGGCAAAGAGCAGGTACATATAAAGCATTGTTCTTGTAGTGGCAGACCATTGCTTTGGGTTGAAATAACATAATGTAATTATAAACTAAAGTGATCACATCTAAAGAAAAAAATTTCACTGTATCTATGTCTTAGTATGATTTACCTTCCTCTTATTATTTCTTAATATAAAAATTACTGCATGCTGTCTTTGAAATGTTGCAATTGTGTTGGTATTTGAAGTACTTGTAAATACTTGTGCAAATCAGTTTTTCTGATGTTTGTCTGCAGGGTGAGGTGTGTGTTTATGTGCCCAGGGGAAATTAGATGCATTTGCATCCAAGAGGGTGTAGCAAGTGAACGCGTGCCAAAACGGAGTCTGTAAGAACATTTCCACTAAAATAGTACAGGGTAAAAATGTTTGCAGATGAAAATAACTAGCTTCCAACGAAATAATGGTATCTAATCCTCCCTGTAAATGTTGCTGCTCTGAAGACGTAAATGATAGCTTTTGGTGATGAATCCTTCCAAAGACACTTGTAAAGCCACCATATTGTGCATATGATGATGCACAATCTTTTTGTAGATATAATTACATTTCATTCAGTATTGTTAATCTTTGAGGTGCTGACAAACAGTTATTACTTACTTTTCTATACTTCAGGGGAATACTGATTTAAGGATGTTTCAGCTCTCATTTAAACCAGTGAGATCATTATTATTAGCCTCAGTAGGTGCTGAATTAAACCCTAAATTATGTGGGACAGCTAATGATACATAATATTATACCTGTTTTTCATGTACAAAGTGCCTCTCAGCCAAAGATCTAATAGCACTTTATGCAAGTAAACATCATTGTTGCAGAATATCTCCAGAATATTTCTTACTATCCAAAACCTCTTATTCATAAGAGCAGACTAATATATACCTTCTCTTCTCACTCCTCTTTGGTGCACAGAGGTTGGAGAGAGAAAATTCCTGGTATTTTTTTACTCCATAGATAGCCTGGCTTTGAATTGTTACTGTATGATTCTCACTTTCAGACTTTGGCTTGAAGTGCAAGTCTGCCACAAGGATGTGCCGTGTAGCCTGGGAAGAAAACCAGCAGATCTTTTATCTTATTGCCTTGTCTGCCTGGGTCACAGAGAAGCAATAGCCGCAGTTCAAGACCATGTTCAAAGGAGTGATGTCAGGACTGGGTTGTTTTCTGGTGAAGGGAATGATGGATAAAATATTAAATGCGGTCTTCTATTTGCCCTTATCTTTGTGTTTCCTGACAAGAATATCGTACTGTATTTCTGTGGTTCTAGAATTCAAAGCTGAGGTTATACAGATTTGTGAAAAAATTGATTTAATTGTTCAACAGTAGAACTAATTATTATTTTTTAAAGTGTAGATTTGTACTATATGTGCTTTCTTATGTGAAAGCATGTCTGTCTCAAGCAACTAACAGCACACTTTTGAGAGTTACTCAGTTTAATTTTCATACACCCGCTGCTGTAATTATTGTAATTCAACGCACAAAGATATTTTTATTTTCTGAGCAGTAGGGGCTCAGAACGTCCATGAAAATTTCAGAAGAGGTGTATCTGTCTCTCTCAGCCCTCTTTTCCAATAGCCTTTAAACCTTGCAGGAAATACTGATCAATCATGGTGAGGGGGCCCAGCAGAAGGGGGACAGGGGCAGGAAGCAGCTCAGGATTTTAAGACCCTGCAACTTCTATGTGAACTGTTGTCTCGGGAACAGGAAAGAGAGACGTGTTGGTCTTGCTGGCAAGGAAAACACTGCAGTATGACCTCAGCAAGCTTTGGGGTAAGTTTGGCTTGGGGGCCTCGTGGCTGGTGAGCACATGCAGCCTGGTGGGCCATCCGCCCCATGGGATGCTGCTTGCCTAGCTGGTAAGTAGGGATGGGAGAAGAGCCAACTGTGGAGTAGTTCTGAGCCCATTTTGAATACGGTGAAGTTTGGAGGCAGGGGCAGTTTGTGATAGGTGGAGGGTAGTACAGCAGACTGAGAGTATTTCTGGATGAGGTGAGAGGGATGAATGCTCTGTAAAGGAGCCAAATTTATTGTAGTAAGTAGGACCAGAGAAATGTGGCACATCTGTCAGAAATCAGGCTTCATTAGCTTCTCTGTGCACAGGACTATTTGTTTTAATTTCTACCATATCACTGTGATAGCATGTTTCTTTGGCAGATTGTTGTTTATTTACCAAGTGATCTACCAAGTGTTTGGTCAGTATTTTATTTTGAACCGTTTTGATTCTGCTTTTCCAACAGCGTGAGTTTTCTCCTAGAGGACAATCGTGAAAATGGCCAACAGACAGAGATGGGTGGCCCAAGTCTTGTGTCATACCTGAGATAAATTCAGAGTTGCCTCAAAATGTGCATGTGCTGGATCAATAATTATTCTTCTTAGGCCGTATTTCAAGCTAGGTAGCTTCCAACAGTTACTTAAAATACTGTAAGCTGTATATTCACATCAGCTGTGCATACCTGAAGTGCATTAAAGCCCGTTAAAGCAGATGGACCCTGACTGTTTCAGTGGGTCTTGGATTACAGGTTAACAGAGAGCATGGCACTGCGGTGGTTTTGCAAATTCCTGCATTGAATTTTCCGTTAATTGATTTTCTCTTCAGCCCTGGCTGGGACTGAGAGTTGTGTGGGGGTCTCAGGAAAGCCCTGTTGGAGCCCACCTCTTTGTAGCCCCGCAAGGGGCAAAATAATTTGTTTGCTCTCTGCTGTCTTCCTTGCTGTCCTGTGGGATTTGCAGCTGCCAAGTGCAAGGCAGTCACAAGTCACCTTCTGTGTTACAAGAAAGTAGGACTGGAGCAGCAAGAAGAGGCAGTGAGGAAAAGGAGAGGGTAAGACAGAAGGGGATAAGAAGTCACTATAACTGATGTATGTAGGCAGTCTCAAAATGAAGAGGCAGAGATAGTTCATATATAAATTAAATGGTTTTTTTCTGGTCTGGAAGACCTTAAATTTCTCTTAAATTATAAACAGAAGTTCACTGATACAAGAACTACTACTGATGTATATTTGAGTGGGTGTGATTTGGTAGTAGCTTGGGTGTGGCAAGCCAGGAAGTAAAGGATGTAAACAATTTACAACCTTTTTTTTTTAATTAGAGCTTTTATCTTTGTGACTCTTATTAGTTGCCATAGATACAGACAACACAGAGCTTGTTTGGGTTAATGAAAAGTCTGTCTTGCTGATAAAAAATGTGATTTTTCTTGAGAAAAATCTGCATTACTTCAGTTCCACTATTCTTGGCAATTAATTTTAACTATGCTTGCATTCATGTATATAATTTTAAAAATGTGACATTTAGTAGCCTACGTTTTCTATATAGCATCTGCAGAACAATTTTGAGTACAAGGCAGTACCAAACAAATTGGCCTTTAATTTAAATTGGAGATCATCCTGGCAGATAAAAATTACTGTTGTGTCAGTTTGCAGATGTGCTTCTGCCCTTTCTAAAATCATTCTTACAATCTTTCCCTCCTTGTAAAACAATTATGGAACATTATCAGGTGACTGATTTGCTCACACGCGCGGTTATGAATGTGCACAGCCTAATGTCGCGTTACGATGCTGCATTCAGTATCTGCTCTTCCTACAGAGAACTTCAGTATCCCAAGTGATAAATGCAATGAATACAACTTACCACATCTTAATTCCAGTGACTGTGTCCAAATAGAAAGCAGTTATTTGCTGTAAATGTACCTCAGCTGATTCAGGAAATGGTTTTAGCTGAAGGAAAATTTTTTAAATTAAGTAGCTTTTATTTTAATATTTGGTTAGTGTGTGCAAGATGGTTCTAGTCTGGTATGCTGTGGAGAGTATTTTTTAATGAGTTTAAGGTGGCCACATTTCTTACAGGTATGTTTGTCACTGTTCAGGAACTGTAGTCAGGATGAATCTAAAATAAGTATTATTTGGGGCCGGGGAGAGAAATGCACCATGTGGGGAAGCCAGAAGAAAGAAAAATATTTTTGAGTCAGCTTGATTTAAAATAAATATATGTAAGGTGGTTTCTTGGAGAGCTGGAAACAGTGGCAACAGCTGTTGTTGCCAGGCAAGAGACAGTGCAGGCAGAGAGACAGCTTAAAGCAGGGTATCGTTCCAGACCTGTGGAAGATAAAGAGCACAAGTTTAAATGATGTTAATTCTTTTAGGAATGCAAAGTGTTTTGGTGTAAAGGCTGAATTCAGAGCACTGCTAAATAAAGGATTGTGCGCTGGGGATGTGTCTGGCTTCAGCACGGATGAGCAACCCTTGCAGCTGCAGCGCATGCTTTTCCTGTCAGCAGTGAGGCTAGGTGGTAAATCAATTAATCTATTAACAAAAACTACTCCATACTGGAGAACAGAATCCCTCAGATCAAATGCTCACAGTGCTCACAGGTTGTGGGCTTCTCCCCCTCTTGCCTGCAAGCTTAGCCACATTCATCTCCCTGCACCAAAGCTTTTGTGTTTGTGGTTAGAGAATAGGATTTAATTTAATAATCAGGTATAGGAGAAAAAACTCGAATGGTATAATTCTGCAAGGAGTCTGACTGCTGGTACACAGAAAAACAACAGAGGAAACAGTGCTCTGTTGTACTCACAATATACCACACGTTTCCCCTACAGTCTTTCAGTAGTAAAATTACGCTTAACTGTGTTTTTAATGGTTGGTTAGCATCAAGATCCTAGAGTATTTCCTGAAGAGGAAAAGAAAGGTAGGTTATTAAGAGCAGCAGTAAGTAAATTTGGGATTTTAAAAGTATTGAAAACTTTGCCAGATGTTTTAGAGGTTCAAAAAATAACTTAAACCTTTTTAGAGATTTAAACCTACTTTTCTAAGTTAGAACCGTTTATTTTGCCAGAAATCAGTTGGAATTAATAAAAACAGTGCTCTCCTAGGGCTGAAAAAAGGGTTGAACGTGTGCATGTATCAGGTTTCAGTTTTAAACTCGGAGATTGCAGAGTCTGTAATTACGTCCTTTCCATTTCTAAATATTCCGATCACAGTTTTCTCAGGCCCAATTTGTGCATCTTCTTTCTCTATAGAAAGCCAGGATGAAGGATTCAGTAATTCAGTACCTTTGAACCAATTTAAACAAAAAAGTTACTTAACATAGCTTTAGAAAATAGCGATGTTTGTCTTTATCATCGCATAATGTCCGAGTCTCTGTGATTTTTCTGTTTAAGTTTTCCATCTCTCAGCTGAGCGTTGGTTGTGTACTCCAGCAAGGCTGTTCAGTATCTCCCCGCACTTGGCCCTTCTCTTCAGTAGACCCCGGGGAGAGAATCGGGGTCCCCGTGGGACTCAGAGCTGTGGAGGTTATCGCAGTAGCAACATCCTGATAGACCATTCACCTTCTTCCAGTCCTAGAGCCAGGATGGAGGATGGGTCACACATTTGATGTACTAAAGATGGCTTTATGCACTGCAAATAGCTTTGTCCTTAAAAGGCTCCTGAAACTGAACTGGTCAGATACATCTATGGTCAACGTGACCGTAGCAGTCATGCTATTAGACGTATTTGTCCCAAGCAGTAAATGAACACGTTCTAACCTCGTGTGTTTTCCCTTGAGTTTCTTTACTCAGGTTAACTTGGTAAGAATCATAAGAATAGGGAAAAAAAAAAAAGAAAAAAACCTCTCATGTAATACTTTCAGAATTAGGCTCATAATAATCCATTTAAGATGTTTAAAATAATCCAGCAGTTATTAGCTTTAAACCCGAGAGTACGAGGAAACTCTTTACTGTTGCAGGACTTTTGACTTTGCTCTCTTTCCTTTGTAGGGCCTCGGTACGTCTGGTGCAGGTCAGGCTGGCTTGGGGACTCCTTCATCCAGGCAGTATGCACGACAGAAAATAACGCGCGTAAACCTCAGGGACTTCATCTTCTACATGGAACAGGAAAGAGAAACAAGCCATTCTCTCCTGCTCTATCGAGCTCTGCTTAAATAAAGCCAAGAATTGTACTGATTTCTCCATACGGAAGCTCAACTTGCATTGAAAAGCTGTCATTTTAATGTGCCTTCTCTTTTTTTCAGAAGTCAACGTTCCAGTAATTTTGTTTTGTAAAGTTGTCAGACACATGCAATAAATTCCCTTTATGTAAAAAAAAAAAAATAAAAAAAAATTAAAAAACCACACACACAAAAATGTGCAAAAGGTTTTAAAATGTTAAATCCAACATCAAAGTCTTGCTCCATTTGGCCATTTTACAGAAGGAGGTGGCGCTGGAGTTAGGCGAACGGCAAGGCTGCTGCAGTGGCTCACGTGAAGCATCTCATGGCAAGGAGGACGGGGACCTAACCCTGGCTTCAACCTGTACGTTCACTTACGGTGCTGGTTTTGTTCTTTTTAGTTTTACTAGCGCTGTTTCTGCTCACTAACCATGGTGATACCTGTTGTTACTGTAGAGTAGTTACAACTGCAGTTTTTTGCACAGCTAAGAGAATAGCCACTGCACACTCTTACAAATTTTATATATTTAGGATTTTTGCTTTTCCTGCTCAGCTCACGTCCTGAGCCATTTGCTGAACCAAATCCTAAGTGTATGAAATCTGTGTTAGGGTCCCAGCTGAGTTACCTTCACTAGCTTCCAGTTGTTTTTTCTAAATCTCTTCAACCTTTTGCACATTTGTAGCAACTGGTTAGTAACATGAATCAAAGTTGGGTTTTATTTTCTACAAAAATCTTAATTTATTTATTGTGAAGAGTATGGTTTAATGGTGGTTTTAAAAGAGAATATTGGTCAGTAAAGATTTTTAAGAGTATTCTATATGGATTTTTAAAGTCACTGTAAAGGCAGTTTTGGGGGGCCGGAGAGTGTGGAGAGCAGGAGGAGCGAGGCCGGGCAGCGGGCGGCCGGGGCAGCGCTGCAGGGACCGGCCGCGCCTTCACCTTGGACGATTGGACCCAGGGACTCCAGTCCGCAGAGGCTCATGAACAAGCGCATGACTTTAAGCATAATGAGTAGTTTTAAACACTTCAAAGGTGAGATGAATGCTTTTTAAATGCTTTGCTGAATGGGAATTTAAGGGGCCCACACCAAAGCCAAGCGAAGTTAGTGTGAGTCTTTTAAATGGGCATGGGACAGGAGGATTAAGAGGCGAGTGGGCAGGAGTTGTACTTCAGACATAACAGTATTATCAGTAGCCGGGGAGGGGAGACGTTTGCTTATTTATCTTTTCAATTTTTACTATGTTACGCTTGCCACTTTTTTGAGGCAATTTTTTGTTGTTTTTTTTTTTGATGGGAAACCATAGCGAAAGCACAAATAGAACTATTTGTCCAATAGTTTTAAAAACAAAAGTTTTAATTATTTTTTAAGGTTTATGAAAAGCAGAAGAAAATTTATACTGCTGCTATTTAGCCAAAAGATTATTCATAAGGTATTTAAGGCCAGGAAGTGTAAAATTATGTTTTAAATGTATTGATAATTTGTACATATTGTTTATAAAGGCCTTGTGTTTATTAGAATTACGTTATTTTGATGATTTCTGTACATACTCGTAAATACCCCCAATTTGTGTGAAAACATACTCCCTTATTTGTACTTATTTTGTAAAGAAATAAAACAATTTACTAAAGTAACACATCGAGTGACATACAGTATTAATTTATCAAACGAATTTCACATTGTCTTGTAGCTCTTAAGCACTGTTCAGAAACATTTTGCGTTAAAATATTAACAGAATACCCACAAAGAAATATTAAAATCAAATACTCCAATGTTTTGTTGTGCTGATTCTTATCCTTTGTCAGACATCTAGTTAAACTGTCAACAAACCTCGACGCTGTTGATACAGAGAATGAACGCACTCAACAGTCGCTTTCTGAAAAGCACAACAGAACATTCCCTCGTTTGCTCTTCGCGAGCCTGGGGAGCGCAGTGGTGTGCCAGGTTGTACGGAAAGTGCTAGCGGAGACTCCTGTTCTTCAGGCCACAGCTTCGGTGCTCAGCAACAGGGAATCAAACAACTTTGCTCAATGGAACTGAGCGACAAACCAGGCTACGTTGACTTCTCGGCCTTAGGGATAAAAACACTTGCTGGCTGTGCACCACAGCTTTACTGCACGTTGTTTCTATGGTATTTAAAAACCTGTTTTAGCGATGCTGAGCGATGTTCTTAGTTAATTAAGTTACGTTGCTACGGTTTAAGGCCAGAAGTAAAAATTCAAATTCGTTTTTGCTGATACTGCTGCCTAAAAATATAGGGAAATAAGTAAAAAAGATATAAATGAAACTGTAATAAACTTTAAATAGGTGACCTGAAGTTACTAACTAAAAGAACATGTCCTAGCTTAGCTTTTTTTTTTTTTTAAAGGCATATTTCTTCTAACAGAGTGATTGTTTCCACATGTCTTTCTTGCCTTAGTGCTATTTTGCAGTCAATGTTGTGATGTCATGGCTCAAACTTTCCATCTCAAGTTCACATTTAACTTGGCTGGCGCAGCCCGAAACCCTTTTCGATGCCACCTTAGCAAGCTGCCCTAAGTACTGGAGCTGCTTTATTGACCAGTAAAAAAAAATGTTGGTAAACACCAAAGTGAAGAAAAACCAACCAACCAGCCACGGATACTTCCCATGTTCTACACAGATCTAAAAAGCATCATCCTGCTTCCAAGCTTGCGAGAGCTGCCTGCCCGCGCCTTCGGCGGGAGCCAGACGCGCTCAGCAGCGCTCGCCTCTGGTCCCGCTCGCAGGCAGCCCTGCTGACCTCGGGGAGGGCTGGCCTGAGGACAAGTGGCAAAACCAGGCTCTCATGTTCAAAAATGTAAACGTGAGGTGTCTGCCTTCCTCCCCTGGCCAAGAGGTCACGGAAGGGAGGATGCTCCAGCAGATGCGCTCAGCTGCCGCTAGCGCCGACCCTCCTGTTCAGGAGGGCAGGACAAACGTATACGTAAGAGAAAAACAAGAAGCTAAACAGATTATTTAAGGATACTTTGAACTTAAAGTGAATTCAATGTATGAAAGTAATAAATAAACCACTTTTTTTTTTTTCATTCTGTAAGACATGGCTACATCAAGCTGAATGGAGCAACAGGCCGGAGGAGACGCAATCAAAAATTCTCATCTCTTTCAGACAACATGGGAGATACAGTGAGTGTTCCACCCTACTTGCTTATTTTTGATCATTTACTTTACAGAAATGTTTATGGCATGAAGTACTGATAAGAAATGTGCATACACAAATACATGACAATTATACGTTAAGTTCTTTACAATATTAAATGTATAATATACAATTCTACAGATATTTTACATACAAAGGTGAATGTTGTGCCATATATTCAAATATGGCAACGCCTAGCAACTTTAGAATGTCATACAAGTATAAAACCACAAAATAAAATAACTTTACAACTCCTTTAAAGTAGACAGATTTACTCATCTGTTCTGCTAAGTTAGCAGGCCAACACATATCGGCTAAGATTTCCAGAAGAGATTTCTGAGTTGGGTAACCAAGGTGAGAAAACCTGCAGAGGTCTGATTTTCCACGGACAGGTATCCAGCCCTTTTCCAAAAATTAGACCCTTGCCTAGACTGTACCTTGGATAGGCAGGACAGCTCATGGCTTTTGAAACTATCCGTTTTAGGCATTATTTTTTTACTTTGCCTGATTGTAATCATCTGGCATTAACGAATCGTTGACCGCTCTGTCCCTTGTTCTATGTGGCCGTATTTACGCATCTAAAAAGAGTTTAAAATTCAGCATCTACAGCAATGTTCTATAAATTAACGTGGGAGAAGATAAATTGTGATTAACACATGAATTAGTTACTGAGGACCCAATCATGCTGAACAGCAATAAACAGGATTTAGCAGAATGCTATTTATAACCTTGCACCTGCAAACATGGTGCTGTCTCCTGAGTTAGGAAGCCCTGCAAGTCAGAGTCGACACCGATTCATGGCAGGAGCAGTGACCTCCTGCAGACAGCGGGCTCCGTTCAACAGAAAATTACACAGAGGGAGGGCAGCTACGGAACAGCTTAAAATAATAGAGGAAAAACAATCTAAACAAAGGGTGGCCTGCTTTCATCAGACATCGGCAGTAGAGGGTTTTAACATCTTTTTTCCAAAAATTCCAGACCAATGAAGAGTAGGCTTGTCCAAAATTCTTAACATTTCCTCCTAAATGTGGGCTTATAACATGATTAGTAAATGAGTAACAAGGGGCGGCAGAGCTTGCCTGGCAGAACCACGCTTCTTTGATGATGCAAAACTTAACAGTTTCGGAGTCAAAACAAGACTGGCTTTAAGAGAACTACAGCTCCACGTTGGGTGTGTGACCCGTGTGTGATGGTGGATGGCATTTTGTTTTGTGCTTCCAGATCCCTACTTTTGTAAATATTGCCATAATCAGCCTCCTCAATTGTTTCCTTGCTTTTTTGTTTTGTTTGTGTGGGTTTTTTTAGTACTGAGCACCAGTTGACTATGAATCGGTCCTTTTCTGATTCTGGATTCTGTCCACAGAGAGAGATTTCAGTTGGAAATGTTGTATAAAAATAAGCCATTTGCTAGCGTGAGCGAGTACAATCACGGAAGTGTAACGTAACGTATGGAGGTGTAAAGCACGTCTGATATGACGGAGGTGTAGCAGTCAGGGAAAGATACTCAGTGCATTTTTTTCGTGTACCATCTTCCTCTCCGAGGCGCCCGCTTCCACGCGTCACAGCATCGGGGTATCGTTGGAAAGGCTGTCAGAACCGTTCCTCCTGCTGATCTATTCAAATTGCTTTAACTGGTCTTTCTGCAGAAGTCCAGTCTAGGGTCGGGGGTTTATGAAGCTTTGCCTTTTTCACCGCCACAGCTGTTCAGCCCAAAGTACATCCCCAGCAGGCCTGGTACGCTGAGCAGGCTCAGGAATTTCATCATGAAAAACGGACAACTGGTTTTTCAAATGCATTTCACGGCTGGCTATGTGACAGGTAGTTTCAGAATACCACTAACTGGCAACATAAAGTCAAAATCTGTTTGCTAATACTGTTTTGCAAATCCTTAGTGTTTCACATAAGGGACTATTAAACACTTCTACGGTTACAAAGGAGGATGGGTAGCGTCTAGTCCAGGGGCTCCTGTTTTATTCTGATCGTTGGGGTAGGTTGTGGTCGTCTGTCTTCGCGACACAGCACGTATTCACTGAACTGAGAGGAATCCACCCCACCACCACATGAAGCTGCCACGTTAAATCCCTTCTGAAACAATCTTTCGAGCACCTGCAACGTGGAGAGAAAAAAAAAAATCAAGATTAATATTTAGCAAATTTTAGCGATAAAAGCATTCAGGAGCATGGGATCTAAGTGATGGATTTAGTCTTTCGACTCCTCGTTGAATTAATATTATTCAGCAATAATTCTGTAACTTCTTAAATGACTACACTGTGATTAAAGTCTCGCTCTCAGCAAACTTCTGCAGAAAACAAAAATTAATCAAACAAATAAGCGCTCTGTAAAGCAGCTTAGTACATTATGTAGTAAAATACCGGACTGTGGTGATGTTGATGCTGCATCTTCCTGGTTATAGAAAGCAACAGCGGGTTTAAGTCATAATAAAAAGTGCCCATTATTCATTCGTAATATGAACAGTCTTACAGAAAGGGGCTAAAAACATTTCTCAGCTCTTCTTTGGCAGATGAAATTGTATTAGGAGTCTGAGTGACACTTCCACCAGATCTTCACGGAAATCACAGCTGTGATTTTCCGTCGCTGGAAGGGAGCGCTGCTTTTGGCAAAGCATGGAGGGGATGCGGAGCCAAGACATGGACAATCGGGAAACGTTCTGGCCCAAGAAAGAGGTTAATTTGTATTGCCCAAATACGTATTTTCTCTTTCTCCTTCTAAAGAAAAGTTGGTGCAATTCAGATGCATGAATTTAAGGAACCCAGAGGCAACTTTAATTTCTGAGGCTGTCACACAGCACATTACGCCAGGATATACCGATCCTGGCAGTAGGATGGGGCCGTGTTTTCACATGCGTGAGCATGTTGATAAACGGCTCCCCAGCAGAGCAGGACGCACACAGACTTTTCTCAGCGTTAGGTGAGAGCAGATGCCAGATCCACCTTTGGCGGATCTGCAATGCGAGATCCAGCTGAGGAGCTGCCCTGCTCCCTCCCTGCTGCTGGCGGCTCTCCTGAGTCCAGGGCCGCAGCCCGGAAGAATGGGTCCTGTGTGTTTCTCTCCCGATAAATGCCATTAAGGGGAGCGGCCTGCACTGTTCTGTAAGAGTCTCGCCCAAGGAACCGCTTCCATTGCTGCGGCACACGGGCCCACTCCTCTGGGCAGTGAACCTGATTTACTCAACCTGGTGAACTTAGGAACACCAGCCTCCCCGTGTGACAGCCCTCTGCCACCCACAGTGGCAGGGACTAAGCTGCTGAACAACTACTTCGCTCACCCTAGAGAAGTGTCTAAGCACTATGCCAACCGTCAGATGGAGCCAACTTGTACATTTTCATGGGTTTATGTTATAGAAAAAAACTCTTTCTTTTTTGGTTTTACTAGCCCTGTGAGTACTTCAGCAGATACACCTATTGCAGTGGTACTTGGAAGTCTGATGTTTCAAGGTCCAAGCCGACCTTGTGGAAGATCTGCACAGCAGACCCCTGCCCTCGCACACAGAGACCATTTCTTAGTGCACCAGTTCTTTTGCTTGGATGTTGACTTTGCTTTCTCCAGAAACATCAGTTTGGAGCCTTTATTCAGGGTAACTGATTTCAAAAGGACAGCTGCATCCCAGGTGGTGTCGCAGTGCAATGCAAACCGTGGCAGCAGCAGCATTTGCTGGTTTTATTCCATGGGAACCCTCCTCTGAGGTCGCCTGTGTTACCCATCTGCATTTTAATCCATGGTTTGGTTTTTCAGTGGTAACTAAATCCTTGAGCTTGCTACCCTGGCTGCTAAGGACAGGCGAAGCAAAGGAGCTGCTCTAGCACAGCTTTGCCTAAGCTGTGCCAAATCTGCTGGAAAGAACTTGCCTGAGGAGCTCTGCCTGGCCTCGGGACACGGGGACTTACACTCTCAGAAAGTCGCATCTGCCAAATCTCACTGACTTTTGCCCTGATTTTAACATACTTTATACTGTAAGAACGTTGTAGAACTGAAAGATCAAAAAAGCACTCCAGTGTATGGAAGAAAAATGAACCTGGAGAGATAAAAAGAAGGGGCAGGAGAGTGGGTTATCAGGAAGCTTACAGCTCCTCTTTGTCCGGGCTGTACGCAGCCTGCGGGGCAGGGCTGCAGACACTAACGCTCAAAGAAGAAGGCTGGAGTTTGAGAGGGAAGCAGGAATAAGACATCATCAGACTGCTGTTTCACAGGCTGGAGTGTATTTTGATTGTTATGTATCCTTGTTCCTAGACCTGGCAAGATGAAGATGAGAGGCAACCCAGCCACAGGAAAGGAGGCTTCTTTCATTTAACTGGATAGCGAAACAGAGGATTGACAGGTAAGATTTTAGAAAGAGATATGACTTCAAAATCCTTGCTAAAAACTTTTTAAAATCAATTTGCTTGTGAGACAAAAGAAGCACAGGGTGCCCTTGGCTTGCCTCGGTCCAAGGCTGTGGAAGCCTGCATGTTAACGTGGGACTCTTCTTTTGCAGAGAGCCAGCTCTCTGCAAACACACAATCCAGGTAGACATTACACCTTAGAGCACTGCGCGCAGAACAAAGCGATTCGTTTGTGCTACCTATGCGCTCCAAGGACTAGACTGCAGGCTATAATCTAGTGCTAAAAACCTTGGTATCATCAGTTTTCTCAGCAAGAAACAAAACAGGCCAAATCCTGTAAACAATGCAGACAATGTTTAAATATTGTAGAGTTTTAAGTGTAACTTGGATGCAGTTGAGCTCAGGTCTATGGAGAAAGGCTCCTAGAGGCTGTGTGCTGAGCACTGGTTTGCGTGCACTGGTGCGTGCACAGGACTAAACGGCGCGTTGAACACGAACAGATTTAAATGCCATGTAGCAAATTTGGCTCTATGTGCATTGCTTTTTCTGAAGATAAGGTACAGACAGAGGGAAGCCACTAAGTGTCTCTGAATCAAATCACAGCTACTTTCCTGTAACTCTCCACAGAGAATATGCCAAAAAGTGAGTATCAGCTGTGGTTCTCCTACGTACGGGGAGACACACAGACAATACTAAATAGAAGATTTGTGTTAGGATTTAACATACTCTGTCTTCAAGTATTGCAAGCACATCTGATTTTGTTGGAAGATTTTCCAAATAGAAACATGATACTTTCGCTTATTGTATTTCATTTACATTTTGCAGAATACTAACGAGTAAATTCTTAATTATGAGGACTCAACGTTCAACATATACAAGCATCACAGGATTTTCTCTTAGGTAAGCTCATGTATCTTACCACAGCCTGTTGCAAGGAGTTGAAAAAGCAGTGTCAGTCTTAAAAACACTCTATACCTGTATGTAATTACAAAAGGGTTTTAAATTAGGAGCTACGGTGTTTTTTTGGCTACCAATACCTAGTCAATGTTGACATTCTTTGTTTAATATACACCGTTCTTGACACAAAACATTTAATTAAAATACCTTCCAAAGATCTAAAGAATGTATAACTATTGTAGTTGTGCTACCAAGTGTATTCAGCAGGGCATAGGGAGACAAGGGTCTCAGCAAACAGGAGGCAGCCTTACTGTGTCACTCTTCGACAGTCTTTGTAAAAGATTCTGTTCTTCCAGCCCCTACCCCTCCTAACTCATCTCTCTTAAGCCTGTGCGTTTGCTTCACTGTACTTCCAACTTCTGACTTAGTATTTTTTTCCTAAAAACCCCCAGGAAGGGCAGCGCCTATGTGCTGACCAGAGTCCACCAGAGCCAATGATAATTAGCTGCTGATTTCATCAGCCTTTGGTCTCAGAAATGCATAATTTTGCAGAAAGTGTTTGAAAATGCTTTCTATTAATTATATAGTAAAATGATGTAATTTAGTAAAATTATGTAATTTAATAATATTATTTATACTGTAGACTCTTTGACAATGTTTTTTCACAAGAACTTGCAGAGACTCTTTGATTCCATCTGAATTTTGACTGAATTCAAAACACATTCAAATAACAACAATAATTAGCATTCAGCTTTTACTACCAGCAAACATTTCCCTCCAGTATGCCACTTTGGATAGAACAGCGCCAAGTGCTAAGCCATGTGGGCACCCAGCGCTTTGCCTGGCTGCTCGCAGCGCTGAGCCCATCAGTGGCTCACAGGGACCCTTTATTGTTTCAGTTATTCTCATTTCTTGCCTGCATCTGACTGTGTCACACAGCCAGTGTGGCTGAGGCGCGAACACGCTTCCCTATCCACTTACCTTAGCTAAACTGCAGCTGCTCCCTTCTCCACCCGGCACAGTGATGAATTCAGCGCTGCTCCCACTGCCAGCAAACCGATCTGCCTCCAGCCCACCTCCAGCCTTCTATTTTAGGGGCAGCTCATTCTAAACCTTGCCAAACGTGAAATTACCAAGGACTGTGCAAAATTAAGCACAGGCATCGAACTGTTAAAGTTCGATGTGTTTCACTGTTAAACCAAATAAAACACTTGAGAGTCCTGAACCAAAAATCACCAAAAATAGCTGGGTTTCGAGCAGCTTCAGACAAAAGCATCTACTCGTGCACACTGCACCAGGGAATGCTGCCCCAAGGAGGGAGGTGTCTGTGAAATGCAGGTTATTAAAACAGTTCCAACCACCTTTACATATTCGGGTAACTGTGGCTCTCCCAAAAATATTGCCAACTGGCAGCCTGGAGGACGGAGGGTCCCTCAGCTTGCTGTGCAGTAACAACCCAGGTAAGCAAGGGCTCTAGGTTCTTGCCCTCCCTTGCTATTTTGTCTCCCTCCCCAACCTGTCTGGCCAGCCTGTCCCATGGGCCAGCTCTTCTGTGGCTATTTGCCCACAGGGAAGTTTATCATGACCACTAAGGCATTTCCCACAGCCCAGTTAACATCTGCAGCCACAGCCCGGCTACAGGGGAGAGTAACTTTGGAAATATTGCCCGGCAGGTTGATTTCACTTTCCGTAAGTATCTGCAGCATATTTGAAAGGCATTTGTGCAAAAACCAAGAGCTCGGTTTTGCCCTTCTTAATTAAGGCACAAGTTTACAGCATCATCACCACCATTCCTTCTGCGCAGCCCAAGGACAGCTGCACCACCAAAGCTTTGGCCGCAGCGGTGGTGATCTCTTGTGAAATGGCTTTTCTTGCCCATGAGGCTGCTGCCTCAACACAATCCACATATTTATTTCCGCTACCATCCACCTATCTGTCCAGTTATCTTCTTTTGTTTCATATGTTTAATTTTAAACCTAATGTCAAAACTCTGAGTATAAAATGAAATACATTTTGTTTAAAATACTCTGGGCAATTTTTATAGAACATCCTTTTGAAAAAAAAAAGTGCAGAGATCAATTTTTTTAAGTCCATCCCGCAGGCACCATCATTTAATTATGAGTGAGACATAAATTATGCATTTACACATTGTTGCATTTTCTATAAAATGGTGTGGAGATTTTTTTTGTAGTTTTTGGAACTCTCTCTTTCTTCCTGGGGGCACTTTGGAGGAAAAAAAAACTGCTGCAGGCTATACATTGATGAAAAAATTAGCATTTATCAGTATAACACCATTATGAGACCAGCATGGCACTAACATACACAAAATCTAAATCTATTTTTCTGCTTAGACTCAGGAAAACCTGAAAGACTGCGATCTCACCAGGCAGAAAATGTCTCCTTGCAGTATAAGCACTGAAGGTAATTGGGCAGAAGCAAATAATTTGCATATAATTGAACAAGAAATAATAAAACACCACCCCAGCAAATGGATGAGCCAGCACCAAAAGTCCCTTACCTGCACTGAATTCAACCGGCAGTATCCATTCAAAGGAAACCTAATAACGTGGGTAGGGTCCTGGTTCCAGCCTGCGTTTACGGAGTTGCACATGACGTCCCCCGTCTCCGGGAAGATCTCTTCTATTAAAGCTTTCTCCCCACTTAACGCGATTCTTTCCCCCAGATCTGGAGTCACTCTGACGACCAAGCAGTCACAAGGCTGGAAATGTTTCCTTTGTTCTTTCTCTTGTTTCCATCGCTCAAGTTCCTTAATCATTGGCTGCAGCTGGTAATACTTTGCTTCTTCATATAAAAGATTAAAGTCCTGGGAAAAAAAAAGAGGGAGAGAAACTAGAAATGCTTATAGATCTCTTTCAAAAATGAGTATTGTTCCTGTTTGACCTACTTAGGCTTATGTATTGTCAGCAAGAGTGCAAAGGCAACAGGTATCCACATACTTTTTCTTCGTCTTACACCTACGCAGAAAACCACACTGTTAGTGTCAAATCTGGCTGAGCTGACCATGAAGTTCTCATTGCACTGAAATATTCTTTCATTTATTATCCCACTAATTCAGTGCCAGGAGGCTTTACTTTTGGATTAAGAAATCAAAATAACTGGTTGCAATAAGCAAAGCCTGCTGATGTAAGGGAAGATGTCCTGAGCCCTAATCTTCACTCTTGGCCTCAGATACTCACTTCGGATCTTACAACAGAAGATCCTGAGCTTCACTGTCGCCTCTCACACATGTGTTACAAGATGCAGATGTCAGTTCAGCTTCACTTCTCACCTATCTTTCCCGAGTCTGAAATTCAGTTACAGCAGCTCAGATGCTCCCTGTGTTTCATGGTTACTCATGTATTTAAAACCTGCTTTGGAGCCTGGTAAATTACACAGAGGTAGTGACCAACCCCCTGGCTGGGAGCTCATGTGTGCACTTCCAACAACTTAAAAAAACCAGTTCTTCCCAGCCATTTGTCCATCACCTCACTTGGGCTTTGGGCAACTCAAATTCCAAGTTTGATCTAATTCCCAGTTCAGTGATTGAGATGTCTTCTGCACATCCTCATTAATAACTTTCATCAGACTTCCAACAGATCTTTCCACCTCAGCTTAAACACTTTAAAGTATGTTGAGGCAAAGGATGTCAGCAGCCCCTGAGACCCAAGGAGGCAGCGGTGCCCACCAGACCATACCAGAGAAAAAAGAGAAGTAGGCAGTTTGCTTACACTGGCCCCACCACCTCCTTCATCCTCCTGAAAGGAAGAGGAACAACAAGAGCACAGCACCAGCTCCTCTCTGCAAAGCCCTGCCATTTGCTTTCCTGGCTCTTCAGCCTGTTTACAGATGGACGTGCTGCACCACAGGTACACTACGTGACGTTTGTGGAGTGTGCTGTAGGTCAACACCTGGACATAAAGGCCAGTTCCCCACCAATGCAATGAAATAAAAAGTGACAAAAATGAAATAACTGGAATCATTTGGGCTGGAAAGAAAGGCATGACAAGAAGTAATCAAGAAATGAGCATCAAAACTACATGAAAAATAAGATCAGTGCTGCTGCTCCAGGACTCAGGGAATCAAAGGCCAACAAACATGCAGCAAAAAAAATGCAACTTTTCATAGCAGTTTGGTATTAACCTGTGAAATCTGCTGCTGCACGATATTACTGAACCAAAGCAGTTAGCTCTGTCCACATTTGGCACCACAGACCCACGTTGCTAGTGGAGAGGAGCTCCTTCACCCCAGGGCTGCCTACAGCCTGGAGATGTATGAATATTCACAGTGACACTGCAAGGTTATCACCTTACAAAACAGACATCCATT
Source organism: Eurystomus gularis (assembly GCA_013400335.1). NCBI lineage: Eukaryota > Metazoa > Chordata > Aves > Coraciiformes > Coraciidae > Eurystomus > Eurystomus gularis. The sequence goes on along the minus strand of VZZY01025269.1, from coordinate 33,973 downwards.
CCTTTAGAACTCTTTGATGTCTGCTAAGGCTGGGACAATACACACACCACTAAGGGAGAAAAAAAGACCAGAGAAGGTACAGAGTGGAATGAATTATAAGAGCAAGCAGGAAGAAATGAGGGCAACAAACACACTCACAGGAAGTAGCTGGAAGATGAAAAACAACAGAAGATTAAAGAAGAAATCATATAGAATGCATGCTGCAAACAACTGGAGTTGGGAACAGGCCAGGCGAAGAGGCATGGAGACTGGCTGAAATTACGTGGTAAGACACCCTCAGCCCCAAAGCCTCATCCCCCGATGGAAGGTATTTGCCCTCCTCCCCAAAATCAGCACTCTCTCCTGAACCCTAACCTGCTTTTCCCTGTCCACCGATGAAGCTCCCTGGTTACTGAGCATGGGATCAGTTTTAACCTAAGGGATCAGTGGCCTAAATTAAAAAACCATGGCAGCCCCAAACTTTCTGAAATCTCCTTCATGCGGGACACTGGAACAACACAGTCCACCACCTAATGGCGTTCATTACAGAGGTGTGTGCAGGAGCCTATCAAACGTTCACTGGGCATCTGCTGCTCCCACATATGTCTATTTTGAGCAAAGGAAACATGGAGTGCTAAGGAAGAGTATTGTGCTGTAGAGTGAACAGGAGCATCCAGAGCATATTGAAGGTAATGGAAAGTCTCCTGCTGTTTTCAGTAGGTCCTGAAAAACTACTTTTAAAATATCTGTGTTTATGGCCGCTATAAAATAACATATTATTTGTAAGGTCAATCAACAGTGCTCAACAGTAAAACCTAAAAGAGGTGATACAGCAATATAAACCCCAGTCTTTCATTTCTGAAAGCAGAGAGAGGCACAGTGCTCCTGAGTCTGGATGCAAAGCCCATCACATTCATGAGAGTCTTTCTGACTGACTTCACTGGGCTTTGCACTAGGCTGACAGTATCCTGAATCGCAGGAGTTCAATGGTCCAGCACCCCTGGCCAAAACAGTGATGCCATAAAGCAAACAGGTCAGGATCATACCGCCTCTACCTCCCCCACAGCCAGCTATTCACCCCTCGCATCAAATGCAGCTCTTCAGTGAGCTGCTAGCCATCACCTGTCCTAAAATAAACAAATTTTATATTCTGCTATCATTTTGTGATAAGACAACCAGTTTTCAAATGACATGGCTCTTCCACTACTGCTCCTAGAACAACACAGCCACACTTCAGATGGTTGTGTGGAAATCACGGCTGCGCTGGAGCATCATGTGCTCCACAGGTCAAGGTGTGCACCTGGTCATAACTGCCTGGGTTTAGCCAAGGTGTTTGGGTTAGTTTCTAAAACAAGACTCTCTGTGTCCATTCCACACTTGGGGTAAGCACATACATGCTGCAAAGGGCTTGTAACAGAAGCTGGGAATCTGAGGCGTGCTGGTGCAACGAGGTCACATGCACGTGTGGCATCTGGGCACCTCTTATCAGGCAGAGGCAGTAAAGGGAATTTGTTGCACTGTAACAAGTAGAAGGAATAAAAAGAGTGTCTTCTGCTAGGTAAGAGAAAATTCATTGCTGCCCATTAGTGACAGCACTGGGAAGATCCACCTTCTGTGACCCCCCCGCTCCATGTTCTGCGCGCTGCCCCAGACCAGGCGCCACCAGCACAGCCTGACCCACCAGCCTGACCTGCTCTGGCTCCTGTAACAGGACGTGGCGTTTCTGCACTGAGTGACCTGAGCACTGCTAAGGAATTTGACAATGTATTTAAGGAGGGAAGAGGATTTTGCAAAACCAGGAGAATGACTGCCAGGGTCCAGTTCTCTAATGCCTGTGCTTGGGCCGGGTAATGGACTCAGCACACTGCTAAGTACGCTATTTTCTTGCTCAGGTTTTACACACCGTTCAGAGTACTGTGTGTCTGCGACTGGAAGCGATGCCCAGCTCCGGACTGTCTACACCGGATGCCCAGGTAATACTGACACAGGTATTTCCACCCTTGCACTGTAGATATAAAATCCTACCCTGATGATTTGCAGAAGTTTAACATGAAATAGGAAGTAGAAGAATTCAACACACAAGGGACCCTTCCAGGGAGGTGCTACAGGAACTGCAAGAAAACACCTCCATGCTGCTCGTTTAGGTAAGTTGCCATAGGCAGATACAGACATGGACCTTCCTAGACCTATCTAGAAGAGGCACCTTTCACTGAAGCAGGCACAGGAGTAGCTACAGGGTGTTAGCTGCTGAGCACAGTTGCAAAGTGCATACAGTTTCACTGGAACGTGGCCTCAGAGCAGCCCGGTACAGCTTCTGTCCCAGGCATACGCTGATAAATGCATAGAGACCCTGCACCCTCTCTCTCACGGAGGCTCCAGCCCTGCATCAGTGCAGTGTTACTGAGCAGCAGGCAGCATCCCACAGCAGATTTTGTACCATATCCAGGAGTCCTGCAGGACTAATGATGCATCTCCCATTTCTTCTAAGGATTATTTCCTTACCTTCCCAACTTAAGAGCAGCGTACCTTGTGGCAGCCCAGCCCAGAGTCAAGCACTGTGTATGGTAGCTAGTGGAGCTGCTTATGTTTAGCCAAGGAAAATTGCTTTACTCTGAAGGTGATTCCCACCAGCCAAGGTCCCTGCTTATGAGCAGGTGCTCCTCGCAAGACTCAAAGGAGAAATGGGACAGTCTGGCCTCTGAATTTGCTATGAAGTACTACAAAAACCTTCATGAGCTACTGTAAGCCTTCAGCTTCTTGTGGCTGTTGTAGAACTAGTGGGGAATTCTGTCAGGTCATCTGGAAAAGGGAGCAGATAGCCAGGTGGGATGCACACAGCCTTTCTCCATCCACAACTTCTGGATAACATTTAGATCCCATGGGAAAGGTAAACAGATCTTTCAAAGATGCAACTTCTTGCATTTCACAAAATAATTTTCTACTCATGATTTAGTAGAAAAGCTTTTTTTTTTTTCTGGTGGATTTCACATTGGCTAAATTCTGCAATCACCTCTGACAAGGGTGACATCTTCCTGGGGAGGAGATAGGAAGTGTGACTGCAAGGCTGTTCTGACATCAGTGCCAGTGGGTCAGTAAAGGCAGAGAGAGCCAACAGAAACTGTAAAACCATGTCTCCTGTGAACCTGATGCTGTTCCCCCAGTACTAAAGAAGTCCTTTATTTCCATACCTAATGTTGACTCCTGAACAGGCTGAAATGGCTCTTTCTGCCTATTTTTCACTTATTTTTTGTTACATGAAACAACAAACTGTCACCCTGGCTCAACGTTTCTTTTATATTTTAGAGCTGTGAAGATCTGACTCCTGGCTACAAGAGAAAGTTGCTCACTTCTACGATGACAACTGCGCCATTTGCTAAGGTCAGTTTGAGAGCACTTAAAATTAGATGTAAGTACACTGATTTTAAGATTACATTAATAAATGAGCATATCAGCCTTGTGGTTCCAGTGCTACAGGTGACCTCTATAATCCATATGAAACTTAGACGTCCTGTGCATTTGTGCTCCTCCCCTCCTTAAGATGGAGTCATAATGTACACATTGCCTATGTCTATTTTTGTTTGAGAATTTCTAAGTAGGGAGTGAGTCTCACGTAAGTAGGTAAGATGGGTCCTGGTTTTGCATGAAGTTCCATATTGGCAGTGAACGGGACAGATGCTGCTCATAAATGTCCTGGGGAAACACCTTTGATGGCCGGGGAAGTCAAGGCAGAGAATATTTGGACTGCAGAGGAAAGGCAATGTCTGTGCCAGCCACCCCCTAACCCAGCAGCCTGGCAGACCAAGGCCTGCTGGCTCCGTGCTCTGCTCGAGGACGTCTGTTGCTCAAGGTGGCCCCATGCACAGGACTCTGAAGCGGTGCAGGAAGAGGGAGCTGTAAGCAGCTCCAGGCTGCTCGCCATCGCCTTGCTTAGCATGGGCCCACTGCAAAGGAGAACCAAGCCAAACAACTCACAGTAATTTCTCAGCATATTTTTTGTGCCTTAAAATCCCTCAAACCCAGGAAAATTATATGAACTATTAGAGTGTTGCTTTCAGCAGGGAGGCCTGTCAGATACTAAATACTTTCAAGTTCTGGCTTATTAGTAGTTGGAAGTGTAATTAATATTCACTGTAAACACACCAGTCAGACTTGATAATAAAGAATCACTAGCCTAGGAACACATACCCCACTTTCTCTGCATTTCAGTGTTAACTTAGTCTGAAAACACTTAAATAGCAAACACAATAACGCTGGTGTGGTACTAACATTCCAAAGTTTCCAAAATAACCATCTGAGCAGCAATTCAAGTTGAAAAGCAACTTGGCTAAACCTTGAGGCTAATAAACTGCTTGATTAAATTACGGGGTAAAAACTAATAAATATTCAAAACACTTGATAATGCTTTGTTTGACATAAAGAACATTTAATGCAAGTCTCACTGGAAAACCTGTCAGGTTTTATACCTTAAATAGAGTTTTGCATTTAGAAACACTGAGTGATTCCATTTGCTGCCTTTGATTATTGTCTTCTGTCACTTTAATCATGCTGGTAAAATTACACGATTTCTGTGAAGTCAAATCCGTTTACAATGCAGTTTTAATATAGCTTTGCAGCGCATTCTTCCATGCATTTTTATTTAGTTACTCCCTACCTAGCAATACTTTGCTTTGTTCTTGAGCCCTCATTAGCCTGGGGTTTGCTCTAAAGCTCTCCCAGGGAGGAACTAAATAAAATACAGTTAACCCTATGCAAAGGGATGGTCTGGAACAACGGACTGAGCCTGGGCACAGCGCCGGCTCTCCCAAGTCTCTCCCAGCCCTGCCAGCGGCTCGCTGCGCAGACAAGTCCTTGGCATCCACCAGCACTCTCACCTCCAGGCTCTTACTGAATCCTGCTGGTTTTGTTTCACAGCACCTCTGAAATCTGGATGCCAGTTGAGGCCATGATTAGCTTGAACATATCTCTTCTACCCTCTCTTTTCATGCCTTCTTGTACCACTAGATCGTCCAAAATGCTGCCATTAAAGCATCTCTCTGGCATTCTACCCGTACTGCTTCTCTATCCACCTCCCTTTACTTGATTCATCTTACAGTCCACAGGACTGGTCTGGTCTTTAGCTTCACTCCTTCCTGCATGTCTTCTCTCATTTCTCTGTAAAGAGCTCTTCTTGTATCCACCCGTCGGTGCTCTGGCTCTCACCCTTCTTCACAACACCCAACCTGCAGGCCAGCCTCCCTGACCTGCCTGCTGCTCCCCAGAAAGACCAGTGCTCGGGACAGCCCTTCTGGCTGGAGCTCCAAAACCGCCCATGAACACCAAAACTTCTCCCTGCCTTGGGACTAGGTGTGTGCTCCCATGGCACAGCGTGTCTGCCCAACATTAACCATAAACACTCTCATGCCAGGGTCAAATACAATTTTTCTCATAACTCAGGTAAGAATGGCTGAGGAGTGGTTTGCAGCATGAGGATCAGCTGTGCTCCAAAGCTAAAGCCACCACAGCAACCACAAACCTGGACCGACTCAGTCATGACTGGCCAAATTATCTTGCCTACATAGTCCAACATACAAAGTGAAATCTCACGGCACGGCACAGGAACTTTCCTCTCCAGCAATACTCCATGTGCTTTAACTGAGCAGATGCCTGTTCCCATCCCAATTTATTCATCATTTCATCCTGGAGTCAGTGCTTTTGTGAATCTTGTCATCTACTGTTTGGACACTTTTGTCTTCTAATTTTCATACATAAGGAAGACAACGTTGCAAGTTTTATAACTTTATTTGTCAAAGCCAAATAAACAAGGCTAGGAGGAGAGTGTTTAACAATCTGGATTTGCCAAGCAACAACCAGCACCATTATTTCATAGAAAACATGTATTGCTCCTCAAAAAGATCTCCTAAGAATATTTTAACATTCATAAATTGTGTAAAAGATTACTTCCTGAAATCAAAGTAACCGCATTGGTTATATCTAACATAAATCCTCATGGGCTTGTTAAGGGTGTTTCTTTTTTTATACCAACAAGAAAAAGATTTATACAATTTAAGTCTTCTAAGTGTCAAATTTAAAACCTTTCTTTCAGATTCTGAGCATTAAACCCTGGTAAGTGCTAGTTGCTGATGTTGCTTCTTAATTGTTGTTACACCCTGATAAATAAGCTAAAAATGTGAGAAAATACAATTACTTCAGAAAAACTGATTTAGCCATAAGCTTCATTGTTTAACATTTTATGGTATCCATGACAACCATCGGTCCATTTATTAAATAATAGCATCCCTGGTGTAATACACAAGTACTAAAAATCCCAACAATAAACAGCAACATTTAGTTAAGTACTAGCAACATTTAGTTAAGTCTGTTTAGGGCAAGCAGACAAACCCACCTGCACCAAAGCAAATGACAAACTAGGAGGAAAAAATAAATTGCAGACTATAGCTTTCCTTACCTTAAAGTCATCTGGGAGCAGTAGCTTAGATGTCCTTAGGAAGCTTAATATATATCTGAAAATTTCACCATCTCGATCAATGAAATAATGTTGTTTTAAACTGTCCAAGACAATAGGCTCTGTGCCATTAAACAGACGACTTATTCTGAAAAAAGAAAAGAAAAAGAAATGGGCAAAAGAGACAAAATCTCATTACACCCTCAGGGCTTAAGAACACCCAGCCAATTTAGTAGCATCAATTCAATGTGCATAAGGTAACGCAGTATCTTAATTTGGTGACAAACAAGCGCACAAAGGTAGATGCCTTAGACAGGCGCGTGCTCACACACCCGAAGCGCACAGACACAGGCGCCCGCACCAGCAGTGAGAGCCCTGCAGCTGCCCTGGCGCTAAGCTCGCACTGCCCCAGTCAGGGCCGTGAATTGGGCCCAGGACCCCAACAAGGAAAGTGCCTATGAAATGTTCACCCCACAGCTGGCAGAGTAATTTTGGTGAGAACATACATCTCTGGCTCTGTTACACATGGTGCACAGGGATGTCCTGCTAATGAAGAACCTAATGGTTACTTGGAGATGGGCTCCTGGCAATGAGCTTTTTTTCCAGCTCAGCTTTCATCTTGATCAAAAGCGATCAAAGCCTTTCCATGCTAGAGGAGAGGCTGCCCATATACTGAGGGCACTGTATGGACTGAGATGAGCTGTATGGACCTGTCAGTGCTGGACTAGTGGCCATTCAACACTCAATGTTTTGGCAAACCAGCAACCAATGGCCCATGCAGCATCTGCAGCGCTGCCTGTGGGACCACAATCCAACCACCAGTAGTCCTGAGGATCAGAGTCAGGCAGAAGAAAGCAATGTGGCAAATCTTTTGTGAGCAAAGAAACAGAAGTGAGACCCATGAGTCCAGGGGATCAAGTGATTACAGGACCAAAATACCACATCAGCTACAGCACTCCAGCTTTCTCCGCATCCTGAGGAGCATGCTCTGCAGAAAGCAAACCAGGCATCTGCCTGGCTGCTGTTCCTCCCGCCTCTCCCCTCCAAACGCCTGGCTTCTCTCAGAATGCTTTGTCTTCCCATGAGAAATAACCCAGCTGAATATATGTTCTTGAAAGGAAAATCGCAGGAGACAGACAGCAACGACCTATTAAGTAATTGAGTCCATCTCTCTGACAGTGCAGCATTGTTCCTAACTGCAGCCTGTCTCGTGTTTCAAAGTCGAGCCTTAACCCCGCCAGCGAGGACTCCTCCATTTCCCAGGGTGACTATCCTGCAGCCTGCTGGATTTCACTGTCGAGCCATCCCTTCAGCTCGGCCGTGCGATGCCTGCCGTGTCCCTCGCTGAGACCAGGCCAGGGCTTTCCCCTGCCATGGACACCAAGCTCACCAAGCCCTGCCAAAGGCATGGCCAGCACTACTGGCCACAGCCACAAACACCGCATCACCACCTCACCCCAAGCTTTCTGGCCCAGCAGCCAGGGCAGTGGACGTGAGAGGCCCCAGCCTGGCTGGGGAAGGCGCAGGCCCACTGTGGCCGTGGGCAGGGGCAGAATCGCTGCCCGCACTGCTTCCGGCTGCTCCTCGTGCTGCTGCCTCTGGCCCGCGGGTTCACACAACACGGTGAGATTTCTCTCCACAGCTGCACCTCAGTCTGGTCTCGTGTCTTGTTAAATTAGTTGCAAATTTAATTAACGTGCCTTTTATTTCTAAATTAACTATGGAGATATTAAATAAAACTGGACTTAGCAAGTCCCCACTGAATTCAGCTAAAAAACCTTTCTGCCCTCCTAAGCAAGCTCCAGGTTTTACTGCCTGCTCTCACGTCCGTGTCAGCATTCAGCTAGTCCCTGTTACTTATGGGAATAATCAAATGCTCCCCTAAACCCTAATCACAATCCATTTACTGTTTTTCTTCAACCTCTAGCTTTTCAACAGTATCAGAGAATATCGTCCAGTTCACGCTGCAACATTTAATTTATATAATCTGAAGGTTTGGTAAGCCTCCAGTAATTAATTATTTTCTTTTCCATTGTTATTTTAGGGCTATTTGCCTGAGACAGTTAAATATATTACTTTGTACAGCAAATTTTGTTAAATTTTATTCCAGGAACCAGACAGTTAATTTATTTCCTTCGACGTGCACATGAGCCGGTGTGCTGTGCTGGGTTAGACTGAAAGCAGAGGAAACACGGATAGAGCAGCTTAAGACTCAGTACGGTACATTTGAGTGAATTTGTGTGGCTATTTAAAGTTTTGAGATCTTGCACCTAAACAAGCTGGGCTGTGGCTTAAACCTTCTCTTCGCTGCAGAAGGGAGGCGACGGCTGCTCTCAGCTCTGCTACGCGTAGGGGGGAAGGTTTGCCAACAACTACAAGGGCGCAGGGAAGACAGGGTACAAAATTTTAATGGGCCGCTCTTTAATGTAGTGAAGCATTTTTTTGGTAATGAAAACAAAACATGAATTTTGAGGCCTTTGTGCAGTGCCCTGAGCTGTATTTCTTCACCAGTGAAACTACTGCTGGGGAAGGAAACTTGCAGAGTGTTGAAAGACTTAACTGCTACCCCAAAAACAGAGTGATGAATAGTTTAAGGATTTATTTGACGTTTTAGGGGGCTGCTATGTTCCAAGAGCCAACTTCAATGCAGCATGTTGTAACGCGGCATGTGGAAAGAGCTCCTGCTTCTCCCTTCTTACCAGTGTAAACTGTACCTGTAGAAAGTCCATCAGAAAATGCAACTCTGAGAGCACAAAGTGAATTCAAATGGCAGCTCTGAAAGGAAAGTTCACCTGACAGGGTTATGCATCATGTGTGAAGCCATGGAAAGGAGCACAGTGACTGGGGGCAGCTCCACAAGCCCCACTAGGACCTGAAGCGCGTAGGGGATGGGTCTTGGGTAGCCAGAATGAAACACATGCACAGGAAGCAAAATGCGTGTGGCCTGTCGGAGCTGGGAAGTCAGTGAGTGCAAGGGGATGGGAATGGGTTTGCACTGTGCAAACCTGTTGATGTTCAGCCAGAAATTAGGTACCAGCCTGGCTGGCAGCCTCAGGAAGCTGCTCCCTCTCCCTCCAGCACCCTGCCGTGTGATGTGAGTTAAAGTTGTGGGGAGTGGCTGCAGCTCTCATACTGGGCAGCAGTCACTCCAAAAACGTTGGTTTTTTTTTTTGGTAAGCAGTCATGGTGCCCAGTATTGTACTAGTGGATAGACTGGGTAGTGGCATTTTCAGGAGGCACTTGCTTATGGCCCGCAGAAATGGTACTTCCAGTGATGTTTGTGAAGTGAAAGGTACGGGAAAACAGAGATGAGGTAAAAAGAGCTGTGTTTGGCTCCCACAGCAATGGGTGAGTCTGAGCAATGAACACTTCTTCAGCATTCCCACCTTTTGCAAGAAATGCTTCACTTTCTTAGTTAAAGAACACTCTTGAAATTTCTGTCCAAGATTTCATTTCCAGACAGGGAGCAGACTGAGCCAGGATCAATCCAAGTAGTTGCAAGCCTAAGGATGGCAAGTTTGCCCTTCCATTGCCTCCATCCTCAGCCAGCCCCACAATGCTCACACCATCTTCACAGTGCACAGCTCTTTCCAGCCACTTGTTCCTTCTCCGTTGCTCCTGCTCTCCCAGAAACGTGCTCTTCCCTGCCACCCAGCCACCACTGCATCACAGCCCTAGAGCCATAACGGAGCTGGCATCTGGTCTCCAGCTTAGCAGGCCTCGCCAGCATCTCAAGCCCTGGCTGGATGCTCTTCCCCATGTCTCCCAACATCCAGAACACAACCTGTTGATCTTATTTCTACAATTTCTTTGTGCTTCTGTTGTTTCTGGTAAAGGTTTTCATATTTTCAATAATGTTTTGCCAAAATGCCAAAGGGCAAGTTTCTAGCTTTGTACTGATTTTACTATGATATTAAGATCTCCTTTTATTAGATTAAAAACAAACAACACAGCCAGCCAGCCCAGAAGGACAAGAGCACCAGTGAATTCTTTTCTTAGTTTCTTGGGCAGGGGAGGAAGCCACGTGCCGCATGCAAGGACCTACAGTCGGCTGCTGCTACCCACACACCCCGTAATGCTGGTGACCAGTTTTCCACCTCACAAGCTCTCTGCAGCACCTGTTGAGATGGGAGCACAGAGGGGGCCCGCAGGGCAGTGCCTCCAGCCTCCACAGCAGAGCTCACCGTCTCTTTCATAAATTCACCCAACTCCATCTTAGAAGCAGCCAGGGCTTCTTGCATCTCCAGCTCCCTCTGGAGCACTCTTGGTTTTCTCACGATCATCACGGGGCACAGCTGCAGCTCTGCACATCCCACACCACTGTCGGCAGGAGTAACAGCTCTTTGGGACAGGAAAGCTTTTGGGGTGGGGGTGGTTCAGAGCCAGTTGAGCCATTTCCTTGACAGCTCTCTTTCTGAACAGAAAACTGAAGTTCTTTCTTAATAAATCTGGTTCCAGAGGCTTTAAAAGGAGCACCCAGTATTGCGGGACCTGTAGGACAACCAGCAGCTGGAGTTGCGGCAAGCATCAGCAGAGCCCCACTGCTGTCCCCCCACTGTGTGCATCCACCCAGACAGCACAGCCACACTGCGTAAGTAAAACTCTTTATCACAACATTGCACTGAAAGTATTAATTTAAGTAATTATGTGATTAATATTTAACTGTTCAGTGATATTTTTGTCATTCATAATTTAGTTGTTTACATTTATTAAAAATTGATTCTGTAGACACTTTTTCTGCCCAATGTCAAATCAGCAGGGAGTGCACATTTCAGCAAACTGTCATTACAATGTGTCTCTTTCCTAATTTTATGGGAGGAGGGGGGAAGAGGAGAGAGATGCCTGTCCATGGATCCCGCAAAGCATGCGGGTCTGTGCTCCACTGGGTGCCCTCCACCGTACCTGCCACTCCTCTGTGCACCCTCCTGCTCCACGCAGCGCAAACACACAGCAACGCCAACGTGAGCTCTGCAGCTCTCCCTGCATTTTGTAACGGCTGCTGTCAGCTGTACTTGGCTGTTGGGCCTTGCTGTGGAGCTGGAGGAGTAGGAGGCGGTTGTGGAAAATACTGCGGAGAGGAAGAGGGTTGTTTTGAGCTGGGACAGTGAGCATGACCTGAAACTGCCCCACCAGGCACGTTAGCAAAGCATCCCAGGTGTATGAGCAGAGTCCAGCCACTGCTGCTGAGCACAAACAGTGCTGCTTATCTCTTAAATATTTGCTCAAGGTGGGTAGGATAGATACTGTTATCTGCTTGGAAGGGCAAAAAATGCTGTGAATTGGAGCAAAGGTGCTTGAGAGACTGGAGCGCCTTACACTGGGTCTGGCACTGCTGCCCGTGTAGCTACATCTAAGTCTGTTACTTGTCCCATCACAAGGACGTAATTGCTGGGAAAGAACAGTGGAAAGCCACTGGAGCGGCTACAGTCTACCCAACACCGGTGTGCCGGCTCTCTGCTGGCACAGCTACATCCCAGCTGCAGCAGCACAGGCTGGGCTGGGCAGTGGACGGTGCTGCCAGATCTTTACAGTAGTGGGTTTCATATTTCCATTATTTTTACTGTAAAACCGACTGGGTTTGCACACAAATCTCTAGCAAAGCAAACTGCAATGGAGAAAGCACCTGCAGCTGCTCTCCCCAGGGAGGTATGTTAAAACACCCAACCCATCCAAAAAGTGGGCAGGGCTGGCTGGAGGAGGACAGGGATAACCCAGCTGAGCAGCAAACGGGTGTCTTCTGCCTTCTGGCCTGATGGTAGTTATGAGGGAGAGATGTTAAAATGTTGTCTCTGCCAGGACACATGCTCCCTCATGCCCTGTACAGTGAGGAACGTGGCTAAAGGTTGCATCTGGCTGCAGCAGGTTTTCTGATCTGCCTCAGTTTAAAACTTCAGCTGTAATTAGTGTGAAAGTCCATAAACAAAGCTCTGCTGTATTGTTATACCATACCTTCAAACGCTGCAACCTGACTGTGATTTTAAGCCCTTCTCCAATTACGGGAAAATAGCACTAAGGAGAGACACTGTCTAGAGTGCAGGTCTGCACACACACGACCCAAACTGTGTGTGGGCTTCACCTTGACAGCCCTGCCACAGCTTCCATTTTAATGAAAGGTAACATCTTGATCACCTCAGATTGCTTCAGGCATATGCGTGGCTTGGAGGGTGTTTCAGCTGGGGAGAATTTTGTTTTAAGCATCTTTTAAATCTTTTATTTGTACAGTGATGGGGAAAAAGTGTGTGGGGGGGGAGAGTCTGAGTCTTAAATTAGGGGTATAAATGGCTGCTCCGCAAACTATGAAATCCAAGCAGCCACATGTGCTTTGGGCCTGGTTTATGTGCCTGAAGACACAGAGAGCTGTCTGGGGTTCTAGCATAAGTAAAGCCCAGATCAGGTACTGGCTTCCAGTTCCAGATGGAGGGTGGCATCAAGCCAGCAGTGCTTGGCAGGTCACTGCCCTACAAGTGCTCGAGCCACCCCGACCACCGACTCCTTCTCCCACCATGCCTACAAGACTAGGGTGAGAGCCTGCATTTCAGCAGGGCAGCCTCAGACATCAGCGTCCTACAGGCACTGCCTGGTCCCATGCAGGCATCGCTCAGCCCTAGACTCTTCAATCCTGATGGCACCAGTGAGCAACCACAGATATTCAAGTACAAAACTGACCTGTGAGAACCAAATGCAGATACTAAAGCCTGTAACTCTAAAACCCCTCTCTCAATTTTTAACAAGGGTAGAGCATCAAGTAGCACAGTCCGATCTCAGCAGAGGGATACAGGAGGGAACTCAGAAGTTAACAGGTTTATCCATCTCCAGTTCCTATAACCTCCTGATCCTGCCTTCCAACGCTGATCCTGGAATGCCACAGGAGTTATCTGAGCCATATGCTCACTTTGCAGTGCTTTGAAGTATATTACACTCATTAACTATTAAGCATTTAAAGGAACTGCACAATCTCTTATCTAGATTTAATACTTCTTACTTTGCTGCCCAGGCTAGAGTATCTAATTTTGCAATAGATCAGAGCTAGTCTATATAGTATCAACATGTATTTTTAAAAGTCAATAATCCATAAAGAACATCATCTACCATGCAAAATCACTCTTACGAAGTTCTGGAAGGATTTTTTTCTTCTTTTTACACCATCACTAAAAAGTAAAATTAGATATGTAATGGATTTTGTAGTTAAAACAAAGGCATTGACAATTATGTTTTCAGTTCTCTGCTACTATCCGTTAAAGTCCACTGAAGCAACAGGTAATGAAATCCACTGAAGTGGAAATTGCCTATTAGTTCTGAAATACCACAAAGCATTCATGGTATGGGTAAGAGATCCTACAGCTCCTTCTCTTCCACCTGTTTTTAACAGCCTACACACTTAAGACACTTTGGTGGATGACTCTGATATGTAACTTCATGGAAATATATATGTTTTTAGATTTTGATACACGACACTTATTTTTTAATTTGAAGAGACCGTATTGCCTATACGTAAATCAGCAGTTAAGAAATTGGATTACAATAAGCAGACGAGCAACCAAGGGAACTGAGGCTCCCATGTGCGTTCCTTTCCAGGCTTTCCTTTCCCACCAGGTTTACGAGGGTATTAACCCTAAGCCCTTCACCTCATTGGGATACTAGGATTAGGCCCACCAGCACTGGCCACTCATCCCAAACTGATCAGCAGCATGTTTGTTCCCCAGGGCCCTGCTTCTGCCACCTTGAGAGCAAAGCGCTGCTTAGCTGTGACTAACGGTGGCAGAGTCCAGCCCTCCATCAGGCTAGTGATTTTATTTTGCCTTATTAACGTAGTGTTTGTATATTTTAGTGTGTTATTTTAACAGCTATAAAAAGACTTCACTAAACAAACAGTTTCTAGTACCTTAATTGCTGTATTATGATTCCTTTCATTGCATTCAGCATATAACCACATTTCTAAGGCAGGATAAGTAGACACAGACAGACAGAACAGGACACACTCACTACAGCACAACGGCCTCCCACCACACTTATTTAAGTAGTCACTCACAAAATGCACTTGCTGTGCTTAAGAAAAAACCTGAATTTTCAAATACTGGTACAATTTGTATTTCTCCATTAAAAGTTCCTTACGTGCCACCAACATGGCTTGTTCATCCTTTGTAGCAGGGACAGTGACAAAGAGCCTCCATTTTTTGATGCTTAACCATACTGTTCACTTTCATTTAGTCTGGCTGAGCTGCTCTGGAGTTACCATGACCAGAACAGAGGCCTTGACCATGGCAGGTGTGTAGACGCATGGAAGCCCAACACAAGCACAGACGCTGCAGTTACCGTAGTTCAAGATAGGCCAGTTCTGCCACACCAGTTCCTAACCAGCAGTAACTACTTGGGGAGAGGGAGAAGGGTAGAATCTGGCCGACTTGCATGTTTTTAATAAAGGTAACCAAATAATATTACAATATAATATGAACCCTTAAAACACAGAACTTGTTAATGGTAGGAGCTGAACATTATCATCTCAGTGAAGTATGCTGCAGTCCAGGTAACTGCACAGAAGTTCATGCGTTGCAGGTATATCTATTCGGGAATTCCTCTCTTTTATGGACTTACATTTGAGGCTAAAGAAGCATATTAGCTGGATTTCCAGTAGTATCATTTCTTCTGGTATAAAGTTCAGGTTACTTTTGCTCTTGTCTTTTACTTCACTGTAAATGAACTTGTATCTAAATAGTTGGTGAAGATTAAAGATATCAATACACATTTTTATTGCAAAAGTATCCTGTTTTGATTATGCCATTGTTGCTACTGCTCCAGCCTGAGCCCTCTAAGGGTTCTTGGTCTTCCCTGTTTTCTCAAGAGCTAATTTACACTAAGTTTTGGCCATGAAAATCTACGCAGGAAGAAAAATTCTTTAATTTAGAACAAACACCTAAACTAGCATCTTAGTTTCCCGAAGTGTTCCCTAGTTTCTCAAAGGTCCCAATCCTGCAAGAACTGGATTTCTGTTCCAACTCTGTGGGAACTGCAGGCACTCAACAGAATTAAGTTATTAATACATGAGAAGATCCACAATTCAAATAAACATTCCTGTCTATACAAGCCTTTTCTTGCTATTCCTTTAACCATCCCTTCCCCCTAAATCATGGTGCTGTGGGGGCCCTGATGAGGACAGGGTTGCATCGAAGGCAGGCTCTCCTGCTGCTCCCCTACTTGCTGTAACTTCAAGTGGAAGCTAACTCAGTTATTTTTATTAAGAGTTTCAAATCTGACTAGATCTGGACGTTACGTCCATTACCATCACCCTTGTACAACTGGGCATGCTGGGACGTGGAAAAACATGCAGATACTTATATTTTAATATAAACGGGCTAAAACCTCCCTCATTGAAACTTCCACTGGGACTCAGTGAAGGCAGGGAAAATTTCAAATGTACCTCATTTACCTTTCAGGGTGTGAGACTGGCCCTCCGCGTCCTTTGCATGTGTGGGTGCTGTGAAACCAGTACGTGAAACCAGCAGGAGAAAGAGGGATGGATACTCAAGGGCTGCACCGCCTTTTATGAAGTGTAAATGCTGACAGCCAACACATTCACTCTGGTACGTGTCACTCGTGTAGAACAGCTAGAATACGGTGCTCAAGCCACCTCTGATCCCAGATGTACAAAAGCAGAGCAGCTTTTTCCTATGATTCTTTTATTTATTTCCAGATCTACAGGGGGAAGTTCCCAGACATGGGCTGCCACAGACTCTGCAGCACTGCACCATCTGGGATGAGCAGGAACATCAGGCCCACACCAGCCTCCACTGCACCGGGACACTCTCCACTGCTGTGAACAGGAATGATACCAGCCTCTCTGGGTAGTGATAAATGAGCTTTCTGCTTAAAAGAAAATGCCCACGCTGCTTAGGCATTAAATGGCTTATCTTACATTCTTCCTCTATTTGTTTTTCCTGCAGCCCATCCCTCTGTCCACAAGTGTGTAAATGACACTGATTTTGCCACTCCCAGAATGTAACACTGCTGCAATAATACCACTGTACACCCCTAGTACAGCTCACACCACCCCTCACTCTGGCAAGAAGGCATTGTGGGGAGTTGCAGATAGACTGTAACCAGTTGTAATTCTCTACAAGTGTGTATGTGATTGGTAAGTTGCATCCAGTTCTCCCCATCTGTATTTCTGTTACCACACTTAAAGTGATGAAATAATGAGCATCTTTAGTCTTAAATATGATTAAACTATTAATCAGTGTATTTTCCCTGGCTGTTCACTTAAAGGAATGAACACATTGAGAATGATTTGTTTAAAAGCTATTTTGAAGGGAAAACCACTACCAAAGCCCATATATCCACACCAAGTGGGAAGACTTGTGTAACAATTTTTGCTGGTGAGCCCAAGCAGCTGGCAGATGAAAGGCAGAAAAGAAGAGGAATTTCCAGTAGGCTTTTTGTTACTGCAGCCCAGAGAGCATGGGCAGAGAGTAAGTGACTTACCGACGCGTCTGCTGGGAAGAGCCTGGCTCCGTGGCCACGTTCACAAAAAAGGGGGAGCCCCTGGCTAGGGTCTATGGAGAGGGAACCCACACCCGGGAAGGAGACAGCAGTACACCTGCTGCATAGAGGACACTTGCCCTGAAGAAACTTCAAAATAATAATAAAACTATTAACTGTTGGATTCTGATGAGATACTGAAAGCTGAACCTGGCTTTTTTATTGACTGAGAGAGATTCATTCTTAACTACAGTACTATGGCCATGGGTTTGATTCTGGTCCCAGTGAAGTCAAGGCCAAAACATCCTTTGATTTAATTGAAAGCAGAAGCAGGCCCCCGCTTTAACCCTCGCGTCTGCAAACGGAATACAACTGGATGTGAACAGAAGAGGAAGTATGTTTGGAACTGGTTACAAATCCATGTGTGATTTTTTTTTCCCTCCTCTGTAACATTAAAAAGCGGTCATTGAATCTTTTTTCCTCATTCAACAGCAGTGTTAAGTACTACTGGCCCAAATTCAGCCCTTGTTCCCTCCCAGACAACCCCAGCACAAGCAGAGGACTTCGTTTCTCTATTGTCATCGACTGGTTCCCATGGAGTTCCACTAGCCACATTTGTCCATGAAATTGTAAGTAAGTTTTGCAAGGGCAGAATTTAGGCAGTGGTCTCCCGGAAGGCACACCACATTCCCCAAATGCCAAAGCTGCAGCCTCTGGGGGAAATCGTACTGGTACAACTTGCTGGCATAATGCAGTATGATACCAAAGAGGTTAAAAAGAGTCCCTGGTTTTCATTGTCCGCTTTCTCAAGAGAGAGAGATTTGCTGCTGCAAAAGCATCTACCAGATCTAAACGGATTACCTGCAGCACTGGTAGCATCTGCACTCCATTAGGAGAGAGGCGTAACGGGAGCCTGCCCTTTGGACTGGGATTCCTTCAGCGTTTCAGCTTTACGGTGCAAATCTCAGTTTCCAGTGCTTGCCAACTCATCCCTTCTGAGTCTGACCAAGAGTAACGGTGCAAATGCTGCATAATAGCTTCCCAGCATCCACGTGCAGGACTCCTTTCAGGTTTTGCTTTATGTGGTCCTCAGCAGATAAAAAAGCAGCAATTTTAGCCTTTGAATGCATATCACACTGCAGTAGAGTGAAATCAACATAGTACAGGTGAACACCAGAATACCCCTGCTCAGCCTATCTGTCCTGGTGCCCGGCTCTGACAGGCAGGCAGCCGGCACAGCCGACATCAATAAGGAATGCAATCGTGCGCACATGCGAAGCTAACAGCCATCCTGCCTGGCAGAGTCTCAAGTAAGGGCAAATCAGGTAAAAACAAAAACCAAACCCCGCGAAAACACTTACAGGTGTCATTTGTTTTTTAAGCACCAAAAGATTGAAGTACATGCTAATCACAGCAGATGAGGTGAAGGAGTAGGCACTTTGGTGGACAGAGCATGGAGGTATGAGTTCATAACTCTGGAGTTTAATTCCAGCTCTGCAGCTTCGCCCAGCTATCAAACTGGGTTAGGAAAACCACCAACCTGGTGTAACTCTGCATCAATGGAGTCATACCAGGGGTGAGTGACTGACAATACTCACCTGTTTCAGTCACCAGATTACGCGTTTTATGTCAGTGCAGCACAAGGGAACAAGCTGATGTGCTACAAGAACTAGGTATACTCATCAGTTTATTACATTTCATGTAACAGAAACTTGGCAAAGTCAATGTGACCAGCAGCAGCATGGGTCACAATCTGTGTCAGCAACAGCTTGGCATCCTCCACACCATCCTGTTACTCTGTGCTCAAGAGATCTAGCCTCCCTTAAGCTTTCACATATGAATCCTGTGTTTGCATGCTTGCATATTTCTTCTATTTAAATATGCACTTTGTTCTTAAAGATTTTATTAACCCATTAATAGATTAATTCTGATTTCAGTTATACAGGTATGAATTTGGAGTAGCTCCTTCAAAACCATCAGACTCCTCTCTCTGGGAAGGCTGTATGACCAGGAAAGGTAAGTGCACGCACCCGTAAATGCACGATGCTTTGTCTTCATTTGCCTGTTGGCTTTACACCTTCAGATGTTTTTGAGACCAAGTACTGTGCATACCCAGCAGAAGCACTTTACTACAATGGTCAGGTTCTCTTGAACTCCTCTCCACGCACCAGTATACATCCCTGGTGTAACTCCACAGAGGTCAACAGGGTTACACTAGGCATTATTTTGGCCAGGTTAATTATTAGGCCAGTTTTCTAAGAGCACAGAGCTTATTTTATTTCTGTTTAAGCTTATGGTAAAACTCTCATTGACTTCACTTGAAGAGAGATTTGGCCCAGCATACCAATATTCAAACCACTTCCATTTATTTAAATAAAAGTAGGCAAGGAATTAATAATATTAAGTCCAATGTATTTTTAAATCTTACATTTCATAAATGATCACAAGCATGTAGGTCACAATATATACACAGAACGACACCTACGACAACCACCAGTGGGATCATTAAAATAATTAAGTTAGGCCTAGAGACAAATTCATTTCATAACATGTTCCTTACAAAACAGATACCCCCTTGCTTCATAATCTAGGGAATCTGTTTTATAAACTTTCTAAGTAGTTCATGAAATATCCCCCTAAGCAGACCAGGTCCGCTTGCCATTGCAGGGTCTTTATAAATCAAAAGACAAACACCACTGACGTGTGTTCAAAGACCAAATATGAAGAGGTAACGCCTCATCTGCTCCACTGATACAGTGGTTAGCTGCGACCTCAGGATATGACCTCCACTAAAAAGCTACCAAATCTGCATCTTTACCTAACTCCTGTCCATGCAATGAGAGTTGGATGCACAGCACATGAAGAAAACAATAAATAAAGGAGATCCCTCTCTGCTCTAAGTGTAATGCTGCTACACTTGTGAACCTGAGCACAGATGCAGCACTTTACACCATGCTCATCGGCAGGAAACAGCCTCCACTAGCAGCACGTAAAAGGAGGAGACAGGTTGCTTCCACAGGATCTATGGGAGTGGTTTCTCCAAATATGCTGCTAATGCTTTTCATGTTACTGCCCTGAAAATGACTGCTGAAAAATACTTAAATAGTGCTGCTGGCAACAAAGTGCCCTCCTGTCAGATGAGTGGTAAGCAAAAGTGGCAATGAAAGAAATGACAAAGTACTTGACCAAGTAATCTCAGAAACTGCTGTAAATATAGCATGCTAAACAAAACAAACAAAAGAGTTGATTTTTGGTCTCCTTGTCTGCTGGCTTCTCTTTGGGAGTTTTAATAAATCAGACCAGTTTTCAACCTGTTGTAAGCAGGAAGGGTGGGAATTACTAATGTGCTAAGTGTAACTAAGCTACAGTCATGGTATCGTTGCAGCAGAAGAAAGGGAAGAGCAGAAAATGAGACAAGATCAGGTGGATTTTGCACCAAAAGTACTGGAGATACTGTTCAACGTTCATGGACCCTCTCAGAGGCCGTAAGTGACACCCCTCCTGACCACAGCCTGGCTTCGTGAGCTGCAGGGAGATGCCTGTTCTTCTTTTTGACTAGCCTAGCCAAGTAAGCTACTGTCTGAATAGTAATGTGTAATTTTATCAAATTCAGGGTTTTTTAACAGCCTGTCACAGGCATAGCAGCACAGCCGTAATTTTATTTCTGTAAGTCAGATGAGTGTTGATTGGCTATCTTCTCCTCTCCATGACTAGCCTGGTCTGCCCCTTCCTAGATGCCGTAATACCCATTTATGCCTAGAACTCCACACAACCCAGGCTATAAATGTATACAGAGAAACAATAATTTCCAAGAAAGTGTTCACCAGAGACTAGCTAGGCAGTATTTTCTTCTACATTTCATCAAATATTCCACGTAAACACACAAATAATTCATTCATCAAGAAGGCCCAATCTCAGCACCCAATTACAGTAAGATCTGTGCTCCCAAAGGGTAAACTCTGCTTTCCTCTCAAGAGCCTGTGGGCAGTCCCTGGGCAGCGGCTGTGCTGGGCAAGGCAGCGTTATGAAGTCCAGTAAGGAGTAAACACCTTTATCACAGCAGACAGCTCAGCTCTGCTGTGGCTCGCTACATGCCACTTAGTAGGAGATCAGGAGAGGTAGACACAGACCGGTCTGAAGAATCAGTTCCCATATAAATTCCTTCCTGCCCATCTCCCCAAGTCACTGAAGTGAAAGGCTAGGGTTACAGGGACTATTCTCCTTTACCACCAAAGCTACAGTTCCAGCTGTGCAACAGCAGCCCTGGGTAACGTAGGGAAATCTGCTATGATAGTATGCTTCCATGGGCTCTGCCAGACCCTGAATCCAGGACTTTTTCCAGTTAGTGAATGCTAGAGACAGGGTATCTAACATCATCACTCCCAGCTGTAATTACATCCCTGTTAGAGATTATTTTTGTTTTCCATAGAGCCCAAGCCATCCACCCCTCCCCTGGCACAGGTCATGCTCTGGTGTTCACAGACCTGGGACTCCTGCTACTCCTGCCATAGCAGCTCTGGACAGCCTGTCTGCACAAGGAAAGGGTTCCTCACCTCCACCCACTGTTCTGTGCCCAGCACACTGCCCCTGGGCTGTGCTGGATGTGTCCTAGCAGCACTGCATGTCCATAAGAACGAACACTTCACACCCTTCCCGGAGTTTATCAAAGTGCTGCATGGACTCGTGTGACCTCAGCCAGCAGCACCCACAGAAAACAGCAATACTTGGCTTTGCAGATGGTGAAAGACTGCTTCATTTTACACTAGCATCTAATCAGCAGCCTGGCAATGAGAGTTCCTCCGCTTGCTCCAGCTCCCAATCCAGTGAGTGCAACATTCACAGGCAGACTGAGGGGAGACAGAGGACAGGGGAGGGGAAAGGCCCTCTTAAAGCTTTTTTTCCTTAGGGGTTCTGCTGGTCAAAATTCCCTTGGAAACCAAAGATAAATCTGCCCAGACAACAACCAAATTTTAAAAAAATCTCTAAATTGCAGGTGCATTAAATGAAACTGAAAAATCTCCATGAAAATTCTTACATTAATTCAGAAAAGGCGCTGCATATAACCAAAACCTCTGGTTTTCGGCTCCTTTACTTGTCCTCCTCTGCAGCATACACCTGACTGCCTTACAGAACGGCAGCGCCCCGGGGAGCCCTGGCAGGCTCACCCCTCGCTGCAGAGTGGCCACACTGCCGGGAGCGTCGCAACGTGTGCACAGTGCTCATGCACCGTGCCCGTACCCTGCATCTCCGAGCACTTGTAATGTGCAGGGAGAACACGTGCTCCTACCTCTTCAGGTGCTTTGCTTTAAAGTCTGTGTATGGTTTAAGTTCACAATACCCATTAAAATTAATGAGCTTTGTGCTGCAGCTCACATGCAGGCGCATTTTGTAGCGCTTTGCCTGAACGTGGGCTGCTGGCTCTAACTCAGAAACTCTTTGCCTTTTGGGTAATATACAACAGTTCATAGCTCCCGAGTGTCAGAGCCTGGTGTCACCTCAGACAGGGCGCTCAACAACTGACCTCAGTGGGAAGAGCGGTACCTTACGAAGGGTGAAATGTGCCACGGCAGCATGCTTGCCTACGTCCTTTACTGTGCTTTAAACAATCATATAGCGGGTATGCAGGGATGAGAGAGGGATTGAATAGGGACAAGACACTATATAGATGCCGGGAGGGTGAGCAGCATGGAATGGCAGTGGCATGGAGAGGTCTGGGAGATACCGAAGTCAGGATGAACGCTACTGATGCTGCAGTGGTGCAGAACTGCTGTGGCATGGGGCTAGCAGAAGGCCCTGTGCTGGCCCAGGAGAGCTGACACTGCTTCTGCTCCAGACTGGGATCCTGCCCTTGAATGTGCTGTGCTTTCATAGCCACCACCAACCTCCGGTTATGAACAAATCTGGTCTTCAGTCCACTTAACCTGTCCCAAGTGCAAGCCTTATTTAGAGACTGATTTACATCCTAACTGCCAGCATGGGGTAAGCGAAAAAAAATTGATAATTGGACATTGTTTTCAGGCTAACATCAATAATACACAGATCTGATGGGAAGTAAGCGAGTAGGTTCTTGTAAGAGTGATACTAGATTGATCCTACATGAGCAAGAAATTTGAGATGTTCTCAGGTGTGCTAAGTCTGAAGAATTACATATCCTAAACATATCCAAATTAAGAATTTCCCTGCTCCCTCCCAAGATGTGCAGGACCCAGCACGAAGCCTTTAGGGTAAAGGATGATGTGGAAAATCTCTCTTGTAGATCTTGGTATGTTTGAGGTGTGTTTTGAGCTTATGAAACCACTGTGTTTGGCTATATGAGGTCAGCAACCAGGTTCTGTCAGGGACAACAGAGGGATCATAAATCTTGGAGAAGACCATTCCCCTGAAGTCAGTCCAGCCCACTGTGGCTGCTTTCTGCAGAAGCACAGGATCTCAGGTGTCAGTGCTGAGCTCCAGCAACCAGAGTAACGGAGGTGCTGGAGGAAAAGGTAGGGGAATTAAAAACAACAGATACCTATAGTGTAGCTAGAATCAGAAGGTCATGCTGGGTAGGACAGCTTGTCTGAGGGTGGATCTCTACAAAAGTGACAGTTTGTTTTGACAGGAAATATTCAGAGAAGAAGCCATGTGTTTTAGGGGACTCCTCTGTAAATCACCAAAAGAGTCTATGGGTTCAGAAGAAGCTGAGGCAGGGATATGCCTGGAAAGCTCTAATATGTCTTGCAACAGCCAAGGCTTCTGAAATAGTTAAAGCCTATGCTGATTTTCTTTGGAGGACAGAGCCTTCAGAGAACGGGATAGAGAAGTTCAGGTCCCCAAAAGCTGAGATCAGGATGTGCACTTAGGTTAACACTGTCTCAGCATGCTTTGGGTCACACAGCCAAAAAAGCTCTGTGATCCTGAAGAGTAAAGGTTGGGAACAGAGTGGTCCCAAACAGTGTGCCGCAACCTGTCAGGAGAAGGCTCCCTGGGTCTGTGCCCCAACCCTATTCCCACCTAGACATTGCTGCTTCAGTTAAGGTAATTCCTGCTTGCTTTTGTCACATGATTAATGCTACGGAAAGCATGAGCTTTTATTAATACATTTTAAACAAAATAACATATTTCTCTTTAATAGAGGTTTATACAAGAAATACTAACTAACCAAGAAGGTAAGGTAAATATGTTTACCTTTTATGGCAGAACAACTCACAAAGAGCTAACAGCAATTCTCAGAGTTAAAAATGCTATTCAGGGCTGCAAAAAGGAAAGGTTTCTGATGAAGAATCTTGTTCTGCTTTCTAACAGAAATTCAAAGTGATACCAATTTCCAGTGAAATCAAGAAGCTTGGGCTTGCTGTGGTATATAGGGTGTCCTGGTTTGAGTTAGAACCAGACCAATTCTGTTCAGTGATTTTACNAGGCTGTACCTGCGGGAAGGAGCAGCCAGGACAGGGGACCTTAAACTGACCAATGAGGTAGTCCCTCCCATCTACATCATATTCAGTATAAAGCTGAGGGATCACGAGGGTCTTGACCCTTTCGCTGGCCTTCGCTTTCTTTTGGGGTCCTCTGCCTTCTTGGACCCTTCCCTTCGGTCTTCTCTTCTTGGACCTTCTCATGCCTTTGATCCTGATTCGTGTGTTCCTGAACCCAGTTCCTGAACCCGGTTCCCATCTGCTGCTGAGCCCAGTCTGGGACTTTGCCAGTGCCTGCACAGCCTCAGTGGTGACAGTGACATAACTGCCATCAGGGGGTTTTGTATGTATTTGTATATAGCCCATTTTACTATCATTATCTTTGTTAAAGCCTTTTTAGTTTTCTTTTCTAATCCAGAAGCCTCTCTCTCATTCCCTTCCTCTCCCATTTGGGAGGGAAGGGGCCATAAGTCTCTCTCCCTTCTCCTCTTTCTCCTCCTCTATTTGGGGGGGGAAGAGGGGTTAACAGAGAGTGTCTGTTGTAGGTCTGGTGGATTGAACCTAAACCTCGACAACAGGGATTTGGAACTTTTTTTCCACTTGGAAGTCAGTGAGAACTACCACTGAGTTCAGTGCGAGTAAGACTGGAGGATCTGGCAACATCTGTGTACTCCTGACTGCACCTTAGGAGCCTGGACTTTTGGCATGAATTTTTAAATCCAAGAACTGTCTCACTCCCTTGGATAAATACAATTTTCAGCTCACTTTATAGATGTGCTAGAGGTTTTGCAGCCTTTACAATCTGTCATATAAATCCATATTCAAGTGTCAATGTGTGAAGGGGCTGCTTTAGAGGTCTTCTGGGTGAAAACATGAATGGAATTTCTAGAGGATATGCTCTCAAAGATGAATAATTTGTCTACTTAGCCAGTTACTTTAGAAATTACATGTTGATGGTAAGAGTCACCAGGCTGAATTCAACAGGTTTTTTTTTCCTTTCTACCTGTAATTCACAACTACCGAGTTGGGAGTTTTGCTGGGAGAACTTGCTGTAAATAAGCTATTGATATTGAGCCTCAGATCCAGGTAAGACAACATCATCCTTCCTGTACCTCCAAAGCTTGTTAACTTTAATGGCATTTTTGGGTATGCACAGAAAGCAGCCTCAAGTAGCTATAAGAAGAGAGACTAATACTATTATTTCTGAGGCAATCTCTGTGACCACCATCATTATGCTGTTGTTGATCACGATGTCTTTCATGTGTTTCTCATTTTCCTTGCCTGTCACCCTCTGAAAGGCCATCTTATTTTCTTGTATGGTACTTCATTCAAAAAGCCAACTGAAGAGGTAAAGAGTGGTGCGTAAGGTGAGCGTGAGTGGTTTAGAAACTATCTTTGACAGTGGCTGTTTAACCCTCTTCTCCTTTGTCATACTAGTTGTGCACTGCCCAAGGTTTCTTCTTTTTAGATGACAGAATTTACATAGCCCATAAGAATCTACTGGAAAGAAGGCACCTACTCCTTTTAATGCCTAATCTGGCATCCTTTACTTACACAAATTTAATCAATGGACAAATGCTTTTCTCACAGCAGCTGCACTAACACAAACAACATCAAAGACTTTGTCAAAGTTGCTCTGGAACAACTCCAGGATCACTGATGTGCAAGATCTGGACTCCAACTTCACATCAGCCATTAATAGGTAAGACTTCCAGAACTGGGTCCTTTCTCTCCCCAAATTAGAGCCAGCCACATAACTTGGGAAAGGCAAGCAGAGCCAGCCGAGTGGGCTGAGCACAGTCAATCCTAACAAATTACAATAAGAAATGTATCATGCTGCCTGCTGTCAGGTGTAATTTATATCATACCAGAGGGGTGACTGGAGAGCAGGTATAGGCAGGAACTGGTCATACCTATACTTGCTCCTGCTGGGCCTGATCTGGCAAGCTGCTGGGAGCTCTTCCCTCCCACTGAAGTCAGCGTGAACTGAGTTTGCTTGGGACCTAATATGACTGGGCCTCCTCAAAATACTATGGAAGGATAAACACAAATCTGAATTTTTTTTTTCTGGTTTCTATCAGCATGTGATGTCTCTGTGTATGCATATCCTGGTTGTATTTATACAGATGCTCACAATCTGTATGTGTCCTCTGACATACAGGTACGGTATACGCTACAAGCTAAAAGCCTATTTAGGATTTTGGAACACAGAGGAAGAATTAAGAGACTGTAACAGAAATGAGGAAGAAGTTTTATTCCTACAGCTTTGCATTTTAGTGAGTGCGAACCGTTATATGTGACTGGAGCTAAGATTTAGCAAAGCATTTCAGCATATGTTTACACCTTTTGCTGAAATACAATCTACAAATTTGTTTGACTTCTTAGATTTGAAGGTTTTAAGCTCATGCTCAAACCAAGAGTTTAATATGCTGTTCAAAATAATCCTGAAAGCTCTGCATGTGGATGAGTATGGCCATGCCTCTAAATGTGGCCATGCATCAACTAACAGCGCTCTGGTATTATTTCCAGATGTCTTGCCCAGAAAAGCTATCTCCTTCCTCCTGCACGTGTGAGAGACGTGGGAGTCCTCTCCCAGCCACACCACTGTGAAGGCAGTCTGTGCCTTACGAAGATACACACCGGCAGCAAAGCACCATCAGTAGCTGAAATAACTGCAAGTACTTTGCCTAACCAGGAATGAGAGCAGGGCAGGCTCAATGGAGGGTAAACAACAAAAAACAAATTTTAAATAATTTTTAAAAATAAAAAAGGAAAAAAAAAAAAAGGCGTACCCTTAACCCAGCTTCGTAATGTATGTAGCAGTGTGTCCTACTTGGGATGCTTGAGAAGGGTTATCTTTTGCTATAAAAATATATGTGATTTACAGGTCTTATCCTATAAGCTCTTACTCCAGTGAGAACTGAAGTTTGAGCAGCTGAAAAAGCATTCAAGCCTTATGAGATAATACAGCAATACAAGCGAAAGACAGTATACAGCAAAACATCAGGCAGCATGTGAGCTCTGGTCAGTCACAGTTTTGTACTTTCAGTTTAAACAAACTACATAAGCTAAAGAAATATGCTTTTATTATTTATCAAGCAGGGAAAAAAAGCATTTTTCTACCACTATTTTCTTAAAAATAAAATCTGTGAATTTATGTATAGTCTCCCAAAGCTTCCATAACTAAAGCTTTTATTAAGTAAGTCTGATACAGGGTATATTTTTAAAATAGTGTAAGCAGTGATATTTTAAAATGTAGAAACAGATGTGCTGCTCTATTACAACTGCTGAATTCTCTGTATTTTTTTATACTATGAAGCATTTGTCTGCTTCTGTTATAAATCTCTCCCCACTCAACAGATCTCTTCTCTATGATTAAAGTAGTACCACACAGACATCATTAAACAGACACTGTCCAGAAAAATCACACTGTTTTAGCCTGACCATAAAATGTAGGTATTTTAATAATTGCTTCTTCTCCATAGAGAATTTCAGCAGCTCCCTTTCCTTGGAATGAAATCACAGCCATATGCTTTATGACATCAGAGGCGTTTCAAGGTGTCTCCATAAATGTCATTTATTGCTTGGGAACCTGCCAAATCTGTGCAAAAATTCCTAGCTCTTTTAAAGGAAAAGTCTTCAAATGAAACTAGAGCTTTACATTGGTTGTCATACCAAAAAAAAAAAAATCTATCCCCTATGGAAATACTGGCCATGAAGGTAGCAAAACCTCTGGCAATGAAACCTGGTGACCTGGGCTCTCGTTTGCTTTTGAGCCAATCGTGCCTCCTTTAACTAGTCTGCTGTGCACCCCGACACTGCACATCCACACCTCCTCCAAACCCTTCTGCAAAATAAGCAGTCTGAATGACAAAAAGCTGAATTGGTTTAGTGATTGTAACTGTAAATCAAAATCAGGTACGTCTTAACGTACTGCTCCAGTGGATGTGCTTTAACCCTTAACAGAGCGGTCCCTTCCACTCTACCGTCACAGGCCTGATGCTGCCCAGGACCCCTCGTCCTTCACGGCAGGACTGGGAAACAGGCAAATAACAAAGACAGCCTATGTCATATACACCAAGATACTGTCATGCCACATCTATCCATGATCTGGCGTATCTAGAGTCTATTCTGAGCTAATACTGGCCAGATCTAAACAAATCTTGCCAGACAAGTCACCAACCTGTCCAGCACAAACCAGCTACCTTTAAGCATGCAGCTGCAAGCAGGCAGAGCAGGGTGGTCAGCCGCTGTCCAAAGGAAGTGACCGCTGACACTGAGGCACACAGCTACTACTGAGGTTAGGATTCTGGCTGGCTGACAGAAGCATCCATTAGTCCCAATGTAACAGAGCTGTTCTGTTTTCTTAAGGAAGGAAAAAGGACTTTTTTTTCTCTATAAATCTGAAAGAAAGAGGTTGCTTGGTACAGTTGGAAATAATCTAGGGCAGCACACCAACAGGTGCTTCAAACGTATCGGCAGAGTGCAGAAGACGTTGAGAGAGAAAATGAATAGACTCTCTAAATAATACATAAATTTTACAGGCTTTTTTTCTGTAGAACCTCACTGAAGTTACTGTATAAATCGGAAACTGAATTATTCATAAGTGGTGAATATATAATAAATCGTATTTCGCATTGAAATATTCCTCACAGGTACGTGCCTCTTTCCATGCAATGAACAGAAATGGGCAGTGAGCCTGAAAACACCAAGATCTTACCTGGAGTCTGGGTACTTGGTCAAGGTAGCCAGGCTGCTGGTGTACATGTGTCCTCCTACATCGATGTGCACAGGAGCGTTCGACTTGGTAAGTTGAGCTGGGAGAGGAATTCCTTGAGCAGCCAGAGGAGAAACCGGGGACCGTGTTAGAGACAGACGGGACATGCTTCTTCCCTCCTGCAAAGGGAAGGAAAAAAAAGAACAGTTTCTCTTAAATGTAGCAGTGTGTTACCTTTCTTTCCAGTGTGATCACAGATCTAATCAGATCATTTTTGCATCTGCCTGATCACATATTCAGCTAACAAATTATTGCCACCACTGTAATTAAGTGTATTTGCATCATTTTCTTCAAAGTACCAG
This sequence comes from Eurystomus gularis, assembly GCA_013400335.1. Lineage (NCBI taxonomy): Eukaryota > Metazoa > Chordata > Aves > Coraciiformes > Coraciidae > Eurystomus > Eurystomus gularis. The sequence goes on along the minus strand of VZZY01025269.1, from coordinate 4,606 downwards.
AGGGGAAGAGGAAGATGCTTATTAGCAATAAGAAATCAAGAAAAAAATTTTTCAAGGTGTCAGCCTCAAGGGGCATAAAACAAACTGCAAAATTCTAATTAAAGGTCGCAGGCTTATGTGTTAGATGTGAAATATCCCCTGACAAACGAATAACCAATTTGTGAATTGGGATTCAGGGGTTTTTGCAAGTTTGTCTCAGTAACGAGACACCTCTAAATTAGTGACTTCCTCAGTACCTAGGGCATTTAGTTTATACATGTAGTAAATTTCACATCAAACCAAGATCTACTTTCTGGTTTATTTTCAATAACTGTGAAGTAAATGGATAATTTTCAGTTAAGTCTTAATATTAGACATAAAGAACTAATAAGCTTTCAAACTGAAAGCAATTAACACCTGGAAGCAGTGAAAACAGGAAGATATATAAACTGACCCATGCCTTCATGACAAGACATGTTAGAAAGTGCTGTACAATCCTGGCACGTGAAATTCAATTCAATTCAATTCTACCTAATGCTCACTGCCCTAGCGATACTTGAAAATTAGTGAAATTTCTGAACTGAGTCCCAAAATCTTCTTTGCTGACATACAAGGCAAAAAATACTGAAATGTCTTAAAAATTAACAGGACAACCACAGCAAAAGAAAATTCCCCGATTCTCTTCTGTAAGAAAAGCACAGCTTATTCTGCATGGAATGTTGTGTCTCAAAGCTGATTTCAGTTAAATCGGTATAGACGGCATACATGTCAAACGGAAAAAACCCTTTTATAAAAGTTTAAGAAAATGTCCATCCCTTCTCCCCCTTATGGGTAAAGCAACATATGCAAAACATTATAGTTGAAGACATTTCTGAATATAATCTAATTTTCTTGGTATTCCGTTCTGCAAGCATGCTACCAAGCACCCAGGCTCTTCCTTACATCTGACAAGCACTTTACATCCAGCGTTGCAAAGTGAATTCCCATTTCTCCTGCATTACTTTAACAATGTTTCTTAGAAATCTTAAGCTGGTCTCGCCTTTCTCTTAGCAGAATTTTGCACAGATGCCTGGCTACGCCACTCAATGAACATACAATTATCAACATTCTTTGTAAAAAAAAATAAAAAAATAAAAATTTCTGAGCTATATAGAAAGGGATTGAAAAATCTTAATACATCAGGCAGCTTCACAAAGTCATCACAACATTTCCATTTACTGCATTTCATCTTGGTTATCTCCTAAGAATCTTCCACATCTACAGCACAGAAATACATCACCCCATTATGAATCCACATCCTTCTCTCTTTGGAGGCTGGACGGACAGCTGCACTGAACACGAAGCAAATACCAACTCTGTCCTAGGACTTCTGTGTCAGCCGATGCAAAATTGGGCATTAACATTTTTACTACAGCACCACCTTCAAGGAAAGTGATTGAATCCTTTCATGACTGAAGACGTTGCTTTCTTGTTTCCCACAAGAGCCTGTTGTGGGCAATCTTCAGTAAATATGTGTCATATAGCATAAATAAAAAACCTAACTTTTAAAAACAACTTAGTATGTAAGTACCTACAGTATTTTAGCGATGTGTTTACTAATCTGTGGGTGCTTCATCTGCCTGCCAGCACAGACAAAGGTGGGCTTTTTTCTTACCAAAGAGCACTGTAAACTCATGTTCACTCCCTACTCCTTCACTTAAATGAAAGGGTCAGAAGATCCAGGCTGAATGTCAACCCTGTCTTTGTTCAGACCCTAACTACTATCACTAATGATAAAGGTACAGACCTTGCATGGTACAGAGCTGCCTCAGAAATAAATCTCATGCAGTTTCACAAAACAAGTGCCTAATTAGGGCTCATCTGCACCCCTTGTTACCATTTCCAAATGGAATCAAAGGACTGCCAGTCCTCTGTAAACGCATCTTACATTTAACCATTTGTCTTGAAATACAGACTTCAATTTTAATATATGCACAGATAGCTAAAGATCAAGTGATCTGAATCTATTTGTGCATATTTAAGCACTACTGCTATCTTAGGATTTTGTTTAATGTTAGTATACCAGTAAATTCCTTGATCTGTAAAGAGTCAGAGATTCTCAGTGAGGCCATACTCACACAGTAGATATTTAATTTATACTATTCACTGGAGGGACCTTTTGAACAATCCTCTGCTTTTGGCATCTCTCAGCTAGAACATGTGTTGAAAAAACACTTAATTATAGAAAATCACTGCAAAGCGAAAATAGTTCTCAAACTTTTATGGCTTTTCATACTTATTGAGGGTGCCGCTGGCTTTTGGGGAAAGGGGAAGAGAAGGGGAATTAAAACACAGGCTTCTCCCCTGGTTGGAGAGGATTCATATTTTAAAAAGGAATCCTACATTTTTATTAAAGTTGTGGAATTCAATCATTTTCGTATGAGAAAATTATCAAGGGGCATAATTGCTAAGCACTACATAAAGGGCACTGAAAACACTCCTACTGCTCAGAAAAAATAAATAGTCCCTATTTCTTAAGGTACCGTAACCCTATTTCTAATGACTCCTTCCTCTTCTTAATGTAAAACACAGCTAAAATTCATCACACTGAGTAATGTACTTATTTTATGCACAAAGCAAAATCCTAAATGTATTTATCCAGTGAAAGTCTTTATCCACATATTTTCTAATACTGATGTGAAAATTAAAACCTTAAGGGTAAATATCGCAGAAACACTAACAAACTTCATTTATTAAACCATGTAAAATAATCCTTGCTCTTTAGTTGCCTACAACAGGATACAGCATCCCAACTAGTGGCACAGGCAATAACCCTGCTCTAATAAGTAACACAGGAACCTGCTGAAGGCAAAATCAATAGAGCCTGATTCCCAAATTATGGGAATATTTAGTTTTTCAAACATTACACACCAAGATCTTTCAGAGCCAGCTTATCTTTTTCTGCCTTTCTAAGCTAACTGCATAAGTACTGCTTGTAAAAACTATTTGCCCATGCAAAGTGAAATAATCACAATGCCATGCTCATTTACACACAAAATGATTTTGTGTCCCATTGTGCTCACAGTTGTTCAGCTCTCTAGGGGTGATTAAACTAGCTATGCTGCTACAGCTTGAGATGATTTCACTGAATCGTTTCTCCATGAAGTTGCTTCTTTGCTAAGCTGTTATTTTAACCATAAAAGGTAAACAGAAGGCAGTTGTAAGAGCTCCATTCAGCTCCGTGCCCAGGGCTATAACCCTAGGGCAGAGAATGCTGAAAGACTGCAGAATTTTCCAGGGTGTTGCCTTTCTTGCTCTAAAGCCTTCAGGAATACTGTTCATTTAATACACACTCTAGATGATACATTTCAGATCCTACTAAAAGAAAGACTTCAAAAGTGTAAGAACTTTTGGGCGGATGAAGCTTTCCCACCTCTGCACATAGCTCGGGGCCATGGTAACCAATACTGCTGTTGATGTTGGGAAAATACAGTAGAAATAAACTGCGCAGAGCAGAGCAGACAGATAGGGACAAGGGAGGTGAAAGGTTGCAGGAAAGAAACAGGCAGCAGTCTGGAAGGGATAACGAGAAAAAAGGGAAAAGAATGAGAAAGGAGGCGGCTCTGAAGGAGGGACAAAGTTAAATCAAGGAGCAGGCACTTAAAAGACTACAGATGGGAAGCAAGACTAATTAAGGATGTAAAAGCGCTTTGTTTCTAAAGTTTATTGTTGCCAGGATAAAAATTAATTGAAACTAATGCTGTTATTCACTCGTGCAGTTTAATTCCTTCATGCGCATTTAAGACGTGAAATGAAAGCGGCAGGTTTAAGGCCCTGCCGAGAAGCTGCTCGCTGGCCCGGGGGGCCGGGGC
>VZZY01025262.1:0-43987 GCA_013400335.1 Eurystomus gularis | reverse complement strand
CAGCGAAGAGTCTACCTGTCTACTCCATGAGCCCCCAGCTTGTTCAGCAGGATACTGTGGAAGACAGTGTCAAATAACTTACTGAAGTGCAGGTAGACACCAACCGCCTTGCCCTCATCCACTAGGTGGGTCATCTGGTCATAGAAGGAGATCAGGTTGATCAAACAGGACCTGCCCTTCGTGAACCCGTGCTGGCTAGGCCTGATGCCCCAGTTGTCCTGCACTTGCTGCATGAGTGCATCCAAGAGGAACCTCTCCATAATCTCCCCTTGTACTGAGGTCAGGCTGACAGGCCTGTAGTTCCATGGATCCTCCTTCCTGCCCTTCTTGTAGATGGGTGTCACATTGGCAAGTTTCCGGTCTTCCAGGACCTCTCCCATTGACCAGGATCACTGACAAATGGTGGAGAGTGGCTTGGCAAGTTTCTCTACCAGCTCCATCAGCACTCTCTGGTGGATCTCATCTGGCCCCATAGACTTGTGCGTGTCCACACTTGAAGAGACAGCCTAAAATCTGAAAAAACAAACTTTGAAGCCAACATAAGAGCAGGTTAGGCAAAGAGGATCTTTTCATTTTGATGCCTATAACCTGAGGAACTGCAAGGAAGCTACAAACCCACATTTCAAAGTCAATACTTGCATGTTCAGTACATTCAGTACTGGCAATGGGCGTGAAATAGCAGGTGTTCCAGAGACATGTCTAAAAAATCTTTAACAGAGGGACATCAGACAAATAGCATAAAGGATGACGATTTTTTCTAGCCTCTGAAATGTTGAAATGCTTTTGTCCCACTAAACATTCTGATAACTCAACGGCCTTCGCAAGTGGCTGATTCCTGGCTTCAGAAACTCCTTATAGCAATAAATTCCATAAATATATATTTTATGTGAAAAAAGGAACCTTTCTCATCAGCTTTGAATTTCTCACCCTATAAACACAAGCTGACTTGTGCCACAAGACAGGGTGAAAAAAAAGCTGAAGCTCCTTTGGTATTCCAAGTAAATTCACTGCCTTTATACATAGCTCTCTGCTGCTGGTGCAGAAATGAACTGTTTTGGTAGATAGATACAGGAAATGCTAACTGGAAAGCAAAAGGCTCCCCCAAAATGACTTTCCTTGTCACTAAAATATATCTCAAGCAAATTTTGGTTTCATGTGTTTTGTCTACATTTTTCCTTCTCAACTTAACCACCCTGCTGGTAAACCTGAATCAAATTATCAAACTGAATTTCTTTGTGGCTCAGTGGACAGAGGCGATGTCTGAAGACTGCAGGTCATCCAGCCAGGAGAGGTGTGTACCCTGAGGCTTTTGTGTCACAGAGGAACTTTCCTTTCCTTCTCAGGGAAACAGCATAGCATTACCTCCCCTTGCCCAAAGAACAACCAAATGTTCTTTTGCACCTTTTATTCTTACTTGCACATGATCTAAAAATCAGTTGAAGTTGCTTGGCTGGCAGCAGCTTCAATACAAGAGCAACTTACTGGCTATAAAACAGCATGGGCAACACTGGTGGAAATCCCTCCACCCTGCCATGAGCCTTTCTGAGAAGCTCCTTGACTAGCTCTCTATGTTAAGACTGGTAGATATTTTTCCAATAAAGGTTAGTTTTAGTGGTAGCTTCTGTGAAGTGAAGCCACAGGACTCCTTTCAATGAGCCACTGAGCAGCTTTTATGCATCTTTTCAGGTCTTTCACTGTCAATAGGGACTGACACCAGTAATGGCCAAACTCGCTGTCATTCAGACATTACCAGCTGTGTCCCAGGCACTCTTCATGGTTACTTAGGTGTCATTCAGTTCCAAAGGAAACTATGGCTCATCTGTCACTTAAAAGTTACTCAGCTGTTATAATTGCACAGCTGACTCAGCAGGGACTGCAGCAAAGTCTACAAAGACAGTTAACAAGGACCAGTAAGGACAAAATGAAATTGGCTGCTGGCCACTGAGTGGAAGAGTTTCTCTCTGTGGGGCTGAACACCAGGTTCTGGCTGCCCCTGTTCTAGGGATGAAAGGCTAGGTATGCAACTAGAATAGACCAATGCACTGAAATTGGGGTAGGTCTAAGTTCCTGAAATCCAGAACTGGGTTCCAAGAAAACTTTGCCCATAATATACCTAGACTTGCTATACTTCTTCCCCTGAATCTGCTTCCTAAGCTTTCTAATCACTACACATTTACATACAGGCAGCCATCATAAGTTCTACCTCCCAAAAGCTATGTTTAGAAAACTGGCAACCACATCGCTCAAATACAATGTTCAAGTGCTTAATGTAGCGATCAGTTTTGGATACTGGACCCTATATGAATAGATAGCTGTCTTGTAGTCCTAAAGAAACAGGAAAATTCAGATACATTCCTGTGTGAAGCAATCCCTATTGGTTAGTATGTGGCTTCTGATAACTACCTGGGTTTTGCAGATCAATTTTGTGAGGTATTCTTTTGTTTTCTTTGGAAGCTATGGAAATTGTTAATTGACTGTTAATTAATAGCCAAACTAGCTATAACTGAATATTCTTTAACTGGAATATATACCTTTGGGATTTACACATCACCGCTAACACTTTAGCTTGAACATGCTAAAATTATGCAGTTATTCACAGAAAGGAAAACTAAGAAGGGCAAAAGTTGCAGCAATATGCTTCCTGGGAACTTATCAAACAGAAACAAAGCCTATTAAAAAAATACCAAGGTTATTCCTTTGCCCAGGCTAATCTGTCGTGCTCTGACAGCTCAAAACTTGAAGGTACAAACACAATTTTGGAATAGAGAACTGCCGTAAGCCATGAATTTGCAAAAGTGAAGCTGGCAAAGCTGGGAAGGTGAGAAGGCTGGGCTTAGCTTTAGATGTGTGTTTTTAGACTACCTTCCTCACCTTCAGTTTCTTATTTAAAAATGTTTTTGTAGCCATGGAATTTTTGCATGAAAGCACATTACTTCAAAGCTTCACATAATTTGTGCTCCTTTCCCTCTGATCTTTGTGTTGGCTGCTTAAAAAGAAAACCGTAATAAATTACCACTGACTAGCCAGGAAAAGGCAAGAATGACAATGTTTTGTTTTGACATTTATAGTATCTCTTGTATAATTCAATCTTGTATCCAGTGTACTCAAATAATTTCAAACATTTTCATACAGAGCACCCACAAAACTGTACCCACAAAGATGTTGTTGAAACACTTAGTGCATACGGGAGCTGTCAGTCTCTGTTCAGGATACCAGATCCAGCCTTCCAGAAAAATTAATCTGCATAAGCCTATTCCCTCATACCTTTTTTATTCAGAATACCTCAGACATGGGTAAAGCGTGGGCTCTCCTGTTTTGGCAATGTGATGCACACTTGGCCTGTGGTGTGTTTGTCTTAAGTACTGTGGTATTTGGACAATGAGGTGGGGTCCTCTGTGCTCAAAGAGGCCTTGCTATCTCCACTGCAACCCAGGGGAGTGGAGACTCGCCTGGCTATCAGAGGATGCAGAGAAGGAGGGGGCCCTGCTGAGGCGGGACAGCCCTGCTTCTGGTCAGCAAGGGCAACAAGATAACAGGAACCTGCATAGTTCTTTGTTGCTGAGAAAAGGCTATTAAATCTGATAGCTGCCCTTTGCATCATTACCTATGAAACGTATATTCCAGTTGACATCCCTGCATATGCTAATGAAGATTATAGAGATCATGCTAAAACATGTATGACTATAGCACATATCTCTCCACCCAAATCATACTACATGCCACCTGAGGGGGGGGAAACCATGTAATCTGAGAGATAAAAAGACGGAGAAAATTGTGATTAAATTGGGAGAGAAGAACCCCAACATCTGACAGACCAGTCCACAGGCTATGTTCTCTTACTCCACCCCAGGCAGGGACCCTTTCTGGGTAAACACCAAACCTTTCACCCTCTGGTGAATGTTAACCTTGGGTTGTCATTTTATTATTACTATATTCCGCTAGCAATATTAACCTTAATTAGTAGCACGATTGTAGTTAGTGAATTTGTCAATGGCAATCTCGAATCTATTCTGTCACTCTTAATAAAATAACTGATTTTGAATGATTTGTGAATCTGACTCGCTGAAAGAGCTTTGGGGGGACTCTGATCAACAGATCGGTGAAAGTCCTGAGACTCTGGCATCAAATGTTGAAATTACATTCTTTTAACACAAGTACCTGACCAGCTTGGTAGAAAGAGCTTAGTCAGCATGATGTAAAGAGTCTGTTTATGGTTAAAAGCAATGAAAAGTTTGTGCACCATTAACATGGAGTTACACAACCCCAAGGTATTTCAAGCTGAAAAATTCAATGCTTCTACATAGTGTTTGTCACAGGCAAATGTTCTCCATTTGTGCAGTTGCTCAGCTAAAGAAATCTGAATTTTCAGGAGAGATTCATGAGAGCTCTGCTCCTATTAAAAGAAGCTGACTGGATGCCTAGTCACTCTTTGTGAACCTCTCCCTTTAAGTTGGGCAATGGCCATACAGTAGACTAGCAGGACAATAAAGGACCAAGAACTCTACTCTGCACACTTCCTGTATCCTCATTTCCTCATCCATACAGCTTCTCTATTACCTTTAACTCCTCTGCAGCTTCATCAGGGATGATTCCTTTCTGTAGCTTTTCTAAAAAAATGAGACTATGTATACATATATAAAAACCACATTAGTGTAGCCCAGTATCTCACATGTGTCTTGGTTCATAAAACTCCTGGGAACTTTAAAGAGTCTGGGCAATACTTGTAGAGTCCAATGTAGTGTATATCAAACAGACCCAAATGGTTCATCATGCCCTGGAAAGTCTTTCCAATGACTTTAGAAGTGTCTTTTGAACCTCCAAAGAAAGGGGACTCGGATGTATTAGCTTTATGAAACCATCAGTTTCTTTGATGGTAACACTTCAGAAATGTTTGTTATTGTCAAAGACCCTGAATAGCCAGCCTATGACCATTATTTTATACACTGCTTTAATTGTTTTCATTACATAGGCCAATTTAATCTGCAGTGAATGACTATTAATACAGCTTGACATGATCTTTTGGGGTGTGAATTTTGATTTCATGACATGACAATTTCCCTGGAATTACTCTCAATTTAAACTGGTGAAAAAGCAAATCTGAATGAGACCAAAGTTTTTATGAATCAAAGAGATTTTCTTCAATTTTGAAAGGACATGCTTATATATTCATAGGCTGAAGTTGCTGTGCAGCAATCATCTTGCTTTTTGCCGCTTTCACACTACCTGAATACAGAAAACGAGAAATTTCTGCAACTCATATAGGTCTCATTACTAAGTGATGCATGAATACTCTCACGTGCACAGCCTCCAGCACCGAGGAGATATGAAAAATTAAGAATGGCATAAAATTAACACAGAGCTTGCCGTTCCTGTATCTCTTAGCATGTAATTTAATCATTAATTCTCCTGAGGATAGACTGTGTCAACTGATCAATGCAAATGAAAGCTGTTGACTGGCTAATACCTACACTGTTGATTTGAAAAGAGGCTGTGGCTAGAAAGTCTTAAGCATCAGAAGTTAAAATTTTATTCCATTAACACAGACCCTCTCATCCTCCTTTATCCTTCACTCAAAGGAAGTCTAGTGTGTCTGTGGAAACTATCAAATTCCCTCAGTGCTGACAGGTGTCCTCTGCAACCCAGGTTATGTCAATAGGGTTTGATGGCACATCAGCTTGTGTTGAATATGTCCCTGTATCTTCTGTAAACTGCTTCATTCTTCATCTCTTGTGTGAGAATAGAGTTTTCTGTACCTGTTCCAATATATATGCTCTAACTTGTTTCTGAGAGCCTGGAAGTTTCAAATTGGATTTTAAGTAGGAAATCATAAGGATTTTGGTATCTAAATCCCTTTCATGGATATGTTGAGAAACACTGTCTTGGTTTGAGTTAGAACAGAACTAAATTTATTCAGTGATTTTAATTTTCAGTTAAGTCTTTTTTAAGTTACTGCAATTTCTGATGTTAATGGTGTATTTTTGCAGACAGTGCCTGCTTCTGGTAGTGATAACACCTGATATTTAGAGTTAGTACCAAGGAATGGTATGCTGAAAGGCTCTTGCTTATATTTGTTCCTATGGAGACCAGGTTCACTGCTAAATCTTGTGTACCACGTTGGCAGTGCGGAAAGTAAAGGGCCACACCTGTGGGGAGGAGCAGACAGGATAGGAGACCCTAAACTGGCCAACAAGGGATTCCATTCCATATATGTCATATTTGGTATAAAGCTGAGGGATCACGAGGATCAAGCTCTCTTCTTCAATGGTCAGCATCTGAGAAGGATTCCTTCCATTGTTCTGCCTTTGATCCCTACCCATATGTTCCTGAATCCAGTTTCCATCTGCCTCTGAGTCCAGTCTAGAACTCGTCCAGTGCCTGCTCCACAGCATCAGTGATGTAGAGCCATCAGGGGGATTGTGTTTGATATTGGTTTTGTATATATTTGTATATATTTCATTTAATTGTTATTATTTTTGTTAAAGCTGTTTTAATTTTCTTTTACAATCCATAAGTCTCTCTCCCTTATTACCTTTCTCTTCCTCTTTGGAATGGGAGAGAGGTTAGTAAAGAGCACCCACCATTTGTCCAGAGACTGGCCCAGTCCTAACCCTTGACAAACACATAGCAAGTAACTCCTTAGCAGCATGCTTTAACTTTTGGTCAGCCCTGAAGTGGTCAGGCAGTTGGACTATATGATCATTCCAGGTTGCTTCCAACTGCAGTAGTCCTATTCTATTCTATTCTATTCTATTCTATTCTATTCTATTCTATTCTATTCTATTCTATTCTATTCTATTCTAAAATGTCATGCAAGATCAGCTACTGACCCTTTGCCCCCCCACTACTGTTATTAAGTTGATCCAAGAGCTCTTGGTGACTCTTCATTAGGAAATTTTCTTGATTAATATGGCATTATTGGTCACTACTGCTCTTGTCCTTTGTTAGTTTGTTTCTATCAGTTGGCATTACTCTGAATCTCCAGCTGCTTATTTCTCATTCCACTGTTTTCTGTTTTTCTTTATAGTCTATAGCTCTTTGTAGTCTTGCATTACTCTGATACACATTTTGCAATTTTCATTTACTTTCACTATGTTTATTTCACAGACGACCCCTTTCAAAAAATTTCACATGACTGTATGGATAAAATCTCTCTTGGCTGAAGACTGCAGTAAGCCGTACTCATTCAGAAAGTCTTGTCAGGTATCAGCTGAGAAAGCTTCCTTGCTTTTAGACCGTTAATAAAAAACTACATTCCTTATATATTATGGTTAGAAGAATGAGGGATTATTCAAAATGAACTGTAAAGATGGAATAGAATTGAGAGCAGAAAATGTAAAAGAACTTTCAACTGACTGTATATACTCAAAAAGGCAAAAAGTACAGTACAATATGGTGTAGTTTAGTGTGGTATATAACTATCTCATGAAAAATCTATTCTGCTGAGAAATGGCATCCAGTAATGATGACATTCCTTCTAAACTGGGCAGCCTACTGGGAAGCAGAAATAATTGCCTGATGCATGTGTTTCTATTATGTTCTACAAGAACATTGTGCAACCATAAGTATTTAGTTGTCATCTATGATGGACTTCAAGGGAAATCAAAAGCTACTACCCTGAGCACAATGACCTCATCCACTGTATCTTGGAAGCTTATCAGACTTTTGCATTTGGATGCACATGTATGTTGGTATGTTAGGATACAACTCTTTGACCTTTTGGGATGGACAGTACCAACAGCAGCACTATATGGTCGTTTGTGAAATTAGTTGTGTTTTCCAACAGCTGAACACCAGAAAGAGGTTTTAAATGTGTCTAAGGTTTTTCAAAACTACCTTAGCAATACAAGCCATGTTAGAATAACCTCTGACATGTGTGATTATTACTGTTGGATGGGTCATTGCAGGACTTACCATGAAGCTGCATCCAAAAGTCAACCCAAACATTGCCTATCAGCTGTAATACAAATATTGAGGATAGTTTTGGAAAAAAAATTACATGGCAGAAAATCATAAAGAGTTGATCTGAAGCTGACAGCTGCTGCATCTACTTCTGAAACTCTTTCCAAGAATGATTATGTTAGGAAGAATAACAACCTTTACATGATGTTCTCCTCTTGCCCCGATCAAATTTCTACCTAGTTTAAGTGCTACAAAAGTTGCTTTGGTTAACAGTTGCATAAATAAGTAGCATAAATTGCGTTAGATATTGTAGACTCAATCAGTGGCAAGATAGCTCTTACATAAGTTTGTTGTTGAGCCCAAATCAGGTTACTCTGTATGAAAAATCCAGAGTCTCATGTCAAGGTTGATGAATTGCATGCATAGACTGACAATAACCTGTGTGCACAGGTGGAGGCAGTTTCTGAAAAAGCACTGGTTATAGGGAACTAGTCAAGACTACAGATCAAAGACTGTGAAGACATGTCAATTCTTAGATTTACATACTCAGTATCTGTGTTAATATGATTGTCAAGTATGTGCATGATTCGAGAAGGCTGTTGCAGTTCTAGACAGGCTAGGGTAGATGGGGTTCAGTGTCTTTGTAATGACCTGGAAAGATGGTTAGATATTTGATCCAGGCAACAACCTCTCGACTATATGACTGCATTAACTTCTCTACCTGGTTGACGTTGATGAATGCTGTGTCTCTAGACATTGTAAGTGACATCAAAGACTTAAGGGAAAGGAGAACCTGACAGTAGCTGGCTTGGTCTTCTCTTAGATGTCCTGGACTGAGTGGTCCTTTTGTGGAAAAGAAAATTCTGGAATCCTGATGTCACGCTGCATAAAGTGAAGGAAAACAAGTACCTTTTTAATGACTTGAAAACCCCTGGAAGTGTACCTAAGGCAATATCTAAAGATCTGAACCAACCTGGATTTCAGAGCCTTGTGGTAAAAATGTCCTAGCCAAGAAAATTTTGTTTAGTCTTGAAATAGACAGCTCTGTGGTGGTATATATGGAACAGATTTTTCCAGTATAATAATAAAAATAAAAATTCTGTTAATTATATGAAGATATAGAAATTATTGTGAATTGTTTTCTTGTACTAAAATCCAATTTGAGAGTGTTCAAAATGCTTTCTATAATTCCTTGCCTTTCATTAAAATTGTTTTGAGTCCACATTGGCTTTTTTATCCAACACAGACAAGTTTTTTTGAAGCTCCAGGTCAGCAGATAGTTTTGATTATTTCAGCAAGTCACATCAGGCACACTAAGAAAGCTCGGAAACCACACTCAGCTTTGAAATTCATTGTTACTTCCCTTATTTCAGTCACTACCAGTAAGTAAAATCTGTACATCTGAGGAATTTTTTCAAAGAAGCTCTACATAGAATATATATATATATAGATTATGTGCTTGGGAACCAATTGTGTAAGCTTCATACACATCAATGGATAGCATATTCCCAAGCCTTCCCTCTAGCATAAATATTGGCAAGACCTAACAAGTTTATTAGATAAGAAAAGTTTCATTTGCATGTACACATTTTCATTATGTTTCCTTGTATTGTATTGTTAAGTATGTTAAGATCCTGCTGTAGCCAAGGTAAAAGCTAGTTTTTGAGATGTCTTCAAGGTCTGCGGAATGTTCTCATACTGCCATTGGCTGTTACTTCATTAACTAAGTTTCCTGACAGCTTCAAAATAAACAAAGTAAGTTCTCATATTGCACAGATAAGTTGTTGCCACCGAAAAATATTTATATGAATATAGTAAAAAGGTTCACGTCAAAAATTTCTTTTGCACTTCCTGACTTGGCTGCTCTCACAGTGTTGGATGTGTTATATTTATGATCTTACAGCATCAAAAAGCATATTAGATCTTTCCAAAATGCCTGAGCTCATGGTCTTTCTGATTCCAAGACAAAAAAAAAGTGGTTTAACTATCTAGACCTGAGGATTTGAAATAAATGCGCTTTGTCATAAAAAGAACCAGCTGATAGAATCAAGAGCTTGCATACAAATTTAATTTTTCATATAAAACTTTTCTTAGATTTTATTATTGTAAAGCTATAAACTCAAGAGCCAAATGTAGTCTCAAATACTCAAGACACATATTTTTTCTTCCAAGAGTTTCCTCAGAATATATAGGCTTAAATCATACTTTTTAAACACCGGGGTGTTTGAGTCTATTAAGAGAGGATCACAGAAAACATTTAGCCTGACTTGCATTTCCCAGACTACTTAATGTAGGAACTTTTGTTTTAACCCATTTGTGTTGTGTGGTGGGTGATCGAATGATAAAGGATGATGGTACTGAGGAACACATAGGTTGCTTAGACAAATATGCTTGTGATAATTGCGAACATTTTCCAACAACATCTGCAGCACTACCCAAAATACATACTATCCTTCTATTCCACAATGCTGCAAGATATTCTTGTGTGTATTTATAATATTGCTATACATAGTCTTCTACCTTCTTTTATCGGAATACTCGTTGCTGTCTATTAAAAGGCAGAAAATCAAAGGAGCTCCCTGTTAACTGATCTCTTTCTTGCAAGGCTTTGATTCATTGTAGGAGAGCTGCCTGTGCTTTTCTACATCATTCATCAGGAGCACAGGAGGGATTCATCTTACCTAGCTGTAGGCATGCCTACTATTAACAGCTATAGCTGAGTTGGTCTCTCTAGTGTGTTCATAATGACTGGAGGGAAATGGTATGCAACAGCTCGTCCATTCTAGATATCTACTCAGGATAACATCCATCACAGAAAGACTAGAGATGCTAATTTATTCACTGATTATGAGAAGAGTTTAAGGCCACTATGTGTCTGAATTCAAGATACTGGCATTCACTCAGATGACTTATTAGTCACTCAGTTTAATATTGTCAGCAGAGAATTTGTTCTACTGCTTAAAGTAGAGCAAATTGATACTCAGTATGAATGTCTCCAGCAGACAGGCAAGCCTCCTACACAGCATATAACACTGGTCTTTCAGAATGATAGATGGATTGGGTTTGATTGACAAAAAAGGCTGTGAGAAGGATTTAGGCTGGAAGAGAGGTCAAGGAAAAGATGCAAATGTCATTTTTAGCTTTATGCATGCGAAAACTGTTAGCTAGCCATACTTTTTCTTCAGCTTTGGATTTTCTTTGGTAACCCAAAATAAGGATAACCATATTTTTCAGAGTGCTGTGAGTTTCAATTACCTAGTCTGAAATATCTAATTGGTATTTAACTAAAAGCATGCTGACATTTTAAAATGTGCCAAGCACCTAAAGCTCCTTTACAATTCAAAGGGAATTGCTAGCCAGAGTCTCAAATAGCCAGGAAAAAGAGAGGTTCAAGGACTAATTTTAGGTATAGAAGACAAAGTCCAGGCTATAAGAGTCTGTAGCATTTCTAAACTAATATAGCTATCTGGGATGAGAGATACTAAGTGGCCATACTCAGAACTGATGCAGAAATCCAGTGCTTTCACAGATTCTTCACATTTTGGCAATGGAAACTATTATTCAGCTATTTCAGCATGCATATGTCTAAGAGCAGAACTAAGAATTCACAAGAGCTCTAACCATAGAACTACAAAAGATGCAGTGCCAATGGTATCCTACAGTAAAAGGCTTTAAAAAAAAATCTAACAAATGATAACATTAACCCAAAGTTTGACAAAAATAGTTTAAGAGCTTTCCTGGATTAATGCAAAACTTTTAAAAAATGCGAATGATTTACATCTGTCTTTCACCTACATTTCGCAGACCCATTGTCTTGCACAATCTAGAAAAGAATCTTGCACAGGTCTACAAACAAGTTTACTTAACAGATTACAAGTATTTCAATGCATCCTTCATAAGCATTGCTATAATAAAGAATGAATCATAAACATGCATTTTATAAGCCTCTTTTATGTGCTTATATAAGAATTTTTGAATCCCATCTGACTAGTGTCCTATTCACAATGAGTACAACAGGCTTTAACAAGGCCTCGGAGAGGTGTCTATTTATGGTTCACTAATAAGGGCTATTTTCCAAAGAGCTATCTGTTATATAATTACAAAGAACACTAAAAAATTACCTCCCAATTTCTGTGATGGGGTTGGTCAATGTTTTCTGATGACATGAGAACATGAAAACATCTGTGCAGCCCTAGCTTCTTTCCTAATTAGGCAGCTCTTGTATATTTGATTTTTCTTAAACTATGCAAACACATTTTAAAATTACATCATTTTATTTGCAATCTCTTGGGTGAAGGGGTGAAATGTAAATTACAGTAGTTAACTGTCTGTCTATCTGCAAACATGTAGCATCGCTACTTCTTTTGTGTGGCTGTGAGTGGCATGCTGCGTGTTGTCTGGGGACCTCAGGATGTAGCTGTGCCTGACATGTCATTAAAGGGAATACTGTGCAGCAGGAACAGCAGCTGAGAGACGAAGCTGCTTTCTTGTGATGTCTGCATCACATCTGAGAAAAGAAGGAGGCGTGACAGTCCTGGGGCTGGGCAGGAGCCTGCTCAGTAGGCTCAGCAAGAAAAGGTGCATTTTACACATCTTCACTGGTACAGAGCAGCTGAAGCACCTGCTGAAGCTTTGCCCTGAAACGTTGCCCAAAATACCCAGCGTAACTCTGCTATCTGAACTACGTGTGTGACTTTGAGCAAGGTGCTGGTTTCCTTTGCCAGTTTGTGAAATAGTAATGCCAATACATAATTTTCCAGTCTAGTGTGAAAGGGTAGTTCTGTTTGTAATGGGCTTTGAGCTTCTGGAATAAAAGTTGCCTTGCAAACACAAGATATTATGATGGCTCTCAAGTTGAATGATATATCATGATATGTAAGGGGAAGCACCCTGCTGGAGACTGCATAGTGCCTCCAAATACACATTTCTATTTTTATTTTCCAGAAGTATTTATTGCTTTAAAATTCCTTGTACGGGTGTGAAGAACAATGATGTGACCAGATCTTGTGTTGTTTCCGCTTGCAGGTGATAGAATTACCCATAAAGGAGAAAGTCTCTCTTCTTTTTCCTAGGTTTCCTCCAATCTCACAGTGTAGCTCTTAGTAATGAAAATCAACATCTATAACACTATACTGTATTTTCCTTTTCAGCTCTGCAAACAAATACTTAATACTATATTCTTCTGTGATCATCTCATAACATGTACTGCATTGCTTCATAGTAAAAGTTATTAAATAGCATTGCAATCTATATTCTCAGTCATTACTGCACAAGTAGGAAAGGTGGCATTTTTTCGTGCTTTTTATTAAACCTTCATGTATAAATTACTGCATGAGGGCTTAATGAATGATTAATAGATATTTCAATAAATAATGAATTACAGACTTCATCAGGTCAATATTTTGCCAGTTATGCTACTTATGTACATGATGTACTTAGAATCTTCTGGTACATGCACAGCTTAGACCTGTAATGTGCTGTTAACATCTATTAATAATTTAAAATCATTTATAAATGTAATATATGAATGACATGTTTTTTAGGATATGAAGAATAGAGATTTTAGTTTTCTTAAAAGGAAAGTTCTTGGTTGTGTGTTCAATATGCTCAGCATCTAATTTGATTTGTAGCTTCTCTTGGTTTATGACAATGTGATCTTTCCCTGACAACTTTCCTTCACAGTGCCAATACTTCCAATTGCTTGTTCATGTGTGAATACTATTTGATAAGTCTCTATATTCATCTGCTGTCACTCTGCAGCAGTAAATAAACCACCACCTTCTTCAGACATGAGTAGAATCATATCAGAGATTTCCTTTTCAAGGGAAGATAAAGTAAAATGCTGAAGGATAGTATTGCTTTGTTTTTGGAGCATTGTGAACTGAGCTGATGAGGAAGGAATTAAAGACAGGAAAAAACAATTCCACTGAATCCATCTCAAAAAAAATTACAGGAATCAGAAAAGCTTTTCATATGTAGCAGCCTGATTTAAGAGCTCTGAGGGGAAGGGAGGAAAAGAGGCTTTATTTGTGAGCAATGTACAAAATCAATGGATTAGTCTGAACAGGCATTATTAGCTCCTGGAGCCTGGAAACTGTGATTCACCTCTATTGTGTAGCAAGCGTTTTGAGGAGTTAGATCGTCAAGCCCTTCCAAATTTGTTCACAGCATCTGAACAATAAACAAGAATTCTATCATGATTGCAAAACGTTCCCACTTACATAGCGTTCAGGGATTAAAGGCCAGCACTGCACCCTTCCAGACTGAAACAAAAGGCAAAAAGGTGCGACTGACATTGTTTTAAAAAGCAAGTCTCATTCCCTGCACATTGGAAGTAAATAGAAAGGGACAGTAGAACTTAATAAGGACTATACATAATTCTTCCTTTCAATGTGACTTTTAGGGACACACACATGATTTGCTGTCAAGTTGAGTCAAATTCAGGCAGCTGCCTCTGAAAGTGGACATTGCCCAGCCCGTTCCTCGGTTCAGACACTCACACCACCAGATCTTACTGCTGCAGAGAATGTCACGTCTCATATATGGGTTTGCACAGTCCTCCACGGACACGGGAAGGGCTAATGCAGCACTGGCTAACACACAGGGTATGATTTAACTGAGAAGCCCAAAACTGAGAGCAGGTGGGGATGGAAAAGGCTTTCAGCATTTTTCACTATAGCTAAGCTATGTGTAGGAGTCCACTTCTGCCTAACAGCTTCCGCAGGGAAATATCAGTTGCAAAGACACCACAAGGCTTGCTGCTTCCAGGGTAACAATAAAGGAAGCTCCAGTACAATGGGAAGTGCAAAATTTTAGCAGATGCTTCTCCCCTTCCATTCCTCTACCACAGATGATTATGCATTAAGCAGTGATGAAAAAATATTTGTGGGCACAGGAGCTTAATTGACCTGTTAGTAGGGTCCCTGTTATGTTTTTTGTTTGTGTCAGTTTACCCTCACCCACACTACTCCTATATATTCCACAAGGGCTATTTCCAAGGGGCTGCCTGGATACAGCCACCCAGTGTGGGTCTATGGACACAAGTTACTCCAGATCTGTTGGTCTTATGGCCAAAGAAAGAGCCTGGGCACATTTAATTCACTAGTACATGTGCACACTCTGTGCTTACCTGATACATTAATGAGTCAGAGCCCTCCATAGTCTCTCAAAGTGGGGAGGATGGAGTAGACGGTCACCCTGGATCTCTGAACTCTAGCTGGCTTTGGCAATGAGGAGTGCTATGCACAGCCGTGTAACTGGGATCCTCACATGCCTCTTCACACTCTGATTTGAGACTGTAGTTCTTGTCAGTTCCACTGTTAAGACATGATTGTGTATTAACAATGAAAGCAGGGGAGAGAACAAATCTTCTCACCATTCCCAAACTAGTAAAATCAATGAAAACCTGGTGAGCAAAATATTTCAGGAAAGATGATATTGAGTTGAGTGCATTAATTTTGTTAAAGGATGAATAGGATACAAATTTTTGGAGAGCTGTGCAAGCCAGGTGTACATGAGGTGGTTCCAGCTGAGGGAAGTCAGGGGCAGAACGCCACTTTGCCATTCAAAGATACCCATATAGCATTCAAATTACACAGCTATGGAAGTGCAGAAGTGAATGCAGCTGTGATGTTGATGGGGCACTGCGTGACAGTATAGCACTGCACAAGACTGAGAGGATGAGGTTGGACAACACTGCAGCCTCTGCTGTCCTCACCAACAGAGGCAGAGTGTGTGTATCAGAGGCAGCCCACCATCTGCAAGGACCAGATTACTTCAATGCAGAGTTTCATCAGGGCCTTGGTGCATGTACAGGCCCCTAGGCATCTCCAGTTTCAAGACTTGTAACAGCACAAAGGAATAAAGTAAGCTGATGTCTGGAGGTGAACAGTACTAAGTATTCCTACAGTGATTAGTGGAAGGATCTTAATACCAGGGAAATTTGTCACCATGCAGAAAAAGCAAGATGGTATTTTTATGCTCAGATTTTTTTTTTTAACAACCAAAGAGTAAAATCTAAGACCCATTTGTACAACATCACGAATAAGTACCTAGTCCAATAAGTCATTTTTCTGCTTGTTTTAATGTTTCCATTCTGCATGTACATATAATATTTGGCAAATAAACTTGATAGGATAATGTTGTGAAATCAAGTCAATTTAACACAGGATACACTATACATGCTAAATAATGTTAATTACAAACTATCTGTACTTTACAAGATCATCTACAAGCCTGATTTTCCATTGCAACCTGTGCATTTGGAGTCCTTGATCTGGGGATGATCTGTGAAACTTGTAGTGTTGTGGCACAGCCTGTTAAGTGAAGATCAAGTCTAATGGTAGTTCCTTTAAAGGATTAAGTTCTTTTTATCTCTTACAGAGTTCTTAGGTAGCTAACTTACATTAAATTCTAAATTCACAGATATCTAAAACCAAGTGATATGAGTCTCAGCACATGAAAAGAAAGTAAAACTGAGGACTTCTTTCTAACTACGGTTACATACAGCTAGAAAATTTCTTGCTACTTTTGCTGTAAGCAGGAAGAAAAGCAGACAGTAGTTATTCCCTTCTGTCCTGCAACGAGGACAGAAGAAAGTATCTGGCAAAAGGGTTTCTTTATGTATTCCATGCAGAAAGGACTGACTTGTAGTCTACAACCACTGCCAGAGGTGGGCACTGAGAAAGACCATCAGGTCTAACATATCATTGCTACTGTAATTGCTGTTATTGCAGTAGCTTCAAAGAATACCTGCCATACACCAGCACCCCACAGTGCCATGCTCTGTACTAACACAGCTCATGTGGCTGTCAGTGAGCTGCAAGGCCATTTCTGCATGCTGCTTCTGGACCTATCTGTTCTCAGTTATCTGCACTTTCTTTCATTTTGTCTTTTTAATGTGTCCTCCTGATCACCCCTAATTCCTCCCAGATGAGTTTCATTCTCTTCATTGAAACAATTTCTCCAGCATCTGGATGTTTCTGACATCTGGAAACTGGAGGAATAAAAAACCGAGAGCTTCTAAAAATGTAATGTATTTGCCTCTTACATTATAAGGGATTCCCATCTCTGAAGGACTTTTTTTCAAGATAGTCAGTGTTGAGGGAATTTATACTGCATGCAATTAACCAGGTATGCTTGATGGAGCAAAATGGGCACCCAAAACAAGTGCATTAACAGTGATTCTTATTCCTCTGAATGGGCACATCTAGTGCTTAGAATTTTATTTACCTAAGAAAAGAACAAGTGTATAGAAGGAGATGAAATTCTAGTGATGAAAAATATGGAGAAAAACATTCTAAGTTCAGTTAAGAGGTAAAATAACCGTAAACAAAAACAGGTAAATAGAATAGTTTGTGCACACAAAACATATTACTTCAAATTAATAGCATAGTGAAGCTGCCAATGAGCACAGCTAAACCACATGTCTTTATCATAACTGTGCATTGAATACTAAATTAACTCAAAAACCAAAACAAGCTGGGGACATAGGAAGCTTGTGTCTAAGTCTTCAGCACAGGAGCACCGGTGTAGAGACAGAGTAGCACAGTAAGAACCTGGAGCTGTGATTAAATCAATTGTCCTGAGCTGCTGCTGGTCTCAGAAAATTTTTACTTTTGTAGGTGTCTCTAAGTAAAGACAAAGAAATGCAATGGAACAGTAAGTGAAGGAGCTTTGATGTAGCAAGATTGTAGCCTGTTCTTGCAGTGTTAATTAGAAAAAAGAATTATAAACCACCCACGTGTCAAAAGATACCAAAAGAAACAATATCTGATTCCCCTATATATACATATACATATACATATACATATACATACACATATACATATGCATACACATATACATATACATATGCATACACATATACATACACATATACATATACACATACATATACATATGATTCCCCTATTTGTTTTCCCTGTTCAGTTCTGATCATATTCATGTTTACTTTACATATAACAGAGATAAGGTCAAGATAGTCTGCTCAGGTCATAGACAGTCCTGCCTCACCTGCATTTTTGTAAGCAGAATCTAGACTTCCGATGTCAGAAAGGAAGAAACTGTCTGCAGAGGAATGATAAAACACAAAGAAAGACTGTGATTTTTTGAAGGTGGAATTAGACTTCATCTGTAAAGAGCTGTGCTCTTGATACACTGTGGTCAGCTGCTTTCACCTGTGGATTGAGTAGGGTTGGTAAAGCCATTGAGTTTATAGTTTACCAAAGTGCTTGGAAATTGCTAATCTCTGGAAAAGGCAATTTGAAAAATAGATCTAAATATAAAATCTGTTTTCACTTGAGCAGCTTTTCCATGAGGGCCCACAGTACACCCTCTTCATGTTCCCTGTGTATCACAGGGTAGTCTATGTATTTGTTACTTAATTTTAAATTACGAGCTTCTGATATCTAGCTTGTAAAACACTTTAAGCTCTATGGATGAAATATGCTATCTGAGAGCCAGGTATGATTATACTCACTGTTATTCTTTAATCCTTCAAGAGGTTTGCTAAAATGACTCTGTAGGTTACTTTAGAATGTTTCTGACTTACTTTTCCTGTATGCACGTGTGAATAGGCAGGTGCCTGATATCGACTACAATATTTGTATGATCAAAATTAGCAACCATTGAGCTCAAAGCCCAGAAGTCCAACCATACTCTGGGCTACATCACAAGAAGCATGGCCAGCAGGCTAAGAGAAATGAGTCTCCACCTCTACTCCACTCTGGTGAGATCTCATTTGCAGTAGTGTCCAGCTCTGGAGTCCTCAGCACAGGAAAGACAAGAAGCTGTTGGAGCAGGTCCAGAGGAGGGCCACAAAAATGATTACAGGGCTGGAACACCTCTCCTATAAAGAAAGGCTGAGAGAGCTGGAGTTGCTCATCCTGGAGAAGAGAAGGCTCTGAGGAGACCTTATTGCAGCTTCTCAGTACTTAAAGGGGGCCTATAAGAAAGATGGGGACAATCTTTTTAGCAGAGTCTGTCATGACAGGACAAAGGGTAATGTGTTTAAACTGAAAGAGGGTAGATTTAGACGAGATATTAGGAAGAATTTTTTTACAATGAGGGTGGTGAAACACTGGAGCAGGTTGCCCAGAATAGTGGTAGCTGCTCCACCCCTAGAAATATTCAAGGTCAGGTTGGGCAGGACTCCAAGCAACCTGATCTAGTTAAAAATGTCCCTGCTCACTTGAGGAAACATTGGACTAAAGGTCCCTTCCAACTCCAAACATTCTATGATTTTGTGGTTGTAATATCATTTGGTTTGTTCTCCCCTTGAATGTATAAATCAGAAGTTGAGTGGTGAGCACTGGCGGCTATGATCCTAAATATGGGAAGAACAAGCATAAAAAAGATTTACTTAGGAGTCCAACACCTAATTAAATGAGGGGCTGGAGAGAGGAAGAATAAAACAGCCACAGGGGTGGAAAGGAAGTGTTTTACAAGTTTCCTTATACTCCAGGGAATAGCTCTAGTTCAAAACATAAAATAGATGCTTTGGCTTACAACCATATGGCATGTTTGTTCAACTTAGAGGCACTAAATCTGCAAAAAATAAGTAAATATTCTGGCAGCTTTATTAAGCATTCTGCCTTCTCTAGAAAGGTGTATCTTAGTGGGCCCAGTTCAGAGACAGGTTCTCAAGCTTTACCAAAGGCACAAATGCATTACCCAATTAATGTTGTTGCCATCACTTCCCTTGGAAGGCTTTTCACAGTCTGGTAGAGCTCACTACACGGAAAATCACACTGATATGTCAGATTGAGATTCAGTCTATTTTTCCTTTCCTTTTTTTTTTTTTCCTCTTCTTCCTCCTCCAAATTAATGCAAAACATTCTTAAAATCATCATAGGCACTTGCATTTCTGACACATAATTGTCTTTTTCTTGATTTTTTTTAGCCTTTTAGGTTAAATTATAACCATTTCTTGTGCATTTCCTTTGATAGAATCAAAGCTAGGAAAAAAGCTAGGAAAACCCTCTACCTTCAGTACAGCATGTGGACTTCTCTGTACAATGTAAGGAGACATACAGGTGTGTAAGCAGGGAACTTTTAAAGAAAACAGTTAGAAAACATGATATAGTCAATAGGAGAGGACCCCTCATTAATTCCTTCCATTTAAAAGTGGTGGTGGTATGAAGATTGCATGACTCTACATGTTACAGGTTTATTCTTGGACCTGAGGTGCGTTCTGCAGCAAAGCAGCACTGTCTGTGGTGACACCTGGCTGCTGTGAAGCCAGAGGGAAAAATCCAGTGACCCCATAGGGTAAGCAACTTTGAATGTGGGAACCAATGAGAAGGATCAGGTCTGCTGACTGTCCTGTCTGCTACTGAATGTCTGACGGTGCTGGACAAATACGCTAAGTGTAAAATACTCAATTCCTAGGGCAGTATCTTATAATCAAGATATTAAGTAGTTTCTTTTTTCCTTAACTATGGTATTAGTTTCTTCAGATATGTTGATCTCAGTATATGAGATATTACATGGATTCTTCAGATACAGAAAAGCCACATCCTCAGCTTTGGAGATGAAACAATTTAACATTTCAGCCTTTTTTTCACCGAGATTCAGGTGATACTTGGTGCTCTCTTTGGAGGGCAATACATTTCTCCATGGTCCAGAGTACACTTTTGTCACATGCCTTCTGAGCAAAACAACTTTTGCCTTCCAAACCCCAATGACTCACAACCAAAACCTCGAGGATACCCAGAGTGCTATGAAATTTGCTTCTTTCCATTTAGTATTTAGCATGTGAGTTAGAATTGGAAACAGAAGATGTGGAGCCCCAGGCCATCCTGGCACAGTATCTGAAATGCACGTCAAGTGCATCAGGTCTTGCATGGCTCCTGATGCAGGTTGGGAAATAACGCAGCCTCCATCCTGGTCACCAGCTCCCTCCCATGGGAATTGAGTGTATGCTTGTGAAATGCCACTGAGGGCACTGGTTGGGAGCGTGTGAGAACACGGCAATGGACACAGCTGTTTTCCTCATTCCATGTGCACAATTTTTTCCTTTCTTGTTTACAGTGCTTTGAATTGTTTTGTAGTTGGGCCTTTGTTCTGGGTACAGCTCAGCCTTGAGCTGGGTTTGCTTATTTGTTTCTGTTCCTGCTCCATTTCCTCTGCCTGTGTCCCAGCATGACTAACGCTGTCTGTGCTGCTTCCCTTGTCTCCACAGCTTCCCCTCCATGCTCTGCCACAGGCGCAGGAAACTGCTGTGCTGCTCCTTCGTGTGCTGCCACAGAGCAACCTGCTCAGTGCAGAGCAGCGTGGGAAAGTATGCTAACCACAGCTGAAATGTGATGGCTTCATAGAATTTTTAGGTTCTAAAAGACCTTTAAGATCATGGAGTCCAACCGTTAACCCAGCACTGCCAAGTCTACCACTAAACCATGTCCTTCAGCACCACATCTACAAGTCTTTTAAATACCTCCAGGGATGGTGACTCCACCACTTCCCTGGGCAACAGATGTTTGTTTTCAGTTAAACAAATGAAATCTTTCCTAAATTTTCCTTTTTTCCTCTCTCTTCTTATATGGGCAAAGCAAGATGCATCCATGATAGAGAAAAAGAGATCTTGTTAACTGTGTAACCTGATGTTGTGGTTTAACCACAGCTGGCAACTAAGCCTCACACAGTCACTCACTCACTCCCCTTGCCCAGTGGGACAGTGTAGATTATCAGAACTGTAAAAGTGAGAAAACACACAGGTTGAGATAAAGACAGTTTAATAAGTGAAGCAAAAGCCTTGCACTCAAGCAAAGCAAATCAAAGATTTAATTCACTGCTTCCCATTGGCAGGTGGGTGTTCAGCCATCTCCAGGAAAGCAGGACTCCATCACAGGTAATGGTAACTTGGGGAGACAGACGCCATTACTCCAAACATCCCTCCCTCCTTCTTCTTCCTCCAGCTTTATACGTTGAGCATGATGTCATATGGTATGGGAAATCCCTTTGGTCAGTTGACATCAGCTGTTTCAGCTGTGTCCCCTCCCAGCTCTTTGCACACCCCCAGCCTACTTGCAGCACGAGCAGCAGAAAGGCCTAGGTGCTGTGCAAGCACTGCTTCGCATTCACTAAAACATCCCTGGGTTATCAACAATGTTTTCAGCATGAATCCAAAACATAGACCCATACTAGCTACTATGAAGAAAATTAATTCTATCTCAGCCAAAACCAGAACACCTGAGGTAATTTCTCATGGATTAGTATAAGTCTGGCAGATGTAAAATGGCACTCTTCATTGGATCATTCATATCGAACTAGATACGTGTTTTCCTTCTTTCACTTTGTCTTACATTTTGCTGGTCTGGGCCAAGCTTTTTGCTCTCTATAGTTGTTATGATCCACCTCCTTAAATGACAGCTTTCTTTATCATTTCAAGCCTGTTAAGCTTTCTTGTAGCCCCACTCAGCGCCCAGACCTCCTCTGCAGCACCCCAGACTCTGCAGAGCCTTTGCTGCCTCTGCAGCTTAACTTGTGGTTTCATGGGTTTTCATCGCTTCTCAGAAAGTGCAGACCCTGCCTTAGCACAGGAATGACTTCACGTGCTAATGGATGTTCATGTACTGCAAGCATGGACCTTCTGAGCTGACTCTCTTGAGTGAAAAGGATTGAATTATTTCCCTTGTTTACTACTGTCTGTATTTTATGTCTTGTGCAAGTTAAAATGAACGGAATCCCACTGTGGTCAGTGAACCGATTCCTGTCAATTTCAGTGGATGTTGGAGGGTGGCCCTGAAACCTACAGCTCCTCAGAGTACTCACCTTGACCAGTTTTGCACCTCAAGTTATCCCACTGACTTCAGGCAAGCATTTAATAGCTTTGCTGAATCGATTCTGGGTTCACAGAGACCATACTTCAAAGGTTGTGTGGCAACAGAGTGATGACAGCTCAAAATACTGGCAAGGAATGGGAAAAGCAAGAGTTATAAACTTTAACAAGAATGACTCACAGAATCAAAATTAATTAGTGAGTGGATTTAATGCAAGTTTTTCCAAGCCTAGTGCATATTTTGCCATGTATATTTCTTGCCAAAAGAGCATTAGTCAAGGAATTTATCTCTGTTTTGCTTATTACTCTGATATAAATTTAAGTGTTGATAGCAGTATTTTTCACTCTGTAATGTTCCCTGTATCTTCACAAGGGTGGACAATGCAGTAGTGAAGGAGTGAGTGTTCCCAGCACCTGAGACACCAGCTGGGGCTCAAAGGACTCGGATCAATCTACAGCTTCATCATGGACATCCTAAGTGGCCTGTGTCAGCTATTGCACCTGATTTCCTCGTTTATAAAATATGAATTGCAGTGCCTTTCTATTTCAGAGTATGCTGTCAGGATAAAGCCTTTTAATGATTACGGGACACTATCGGCATCATAGTGATTGAAAGCACATACGTAGCTGTAAATCTAACCTGTTGAAAGACTGGGAATTGGTCTTGACAAAAATAAGTGGGAAGAATCTCAATACAGAGAATGGTTTCCTACTGAATTACACTGTAATAAATATGATATTATATACATCACCTCAACACATATGTTGTGTACATCCTTCATAGGAATCACTCTGAATGTATATATCTTCATGATAAACAAGGGAACGTAATTCAGGATATTCTCCCTGCATGATACCAGTGATTACACATTGGCAAGAAGTGAGCAAGTTGAGCATTTCTCTAGCTTGTCAGCTTTCTGGGACACTGAAGCCAGGTCACCTCGCTGGGCAGGGCTGACAGATGCAGGCTGCTGTCCAGGACAGCTTTTGCACAGCACCAGTTGCAGCATGCTCCTCCTGCGCTCCTGCTCTGGGAACCTGTGTGCAGCCATGTCTTGTATGAAGGATGGTGGGAGGGAAACAGAAATAGTGTTGCCATACTGGAGATGTGTGAGACAGAAGGGGAGCATGAAAAGACAGGCATGTGTACAAGTCTGACTTGATTGTATCTACTATATATTTATTCTTTCGTGGAGCAGAATAATAAAATAAGGTTTTCAACTACGTTAAGTGGTTAAGAGCTTCTATTTATTAAATGAAAGAGGGACCAAGCTCTCTGTCTGTCTCTATGCTACTGAATGAAATGGTCCAGGGACTGTTCTTTGGCCAGAGGACAAGGGACATGGTGTGGTTCATCTCGGCATAGCTAAACCCTCTTCCTCCATCTGAACAGGGTGGCCCCACCCATCAGTCCATGATCCATCCATCCATCCATCCATCCATCCATCCTTGTCTGTGCTTGAACATGGTCAGGAGAGGACTAGCAGGACTGAGTCAAAACTATTCCAAGGAACATGCTTGTGACCAAACCCTGGCTGGCTGCAGAGCAGGGCTTAGGCCTGCACCTCTTTTTTCTACTAGAATGGATATATTGGGTAGGTAATTGGTAGAGAAGGTTGCTCCATTCTGTGTTTGCAGTACGCCTCATATAAAAAGGTTGTATTCATTACCTAACTGTAGTGACAAATCTTCATCTCAGTGTAAAATAATAAGTAACGAGAAAGACGGCAGGTGTTTGTCCCCTCCATGGTGTTGTTATGTCCTCAAACATATTCCTGTCTGAGATGCAAGATGGATAACATTCAGTCTTATGGTAACAACCAGTGTATAAAAAAGGTCCTGCAGTTCCCATTTTTACGGAGCTAAAACCAGACATTTCATTAAATTATAGGAGGATTCCCACATTTCTATGAGATATACACATTCTTAATTTCTAGCCTAAGTGCCAGGGCACTAAGAGATAACATTTGGTGGAACCAAAAGGTATTTCATATCATTTACAGAAGGTTTTATGGCTCCAACTGAGTCTGGCTTTATTGAACTTGTGATGTCTACGCATGACTTTAATATTAAAAGGATATGAAGGCAAGTTGAAATAATTTTTAAACTTCCTTAAACTTTCGTAACATAAATACCTGCAGATTCCTTGGCATGTGCAAAATTCATTAAATGAGCCTATGCCAGATGATGCAGTGTACTTTACAGCCAGCCAGGAATCGACTTTCCACTGTATGAACGCTATGTAAAACAAACCCTGATGCAGACACCTTCTAGTTTAGGCAGGACTCTGCAGCCTGCTGACCATATATAATGCATTTCTGATTAGTCATTTTATTCCTGTATAGATCTGTTAAAATGTTGTAACATGGAGGCGCAGGAGTTTAAATAAGAACTAGACTGCAAACGAAATGGCTGGCTAAAAACTGCTACGTTTTGAACAATGGAGGCACTGTGCTGTGGGGCTCTTTTATGTATCCCTCAAAAACAGGAATAAGGAACATTTATCCTTATTATTTAAAATCAACCGCAAGCTTAGATTTAAAAATAACTAGAAAAATAATACTAAAATGTAAGTAGACTTAAAAGTAACAGGTGTTACCCTTCCTGGCCTAAGCCCAATATCTTGCTTGTGTGAAGTACAGTTGCCAATTACAAATTGTATAGTGCAATGCAAGTTCCTAGCACTGGAACACTGCATCGCCCAAGTGTTAATAATTCAGAGTGTCAAACAACATGCTGATAATTTACTGAAATTATTACACCCAGTAATCCAGTAGTTTTATGATATTATGATTTAATTTATTCTCTAATTAAATTAAGAAAACTAAGGTGGGAGAAGACAAGAGAAAAGGACAGAGAAGGTGAGATCAGAATGTAATGGTAACTTCAGTGATGATATAGGGCTGGAAAGAAAGCATGCACAATCCATAGATTTTCACAAAGATAAGGCAAAAAAAAGTATGGTTTACCTAAAAATGGTAGGATCTGGACAACTCATCTGCGGTGGGTTAACCTTGGCTGAGCGCCAGGTGCCGACCAAGCCACTCTATCACCCCCCTTTTCCTTCCCCTCTCCCTCCTCAACGGAGCAAAAAGAAAGGGGAGGAAAATAAGATGAGAAACAAAAAGCAGTTTAATGATAATGGAGGCAAAGCCAAGCAAATCCACGTGTGGAAGCAAAGGAAAACAAAGCTTTATTCTCTACTTCCCATCAGCAGGCGATGTTTGGCCACTTCCTGGGAAGCAGGGCTCCAAGACGCGTAGCGGTTGCTCTGGAGGACAACAGAACAGCCCTCCCACCCCCCCTTGGTGCTGTGTGATCCTTGCTCAGTAGTAGTCACACCACGGGTGTGTTATCAGCACCCTTCTAGCTCCCAGCACAAAACACTGCTCCTGTGGGGAAAACCAGCTCAGCCAGACCCACTACATCATCATATCGACAACATGGAGTGAGGGAAAACATCTGGCTTGGTCTAAAGATCTTTTTCAGGAAAAACTCATTTTTGATGTCAGGAAGAGAACAGAAAATAATTAATTAAGAGAAGAGTATAAGAAAATACATTAAAATAACCCCATGTGGACCCTAAGACAATCAAGATAATCATCCAGCCTCTGTTGGAGAAGAGGAAGACAAGTCTGCTCCTAGCCTTTTTCCACACAAAGACCCCAGGATGCTGACACTCTCTATGACTGTCAATGTTACCACCAAGAATAGCAATGGCAGGGGGACCACAATACCAACGAAAAGGAGGCACTACAAAGATTTTTTTTAATATATAAAATATTTAACAGATATTAAGATTTTTCTGTATCAATTTGGGCTGTTAGCATAGTGTTGTTACTAAGCTAACAAATGGTATTATTAGCCTGTTAACTCCACTATGAAATTCTTGTCTGCACATGTAAAGTGTTCTCTCCTCTCTGCCCATAGTAACATTTTTAGTGTAACATATGGTAAGCCAGTGGTCTTCCCATAAGATGCATAGACTAATTTCAGACATGGTAAAAAGGGTGAAAGAAAAATATGATAGTGCAAGGAAAAATTCAAGGCACAGAGCAGAATAGAGAAGACAGTGCTTAAAAAACTGAGAGTCTTCTTGTAATTTGTAACAATTCTCTGCCTAAATATGCAGCAAACTAAACTTGTGTAATTATAGCAATTACCAGAATCAAAGAATAAGATAAAAGGACCACCAATGAAAAAAAAATCCAAAACCCAAACAACCTCCCCAAAAAGAAAAGGAGTTGAAGTATGTGAAAGTAATGTCATTTTTTATACTTGTGCTATAGACATTTCATTAGACAAACAAGCTCCTAAGACCAAGTGTTTTTCAAAGTCGTGCTGCCTTATCAAATTGTGATTTCTCATCTGTAACTTAGATATGTCTTGGATGAGTAACTTTTCAGAATTATTCTTTCATTATAAATGATGCATCTTAGTTTCCAAAAATAACCTCACTGTTCAGCAAAGCAACTTAAGTTCCTCAGACCGCAGGGAGCCTATCACTTTTTATATGACCAATTCACACATTGTAATCATTCTTCTTTACAAGGCTAAGATGTGCTTTATTTCTCTCTCATGGCATTATGTGCTATGATACAAGCTTTAGAGTACAGCATTTCGGTTTAAGTAAAAAGCTCTCTTCACTGGGTAATTGTAATGAAGCTTTTTCTGTAACTAAATTACGATTCTGCTAGAAGGGCCCTGTTCTATTTTGCTATTATAAAAAGAATAAAAGAATAACTTCTAGAGGGTTTATGCATGGGTGAAGTTCGTGGTCACCTAGGTACTTCAGATATATTCTGTAGGTAGAAATACTCATGATATGATTGGTAATACACTTCCTCTGGGGTAGTATTTTTACAAAGAAACCCACTTAAACACAAGAGCACATTTTAGGAAATGATTACTTAAATTACTTTCTTCAGATGAGTATTTTCAAATCCAGATTTTTTTTCCATCAAGATTTCAGAAACAAAAAATAGAGTAAGTTTTCAAAAACACCCAAACACCAGAAAGCTTTCAGTGAAGTAATTGTAGCCTTAGGCAAATCATTTGATAGTTTTTATCTTAGGTTACGTGGTAGGACTCCTCTGGTCCCCATGTACAAAGAAGCTCCCAGCATCAGTGAGGTAGGACCTCAATTACACCCCAGCCAACTGCTCCTGGGGCATTAAAGGAAAGCCATCCGGTCCTCAAAGGCTCATCCTTGAAGCACAAGGACAGGGAGGTCCCTAATGACCTCATCACAGACATGAGACCCAGCTCACCCCTCTGGGCTGCCCTGGGGAGCCTCAGCCCATGGGCTGGGGAACCCCATCACCACAAGTCAATGGTAGAGGGTCTCCATCACCCCACAGGTGGAGGGGTCACTCCCAGGGATGTGGGTTCACTATAACGGGCAGAGGAATGGCATTTTGGGATTGCACAAGGTGGGGTATTCCGGGGAGGATGGGGAAAGGGAGGATCAAGGTGTTTTGGGGAGGAGTGAGTGGGAAAATAGTGGGATAAGGAACAAAAAGGGCTGGTCATGTGCACATAGAGTCTGATTAGTGCACCTGCCTGGCAGTGCCCTGTAAGTGACTGGTGGAGTCTATCCTGGCCACCCACTAAACCCCATTTCTAGCCATTGTCCCGGGTGAGGGGTTCTGTCCTGTGTGCAGGTGTGTGTGTGAGGACTCTCAGTGACAGCCCCTAGAGAGGGACCAAGGACTGGAGGCCTGTGTGTCTATGGTACCAGTGACTGGGTGGCTGGAGAGACCCTGAAGTCAACAGAGGAACCAGGTCTGATAGACTGTGGAGTCTGGGTGTCTGTGTGCGTATGTGTGTAAAGATCCATCTTGCATGATTGCATTCCCCAGTAAGGGACCTTCAGCCTGAACTGCCAGACAGGAGGACAGATTGGGGCCGTTGGTGCTGTTTGTGTCTTTTGGAGTGCTGTGGTTTCTATTTGTGTAGATCTGTGTGGTCGGCCAGGTATATATGTGTATATGATGTATATATGTGGTGTATATGTGTGCTCTGTGCAACATGTGCCTTCTGGGAACACAGGTCTAGCCTCACTGCTGGCTGGACCTGGAGGTATGGAGATATGGTGGAGTTGCTTCTGTTGGGCCCCAGGATTTAGCAGCCCCTTAACATCATATGTGGCTTCACCTGCCTGAAAACACCAATAACAAGGCAGTAGTCTGCTCCTCTCACGTAAAGCAAAGGTTAAAATAAAGAAGTTGTCCTTAAATAATTTTTTACTGAAAGCAGAAATCTGTTTTCCAGAGGACTTGGACTGGTCTGTGAGCTGAGCTGAGATGTGAGGACAGGCAGCTTAGGTGAATAAGGAAATTACCTGATTTCCAGGAGCCAGAGCACACATACATTCCCAGTGAGGGCACTGGGAACCCCTGGCAGAGAAGGTTCATCTATAGAAGGCTATAGTAGCAGCCCTCACACTGAATCCAGAGAAAGATAAGGATATTTGACTCTTCTGTATACAAATTGAAAACCCAAATCACGGTAATTTCCTTATCTGTGTTCTGCTTTTGTTTTGTGAGTCAGTGCAAATAATTGTCTTGAGAAGGACAGTAATTACTGGAAAACAATGCTGAAATCCTAGAAGGTGACTCTTGGGTCAAGCCCTTTATGCAGCTTTGACATTTATCAAATATTTCTTTCCATCCTGTACCCTAGCAGTACAGATCCGACAACTTCCTCTACACCAGACAAAAGGGAATGATTCCTGGGACTGAAAACACCACATTTGCACAATGACCAATTTTCAGTTTCTTTTTCCCTTGAGAAAAGAGGGTCATTTTATATTTTGTATTTCTACCCATGACTTGCTGCCTGAATGGCAACAACATTAATGATATGCGAGATGGATAGCTGTGATGGATTACTTCAATGACAGTGTCAATGTAGGGAGAATACAAACAATCTACACAGAGGGAGAAAACAAACAGAGTAGGAAGCAGCAGAGGACTGGGATGCACTTTTGTAAGAAAGCTTTGTCAAGCACTAAATGGGAGCTCAAGAAGGTAATTTTATACACACATTTTATGCATTGTTTGGTGCTTGCTCAAAGACTCACCACATCTCTTTTCCAGTAAGACCTGATTGCAGAAAAAGCTGGTAAGCAGTTACATGGGAGATTTGGCCCATGGATTCTGGCTTGATTTAGTAATTGGTGTCTAATGGGAAATGGACGTTCAGCAATGTGAGAATAAGTGTTAAAGTTCAAGCGGTTTCCTGTTTCTCAGGGTCTCACAAAGCTGTTGGGTATATTGCCCTATCTTGGCATTCCCATAGACCACGACTGTCGCACATAACAAGAAAATCATGTCTCTACAGTATCTCTTTGACACTCCATATTCATGACTATTGCTCTGTATCGCTCCTGGGTGCTATTTTTCAAACTTGTAACAATACCCTTAGACATGCTGTTTGATTATTCTGTTGTGGTTTACCTTACTTAATAAAAGAGCCTGGAGAAATCCAGACCCGTGTCTTGAAGCTTTTGTTCTTCAGTCTAAACTATGAACTAAGGCAAGTTGAAGGGGCTGATTATGATAGATACTCCTGAAGATAAATATGGTAAGGGTCAAGTAAACAATATATTCGGCTTATTGGTAAGTAGAAAATCACACCTGGGAGAGGCACTCCAGCTTTCCATGCAGCACAGAAAAATTGGAACTGTCTTCCCTGCCTTGGGAAGATGCCACAAGCTGCTAGGACAAGCAAAGAAATAGAAAAGGTGTGATGAGTGAAGGTCTTTTATGCATTTATTGACCACACCAGATTGTGGTGCAATACTGCAGTGCTTGGACTGTTATGTGCATACTCGAGGGAATACTAAGGAGCCAAGTATACTCAGGTAGTCATCACACTTTATAAGATGGACTTTAACATTTACGAGTTAGAGTGATTTATTAAAACACTGTAGGTTTTTGTTGTAATGTCTTCAAGAACAAACACTTTGCTTCAGAGCACAGTCATGCTCGCAGTCCTTGCCCTGACTTCCCAGGATCTGCACATTCCACCGGAGCGGGTGACCAAAGCTTTCTCTGCTCTGGAAGCATGGTATCTATCTTCTTTCCTGGCATCAGCTACTCAAGCCTAAGAACATTATACTCATTACAGCACCTAAATTAATGGCCTTGGGTATTTGCATTCACACAAAATTGTGTTATAGTATAAGGGTTTGGGTCCAAAGTGTCACTCAAAAAAATATGATAGAATGCATCAGTCTCAGAGCCTTTAGGTGTTTTCAAAGGGGGATGTGAACTGAATTTCAGCAGTTTCTTTCTAGCAGTTTCTTTCCTCATGATGGCTGTTCATGTCTGCAAGACTTTTGAGGGTCTGGAAGGTTAAAATGGGTTAGCAAAGGTGGCACAAGGTTAATCTCCCGATCCTCATCCTGCAGCAGAGTAGTGGGGACTAACCGTGCTGAGTAGTGCTGACTGCTGCAACTCGCACGAGTCCATGCGCATGTCTGCATTTTTTTATGCATGCGTGTGCAGTTTGGCAATGGCATGGTGATTTGTCAGTTCTGCAGCTCTGTTAATTTGGGTAGTTTCCAGATGCTCTCAGTATTTCAGATTAGGAAAGTTCCCCATTGTGGCCCAGTGCCAACCCCTCCAGCCACCACCATGCTCCTTCCAGCCCCATGGTTTGGCTACCCACGCCTGGCAGTCGGGGCAGTGTGTGCTGCCGGCACAGATGGGGACTCTGTTGCTGACCTTGCACCAGCACAGCTGAACTCATGGCTGGTTAAGAGCAGGGAAAGCTGAGCAAATTCAAATTGTGACATTCTTGATTTCTGCTCAGCCTTGATGGAGAGGCAGAGGCTGCTTTGGACCAGTAGCTGATGGGGACAAAACTTAGGTAGTCACAAAATCTTAGGTCACGATACTGGCCATGATGGGCATGAAGGTTCATTATTAGATGGTGATATACAGCCCTTACAGACAGAGTGACTAAGGTGATAGTGACAGTGATTTAGTATCTTGGTGTGCAGATGCATAGTGCTCATTGAAATCAATACCTGTTAGTTATCTGAGGACCTCTGAAGATCTGGGCCAAGGTACTGAAATGCTTCACCAATTCAGCAAACGGAGCTTTTCCTCTGAAAAACAAGAACAGAGGCTCCTGCTGAGTGTCTAATAATGCCTCATTATGCCTGCTGATTTTACATAAAAGGTGCTCAGACCATCTGCAGGTGGACAGCAGCACAAACCTTACACGAGTTGCCTAGAAAATGCCATGTTGATTTTCAATCCGTTGGATGCTGTTGTTTTACATTGACATTGCTTTTGTTTCTCCTTATTACAACAGTGATAAATTATCAGGCTTATCAGCTAGTTCTTCTCCAAGGTGTGACTTGCATGTGCATTTAAAAATCTCTGTTTTCAATCCTAACCTAAAATTATCTATCAGTATAAATTTTAATCTTTGTTATCTCAAGAGGAAATACTATAGTCCAATTAATGGCTCAAATAATTGCACTCAGTACACAATTTGTCTGCCAGTCACAGCTTTTGTTAACTATATGATCGCTGTTGTGGCTCGTACTGGAAAATCGTGTTATTACCATTTCAAGAAAATCAGCATTTACTCAGTGAATTCAGAGGCTGAGCAGGGCAGAGTCGCACACACCAGAGTAACCATGTAACATGCTGCATTGCAGCAAGACAGCTAATAACAGTGCAGCAAAGCTGAGCAGAACAGACCGATACCACCTCATATGTTGTAATAGTGCATATGCTGGAGGGTTTTTTAAGAGCCAAGGCATACTTCTAACAGGGAGGCTAAAGTAATGAGCAGTCAAATGCATTTCTTTCACTCTGGTTATTTGTAAAATATTATCGCTCTGCTATTTGTAGATGTTGGTAAGACAATTCTCTGTCTGTTAGAGTGCATTGTTTTGTCGGATGGCTCAGCCCATAAGGGACTGAGAGTAAAGTGACAAACATGTTGCAGTAACTGTACCCTGGTTTAAAACAAAATCCAGCAGCAAGAGTTACAGACTCGCAATATTTTAGGATGATAATACCTTTCCTGTGAGGATATTTTCAGTCACGTAAACCAGAGTTGGACATTTGTTTTCGCAGTGAGTTTCAGAAGCAGTTTGGCATCTAAATATCAACTGTGCCTTTGGAATAAATGGTACTTTCACTGGATAGTTGTAATTGTAATGGTTGTCACTGTTTTTCCGCATAATTGAGGATGCAAGCAGCATAGAAAGTATCAGAGCTACACCTACTGCTATGGGCAAAAAATTGAAGGTGACACTACATTTTCCTATCTTTGTGCAGGTGATTCAGGAACTCCCTGTTAACTCAGCTTCACCTGAGCTGTCCTAGACTTTCTTACTGTCCAATGCATAATGAGGCAGTGGTGGGAAGAAAGGTAAGTGAAGTCTGACGGATGCTCAAGCAACCGTGTAGACCCATGCACAGTAATCACAGTTTGCAGCACTCTCCAGACTGTGAGTTGATCTGCACCTGCACCTTTTGCTTTGCTCCATTCCCTTATCCAGAAACGTGTGTCAATCTCAACAAGTGGAGGTTTCCTCTCCCTAGGGCATGTCATTGCTGCCTAATAAAATGCTCTCAGGCAAAAAATCCCTTAACCTGTCCTTAAAAATCTGTTCTGAACAACTGTCCTTCCACTTTCTACACACAAGCTTCGCAAAGAAGCACATCCAGTCCATCCAAATAATCTAGGAAAGCACTACAGGTAAGATTAAATAAAGGCCAAACATTTCTTGACTATATAGCTGTACAGTAATATGTGCTTTGTATTACTTGAGAGAAAAATCTGCTAGTTTTCTATGAATACATGGAAAAAATATTCAAAACACCTTCAGACATAATAATAGAAGATGCTATTTTTTTAAATGGGAAGTGAATCAGGTTGTAGTTTTTTTGCAGATTTGATTTTATTATGGCAAATAAATAAGTATCTTCCAGAATTCGCACTGAAATTCTGAAACTGCTTTTAAAGAGCTCATATAAACTACTCAGTGATCCAAAGGAAGAGAATCAGAAAATTTTAGCTGTAACTGCAGCCAGGATTAGCAAATTCACGAGGACATAGAAAGCAAAACCTCTCTCATTTATTGTACACAAGAATAACTAACCAAGAACACCAAGAAAGGAAAGCATCTTGCTGTCTTACATATACCAATATATTATTACATTATATATACAAATTACATACACCCAGTTTCAATGGAAACACAGAAAAGAGGAAATAACTGCCTGGTGGGCTTCTGAATATACTGCTGACTGAAAAGAGTATTATCACAGAGGGGAATTTAACTGGCTTATGGCTTTTAAACTTTATCATTAAACAAACAAAGCATCATGCATAGAAAGTTTGATTTATTTAAAAGTGGCCTGTATGACTGCAAAAATGTTAATACGTAACAAAAAAAAAGAGTGACAGCAAGCCATAAAGGTTTTACTTTACCTTTTAATGACCTTGAAGGGATTTACCTCAAAGTCTCCCCAAATTCTCTTCTTGTCATAGATAAATAAAGTTCTCCAGGTTCAGGTTCAAAGACAGGTTCAAAGACAGGTTTTTGAGAAAAATGAGTTTATGATAATCATTAACCCAAGTTCATACCTTTAAATTCTGTGGGTTGGTTTGGTTGGCGGTTCCAATTTGTGTGTGTGTGTGTGTTTGCTTTCTTTTTTCAGAAATAAAGAAATTTTTAATTGCCAGCATACCAATTTGACTTTGCATTCATAACTTTTATGAACATACTGATATTTTTATTAGGGTGTTTCCTTACACTGATCAGATTTTTTCCAAGCCAATTTTAGGTTACGTATGGGTCATTTGCAAGCAGTTCTTTTCACTAGTTCTTCAATTGTGTGGCAGTTATAAGCCAATATGATGCTTGTTTCACCACTGAAGAAGGCAGAAGGTGAAATTAATTCCATACAAAGAACCAGTGCAAATTATTTGTACCAGCCATGAATAAATTGAGCATGATTTCCCCAGAATTATATCTCAAAGTAGGTTAAGGGAAAAGTTTAAACTTGTTTTTCATTCTACTGCTGCCATTTGCATTTTGCAATGCACTGCTGTGGTACCTATGAATATCTTGCCTCTTCTTTCATTTGGTTAACATGAAAACATGTTAATCAAAATATACTCTGCTGCATGTTCAGGAAGTTAATCATAGAATGTTTTAGGCTGGAAGGGACCTCTAGAGGTCATCTAGTCCAACCGCCCTACACAGTAGGGACATCTACCTAGGTCAGGTTACTCAGAGCCTCATCGAGCCTGACCTTGAATGACTCCAGGGATGGGGCCTCCACCACCTCTCCAGGCAGCCCGTTCCAGTGCTCTATGACCCTCATGCTAAAGAACTTTTTTCTAATATCCAACCTAAATCTGTCTTTTCCTAGCTTAAAACCATTACTCCTTGTCCTATCACTACAAACCCTTGTGAATAGACCTTCCCCTGCCTTCCTGTAGGTCCCTTCAGGTACTGGAAGGTCACTATAAGGTCCCCCCGGAGCCTTCTCCTCTCCACGCTGAACAGCCCCAACTCTCTCAGCCTGTCTTCATAGGAGAGATGCGCCATTCCCCTGATCATTTTGGTGGCTCTCCTCTGGACATGCTCCAACACGTCCACATCTTTCTTGTGCTGGGGGCTCCAGAACTGGACGCAATACTCCAGGTGAGGTCTCACCAGGGCAGAGCAGAGGGGCAGAATCACCTCTCTTGATCTGCTGGCCACAGTTCTCTTGATGCAGCCCAGGATGTGATTGGCCTTCTGGGCTGCCATTGCACACTAGTGGCTCATATCCAGTTTTTCATTCACCAGCACTCCCAAGTCCCTCTCCACAGGGCTGCTCTCCAGTATGTCCTCTCCCAGCCTATACTGATAATGCTGGTTGCCCTGGCCAAGGTGCAGGACCCTGCACTTGGCCTTGTTGAACCTCATAAGGTTCATCTGGGCCCACCTTTCCAGCCTGTCCAGGTCCCTTTGGATGTTCAGGACCCCAGTAGTTGACCAGTTTAAAAAAAAAATAATAATTTCTGTGATGAAATACTAAAGTAGCTAAAAAATCTAGAGGTTGACCAAACTACCCTTCATCTAATGTTACAGATTTCCTGCAGTTTTGAGCTATAGAGATTTGTACTCTTTCTTATTTTAGCCTCATAGTGAGTATTTTTTATTTTAATTTAACTAATTTTAGGATTTTGGAGAGAAAATTATGTAGCTCAGCTAGGAAACACCACTTTCCCACCAGTAGCCTTGAATGCTTTTTCACCAAGTAGGTTACAAAATGAAAAATAGAGAGACAATGTTACCTTTCTTCAAATCCATTTGGACAAAGGAATGACATCAAAAAAACATTTTCTGTTGTGCTTCTGGGCTGGCTAGTTGCTAGCAGAGCTTCCTGTGCTGTTTTGGGGTCACTTTTAGCTCTGGCTTAACTGCCTCATATCTGTCTGGAACATGAAATACCATGCTGGTCTGAGAATAGTCTAGCTCCATTTATTTTGTAATCTCACATCAGGTAACTGTAGACAGCAGTAAGCTCTCCTGCTCTCCATTCTCTTCTCCAGCCCGAACAGTCCCAGCTCACTCTGTCTTTCCCTGTATGACAGATACTCAAAGCCATGAATCTGTTTTGTGGCCCTTTGCTGGACTCACTTCAGTATGTCCATACCTCTCTTGTACTGGACAAGAGAGATATGCATGAGTAATTCTTGATATCACAGCAATATTCCCTTCCTCACAGGCTGAGGCCCCGTGTGACCTGTGAGAACTGAGATCAGTAGAGAACTTATACTTTACTTGCATTTCTCCTCACTTTCAAGAGCTGCACACTGCAAAGCTTAGTCAAAACAATCACAGCAATGGATCACATCTAAACCTTGGCTGAAGAAGTGAAGTATTTGTGTGTTCATCATATATTAATCTCTGCTGTCATTGGGCTGAACAGTAAGATTTTCAGTAAATTCAAAATAATTAGCATCACTGATTTATTTATTTATTTTTAAATCTTATTCAACTATTTTTGGCAATGGTCCTGGCTTTTGCTCTTTTAGTCATAGAGAAAGCAAGTGAGTCACTTGACCATTCTTGTGAATTATGAAGTTCTTGTGTTCTCATTTACACAGACCCTTGATACAGTTCACTTTTTGCCTGCTCTGTTTTGAAACAGATGGTGAATAGTCATCTCACAACAGAAACAACTCATGTCCCCTGTCTACTCTAACAAGTTGCTTTTCTGGGCACAGGTATAACAAAGCATCCACAGATTAATTTGTTCTGTACTCAGTAAAAGAGTGTTAATCATGATGAATTAATGTGATTTTAATGGGAATGCCATAAGTACAGCTATGCAAATTCTATTTTAATGTAGCACTTAATTGTACTGTGATTTCACCAGATGAGACAGTTTGCAGTGCAGCATTACAGCTGGTGCACTGAAATATTGTGACCTTTGATGCAG
Organism: Eurystomus gularis; assembly: GCA_013400335.1. NCBI lineage: Eukaryota > Metazoa > Chordata > Aves > Coraciiformes > Coraciidae > Eurystomus > Eurystomus gularis. Next base: position 6,832 of record VZZY01025262.1, on the reverse strand, counting down.
ACCTGTGCTATTGACAGCTTCTTTCTCCACAAACCTTGGAAATAGAATGGAGATCAGGCAGCTGGGAGGGGGGATGTACAGTTCAAATTTGATTCTTTACTCTTATTGTCTACATAGTAGTCAATCTAAATGAAGGCATCAAAAGCAGGTGAGTAGAGTATGACTGGCCAGTACTTGTGGTGGATAAACCTAATTTATAAATCTTTCAAGACAAGAATTCATATTTACCACAAGGAAAAGTACCCCTGCCTTTGCTGACCAGCATGACTTATTCCTTTGCACTCACTTAACTCTACTTGCACCTTTTTTCCCATTATGTAGTATTTGCAAAAGGCAGAGAGAGAAGAATAGAACCTCTCATTTTACTAAATATAGTATAAATTCCCTCTGTAATACTGATAAAACAACTGGCTGTCTTCCCAGAGCACTAGGACGGTAACAACTGTACCCCTTAGTACCTGCATCAACAAATGAGAAATATGTGTTTGGAGAGGCTGATATACACTTCCACACGCTGCTACTCACAAAGTTGTGCTGAAGTGGTCTTCTCACACCTCCCTTGACACATGGGACATCAGTCATAGCACTGCACTGGCCTTCAAAGAGAAGGGAGAGAGGGCAGAGGAGTATTAATTCTTCACAGCCACTGTTAAACACGGGTGGTTGTCCTGACTTTGTACAGAAGTCTCCTCTGTCAAAAAGGTGTTCAAGTCACTGGATACAAGCACAAGCAGCAGTCAGGCTCCCTCTAGGACATCTTCTGTCCTGTCTGCAGGAACTGGATTTGCCTTCTTGTGGGATACCTTCAGTTCTGCTAGTGCTGTGGGGTTTTTTGTGAACTTAGGGCTCATTCCAGGAAGGGAAGGGAGTAGAGGACAAAGAACTAGGGACTTAAGATGGGTAGCACTGTAGATGCAATAATGCACAAACCTACTGGCAATGAAGAGCCGAAGAGCAGTTCTCAGCCTGGACAACTAGAAGCTTCACTTCTGCTCCTTTGGCATTATGGGCTTTTTGGTGTAGATGTCTTCACTCATAAGTTAGTCTTATCTAAGCACAGGGCTGTAGTGGTTTGACTGTACTTGATGAAGGATGGGCGGCGTGAGTCATTTATTTCTAGCATGTATCATGTTTTATCGTTCTAGTACATTATGTCATCATTAATTCACCAAATGTTTATTCCTAGTTTCTGAAAGGGCAAGCTCTTATGACTTTGGATATCCAGAAGAAGCAGGCTTCCCTTTAAGGCAGGCCTTTTTCTCTCACTGTAACCTGTCTCGGCCATGCTGAGCACTCTGGAGAGGCAGAGGAAACATATCTTCTCTACTACTAATGACTGGTAGAGCCACAGAAGTTTTTTTTCTTATACTCCTCCTTCCTGAATACAGATCATCATACCTAAAGAATTAGATTCAGTAAGACAAACTAATAGTTGTCTTACTTGGAAATGAGATTGACAGCAGAAATATATCCAGAAGATATCCAGAAAAGACTCCTTTGTTAAGGTGGATATAACAAATCATTCTCCAATTGCTTCACTGGTATGTGCAGTGCCTAGAAAAGCCAACCGTTGTTTCTGATAAACTTTAGGAAGTCTGAATAATCATTTAAAGATGGGTTGCAAACAAACGGGATCGGTGCTGATTCATTGCAAAAACGTGGGGTGATATTCCCCCAAGGTGGGTAAGAGTCATTTGAAAACCCTAAGAATTTTCTGACAGAAAACAAATTTGTATATATCAGTTATACATAAAAATAGGCCAGAATTTACAAGAAACCTCATAAACGTCTAAAAATTGGAGCTTTAGTAGAGCTTTCCAAAGCTCCTCCAACTCAGGAGAGAAACCCAACTCTGTGTAAGGTAGAGTTTGCTAAAGATAAAGAGATGAAACTTACAGTATGGCTGAATGTAACATCAAGAGACAGCTGAGTGATTCAGGAAGGCCTTTTTCAGTTTATATTATTACAGTCATCATCTTAGCAAGTGCCTTTGGGGCAAGATTTGGCAGCCTACATAGAAAGACTATGAGGAAATTGCTATTTTCCATCCGGTATATTTTACCTCTTGTTTCTGCCATTTTATTTCCACTTCTCACTCAAAGCGATACCTGTGATCAGGTTTTGTTGTTCTTGTTTTCAATCAGGATGAACACAGGCAATAAACACCTGAGATAATCCCACAGCTGTTAGCAATTGGATTTCTTTTCTTCAGGAAAGCCTTACAGCTACTGACTTGGAATCAGAACTGCATTTGGAAGTCAAACAGTTTCCTGACTGATGCACATTCTTGTTTGCTAGATGAGACTCCTTTCCCCCAGAGCAGTGAGAACAACTCATACAAAACTTGGGCCTTCACTTGTGGCTGTTTCCTGCATAATGTTTTCAGAGCAAATTCACTCTGCAGCATAGATCTCGATTACACATTTATTCCAATTGTTAGATGCATTGTCAGGAGGATAGTAAGGATAGTGGGGATGGGAAAGATTTATCTGGCTAGGAAAATCACATTGTGCTCAGACTCCCTGTAGAGCTTTTATTGACTCTGTTGCCAGCGGAGATTAGCGCAATGCAAAACCATTAAATACACAGCCCAGCACTTCCCACTATTTAAGTGGTTCGAATAATTAGCAGTTCTCAGCCTCTCCATTTACATCTTTTTTCCAGCTGGCAGACTCATTTTTAAAAATATATCTGCATGTATTTATATGCCACTTTAACACTTTTGAATTCAAAGGCTTCTACTGGGCAGTAGATCACTTTGGATAAATATCTTACCCAGTGTAACATCTTCAGGAGACTATTAAAGTTGTTAAGTTAGAGCCTCTTCACAAAATTACATAAACCATGTTTCATATGTAAATTAATTTATACTCAGTCACGTAACTGCTACATCTAGGGGAAGAACTGTTCACAAGGGTTTGTAGCCACAGGACAAGGGCTAAGAGTTTTAAGCTAGAAAAGGGGAGATTTAGATTGGACATGAGGAAAAAGTTCTTTAATATGAGGGTAGTGGATCACTGGAACAGGTTGCCCAGAGAGGTGGTGGAGGCCCCATCCTGGGAGACTTTCAGGGTCAGGCTTGATGGGGCTCTGAGCAACCTGACCTCGGTAGAGATGTCCCTGTTTATTGTAGGGGGATTGGACTAGATGATCTTTAGAGGTCCCTTCCAACCCAATACATTCTACGATTCTTCACCATGAGGGTGGTGATACACTGGAAAAGGTTGCCCAGAGAGGTGGTAGAAGCCCCGTTCCTGGAAGTTTTTAAGGCCGGGCTGGATGGGGGTCTGAGCAACCTGATCTAGTGGGAGGTGTCCCTGCCCATAGCAAGACGGTTGGAATTAGATGATCTTTGAGATCCCTTCCAGCCCTGACAATTCTATGATTCTATGATCTACAGTGGGATCAATACAATAAATTACTTTCCAAATCTCATTCAATAGAATTTCTTTCCACTGACAATAGAGAGGCTCTGAAGGTATTTAGTCTTATCTTGTCTTCAGCACCTAAAATTATATAGAAGGGTCTCAAGGTTTGCTGCCAGGTGTGAGGAAATGCACCCCTTCAGATAGCCTGGTATGCGGCACAGGATGGAAAGCAGGTGAAGGAAAGGTAGGGCTAAACTTCCAGAGTGTATTTCAGTGATCATGTTCTCGGCTTTATATCAAACCCAAAAGGTTACGCTTCAAGACAGAGGTATTATGGAGTAAACTGGTTCTGTATGTTCTTGGGTGTTTCATTATATTGTGTATGAGCAGCACTTCCTCTGCATTGGTTTGTATAGTGCAATGTAGGATTTTTTTTCTGCTATCTTCTTCTTGTCTGGCTGAACGATACTCTAGTTTCACAGTAGAACAGGTTTAGAATTTCAAAAATATGTGCAAAAAATGATGATGGAGAGGAGGTATATGGTATGTTTAAACTCTCTACCTAAGGGCAAGAATTGCTTTAGACAGTGTGGGACCCTGAGAAAAAATGAGAAATGGGACTCTAAATTATTCTGAAGAAAGAAAATACAACGGGGCCCTCTCCAAAAGCCCATCTATCAGCCAGTTCAGCTTCTTTTCCTTCTTTGCTTAAACCCACTTACTCCAAAAAGCATCCATATTAGGAACAAAGAGGATAGCCCATATTTTGGCTGTACCATGCAAAGACTTCAGATCCAGCACTAAATGCACCAGTAATTAATTATTAGCTTTATGTATTGCCTCTTGCCAGACTCTTTTGAGTCTGATACTTCACTTTAGAGAATTGCCCCCATGAGCTTGCCTCCACTTTGCTTAATCTGTTTTGAAACTGCAGGTGACTCCAGGGTGTAAAATGGCAGATATTAACTGGTAGCTGTAAACACCCCACATTTGAAGTCTAACCCTGTAAAAGCTGCTGCCTTCAAATCCTCTGACCTTGTTATCATTGTGTGCTCCCAGGCAAAAGGCCTTTACATTGGTAGCTGTGGAAAATCCATCTCAGTCTTCTAAAGATGAGAGTGCGGTTGCTAAAGATCACTGAAGGTAGCAGCTGCTGTTCACTGCTCCAGTTTTGAAGAGAAGTTTTGAAACTTCTGTTTTGGTGATCGTACACAGATTCAAGTGATTGTGTTGCTGTTTCAACTGGGAGGTGTAATTTTTGGCATCACCATCTGAGGAGACCTCCTTTCTTTGTGCACTGTTGTCTTTATCTTTCCTAAGTTTTTTTATGTCTTTGGGAGTCATCCACAAAGATGTGCATTTTGTGGGTTCTCATTCCAGAGTACAGGCAGTGAAACTGAGTGGGACTGATGTTCACATTATTTTTGGTCCAATAAATCACTTTGTGAAAACTTGGTCAACCCAAAGACCTAAATTGAGTGAAAATATCTTATTTTATGTAATTGAAGCAAATCAGACTCAGAATCAGAACAGCCTGGGAAAAAAACAAGGAAAAGTAAGCACAACTGGCAACTAGGTTGTATATATGTGTACCAGTGTATCTATGATTGTGCTTCCTGCTAGGTGTAATATGTGGTGATTGAGTTAAATCTTTATGTCTTTGTTGATCTCTGGATGATTCATATTTTAGAAAAATAAAAACAAACCAGCAAACAACCGCAGGAAGAAAAAACAGTACAGGTGTTTAAACATCGAATTAACTACGAAAAATTCCAGCAGTCCCTATGTCGTAGCTAAATCCCCGTATTTCTTCAGTGTCTTTGGCAACTCTCAAACCCCTTTTCCCTCCAGAGTGTGGGTATAATAATAGCTATTTGTCTAATTCATTGTGAATTTGAGGCTTTCATACTGTGTGTCTTAACTGTTGCAACTCCAGTCTTTTTAATACTCAAAACTGCTGAAGCATACTGTCAACACAATATTTGGAAAACAAAAAGCTATGCTTGTCTTCTATTTTTCTTTGGCTGTTCAATTTCTCCTTCAACTTCTATGAGTTGCTCACCAGCAAATTATAACCCTGCCCAGATAATCCTGTATCTTCCTCTTCTTCCAAAATTTGTAATATTATAATTATTAATTGGAATGAATGTTATTTATAATCACTGGTGTCGTCCCTGAATACATAGGTTATAGTGTTAAAGAAAAATAGTGTTTAAAATGTAGTGGTGCTCTCCAGGATATTTGTTAATCCTTTTCAGTCTGTGTTTGATGACAAATACTTGAAGGAAATGTCCTAAGATCCTGCAAATGGTTTTAAATGAGATATTACAGCTTTATATTGTAATCAGCAGTAGTAAGTTCTTGTCAGCATTAAATGTTTGTCACAACAGACACATTTAAACAAAAAAGCTTGACCAAAATGTTACTCTAGCAATTCTGGCATTGTGCTTTCTCAGATTTACAATGAATAATTTCATTAACAGGATGGGATGTAATCTTTTAAATAGAGGTTTCAAGCTGTCTCCCTAGTAGGGCTTGGGACTCTGTAGATCTTGTTTCACATCTGCTGATCCCAGCTAGGTGTCTCAGATACCGCAGAGCATCTGAGAAATGTGGTCCTGAACACCGGTGTTCAGGCAATCAAACACCCCTCGTTATGTGTCTTATCTACCAGTTGATCTGTCAGAAAAGGAGGAGAAAAAGACAAAGAAGATACAAATCAGTTACCATTTTCATAACAGGTATAATTTTTAAGGGTTTTGAAATTATTAATTTTCTTCTGCAAATTAAGTGCTCCATCCTTCCTACTTTTCCTATGCATCAGGACTACATGGGAGTCTTCGAGAGTCACTTAAATGGTTGGGAAGAAGTTCTAGAGTCCTTTTGTCCAACCTCTTGCTCAAAGTAGGACTGTAGCTGACACTAGACGATGGGTGCATGGCTTTAGTGAACTGTCTTGAAATCCTTCAAGGATGGAGATTTGACAATCTCTCTGGGCAGCCTGTACCAGGGCCCCATTGCTGTAAGAGTGAAACAGATTTTTCTCATGTCTAGGCAGAATGTCTCAAGCCTGGAACTGTGAATGTTGTTCCTTGCTATACCACCTGTTGTTACCAAGGAGAGTTTCATTCTGCTGCTTCTGTAAGTCTCCTTCAAGCAGCTGCTGACAACTATTGTATTTTCCCTCAATCTCCTCTTCACCAGACTAAACAAGCCCACCTTCCTCAGACTCTCCCTATGGGCCATGAGCTCTAAGTCCCTCAATATCTTGGCAGTCCTCCACTGGACTCTCCAATTTTACTATAAAATACAGTAAATGAGCCACTTACATAGCTGTTATTTTAGTATTAGAACTTATGCACAGTATTTTAATTTCCTGTAATTCTACAGAACTGAATAGAGAGCTTGGATCACTGATATGAACAGGTTTTAGCTCAATATAGAGAAGGTGGAGTAACTGAATG